>PVJD01000416.1:0-451341 GCA_004026545.1 Mormoops blainvillei
TAACAGTCTGGTACTGGCACAAGAACAGACATGTGAATACATGGAAAAGAATAGAGAGCTCAGAAATAAACCTGTGTCTCTATGGTCTATTAATATTTGACAAAGGGGGCAGAAGCACTAAGTGGAGTAAAAATAATCTCTTCAACAAAGGGTGCTCAGAGGTCTGGACAGCTACCTGCAAAAAAATGAAATTAGACCACCAACTTATAACACACAAAAAAATAAACTCAAGATGGATAAAAGACTTAAATGCAAGTCTTGACACCATAAAAGTCCTAGAGGAGAACATAAGCAGGAAAATTCCAGATATCCCATGCAGCAATATTTTTGCCAATACATTCTCTACAGCAAGGGAAATAAAGGAAAGAATAAACAAATGGGACTTCATCAAATTAAAAAACTTCTGCACAGCTAAAGAAAACATCAGCAAAATGAAAAGAGAACCAACCGTATGCAAAAACGTATTTGCCAATGTTACCTCGAATGAGGGTTTGATCTCCAAAATATGTAAAGAACTCACACAACTTCACACTAGAAAAACAAACAATCCAATTAAAAAATGAGCAAAGAACCTGAACAGACACTTCTCCAAGGAGGACATACAGAGGGCCCAGAGACATATGAAAGGATGCTCAGCATCACTAGCCATCAGAGAGATGCAGATTCAAACCACAGTGAGATACACTTCACACCAGCCAGAACAGCCATCATAAACAAATCAACAAACAACAAATGCTGGTGAGGTTGTGGAGTAAAGGGAATGCTAGTGCACTGTTGGTGGGAATGCAGACTGGTGCAACCACTGTGGGAAACAGTTTGGAATTTCCTCAAAAACTAAAAACGGAACGGCCTTTTGACCTTGTGATTGCACTGCTGGGATTATACCCTAAGAATCCTGAAACACCAATTTAAAAGAACTTATGCACCACAATGTTCATAGATGCACAATTTACAAGAGCCAAGAACTGGAAGCAACCTCAGTGCCCAACAGTTAATGAATGGATCAAAAAACTTTGGTACATTGTCACAAGGGAATACTACATAGCAGAAAGAAACAAGGAACTTCTGCTTTTTGCCACGGAATAGATGGAACTGCAAAATATTATGCTAAGTGAAATAAGTTGGGCAGTGAAAGACAAATACCGTATGATCTCACCTATAAGTGGTGCCTAATGAACAAAACAAACAAAGGAGCAATACAGAACCAGAGGCAAGTAAACAACAGTGACCCGAGGGTGCAGGGAGGGGTTAAGGGAGGAAAGAAGGGGAATGGCCTAGTTAAAGAACAAGTATATCCCTGGCTGGTGTGGTTCAGGGGATTGAGCACCAGCCTGCAAATCAGAGTGTTGCTGGTTCAATTCCTATTCCGGGCCCATGCCTGGGTTGCAGGCCAGGTCCCCATAGGGGGCACATGAGAGGCAGCCACACATTGATGTTCCTCTCCCTCTCTTCCTCCCTCCCTGCCCCTCTCTCTAAAAATAAATAAATAAAATCTTTAAAAGAAAAAAAACAAGTATAAATGACTCATGGACATGGACAACAGGATGGGGACTGACTGAGGGAGCAGGGGTGTTGGGGGGGGGCAGGGGAAAGCAGCAGGGGAAAATTGGGACAACTGTACTAGAACAATAATAACAATAAAAACATGTACAAAATTTAAAAATTTAAAAAATAAAACCATTTAAAATAAAGTCTTAATAAAGTAAAAAAGGAAGAAAAAGGGAAAAGAAATTAGCATCAGAAAGTCACCAGGAGAATAATTTGTAATCATTATCTCAGGTCGCTCCTGAAGAATCGAATGAGTGAGCAGGAGCCTGGAAGGCGTATGGAGGAAGTGAGGGGAAAGGTATTGAGACAAACTGGGAGATGAAACTTTACATTTGTCTGAATACAATTTAATTTTTTGAGAAAGTATATAACATACCCAGATCCTCTTTTGCATAGCTACTATGAAAAAGATAGGGGTTGGAGGTGTTAGCAATACTTTATCTTGTGCTGTCGGTCCCATATGTGAAAACTATCTTACATAGAATTAAATCTGGCCCGATTCTTTTATTTATTTGTTTTTATAGAGAGGAGAAATGAGAGAGAAGGAGAGGGAGAGAAACATCAACGTATGGCTGCTTCTCAAGCGCCCCGCACTGGGGACCTGGCCGGTAACCCAGGCATGTTCCCTGACAGAGTAATTGAACCTGCGACCCATTGGTTCGCAGTCCGGCGCTCAGTCCACTGAGCCACACCAGCCAGGGCTAAACCTGGCTCAATTATTAATGTCAGAATCAGTTATTAATGATGGATTTTTCAATTAAATAAAAATATTCCATTGAGATATATGATTTACCTGCTTTTAAAGACATAGTAAAAAAGAGTAGTTCTTAAGTAAAACTTAAAGAAATTAGATTAATCTACAAATAAGACTTAAAAAGCCCTGGAGATTATTTACTCCAAACCCTGTGATTTCAAGGAGGAAAAAACATAAGTTCAAAGAGGCTGCAAATTTTTTAGAGCCATACAGATGATTGTAAGTACAGCTAGGACGACGTCTCAGGCTCCTGATTATTGGTCCAGTACTCTCCCCCTTAGTACACTGCCTCTCTCTTTATTTTCTTTTTTAACTTTATTGTTGTGCAATTACAGTTGTGCGCATTTCCCCCCATGACTCTCCCCACCCTACCCACCTCCACCTCCCACACTCAATCCTCCCCACCCCAACCCCATCGCCTTTATTCATGAGTCTTTTATGCATGTTCCTTGATGACCCTTCCCCTCCTTTTCCCCTGCTGGTCACTGACAATTTGTTCTTTATTTCCATGCCTCTGTTTCTATTTTGCTCGCTTGTTTGTTTTGTTCATTACTTTCCACTTACAGGTGAGTTCATATGATATTTCTCTTTTACCACCTGGCTTATTTCACTGCCTCTTTCAAATCACATTTGCATAATAATCAAGTATGCCCATGAGTGATGGTTATTACAAATGCCAATATTGATTACATTCTCAGCATTTCCTAAGTGAATACAAATTTCATCAATATCATGACTACGAAGTGAGAAAACGAGCTTTCCTCTTTAGCATACTAATACCTAGACTAAATTGTAAGAAATAATTGCCTGTACTAATAAAAATCTAAATTACAAAGTATTTTGCTTATACATATCACATTCCACAGAGTACTTGGAGCTATTTATAGAAATGCAATTGTTAAATATAAATAAAAATTTATCATCAGAACCACAGAAAAATGTAAGCTGGAAGAGAAAGTTACAGATTTGGGTGGCAGGAAGGCAGTGTGGTATGGAAGAATTAGAATATCTATGATGACAAAATTAATGATTCTTGTTCAGTTATCAGATTGATGCAAAGCTACCTGACTGCCAAAAGGAAAAAGGAAGCATGGTCAGTTACACATTGGACATTGTCCACTAAGATAAAATATTCTAGTTCTCCAGGGAAAGTAAACAAAGTTGAATAAAATTTACTCACAGGGTTCATATATCTCATCTACTCCAATGAACAGCTAAGGTTTTCTATACATTTGTAATTTAAGTGGTAATCAGTAATAATTAGATGAAGGTTATAATGTTAGTAAATGCCAAATATATACAATCTAAAAACAAGTGCAAAATGTGGAGGAGATACCACCATTACTAGAACCACTGGTTGTTTGTTTAAAATGCAGATTCCTATATACCTCTCTAAATCTAAAGAATCTGAATTTCTCAAAGTGGGGTCAGGAATCTGTATCTGATAAGTTCCTTAGGCATTCTAAAATTTATGAACCACTGACCTAAACTATCTAGAGTTTTGATGAGTATGGAGATCTATGTAGTCTCCCCAGCATGACCACATGTCTGCGATCCAATTCTGAATGCAGCTTTCATGTCGCTAAAACTATAGGAAACTGAAATCAATCAATGGTCAAGGTTTTCCTGTGGGAAAACTGTTGATCATCACTTAGTTCAAGTAACCCTATCAAATAGGGTTTCGGAAAGTGTTAGGCAGGAGGCAGCTGTAGGCTACAGAACATAAGCTCATAAAAGCAGCAACTTTGTTTTACTGCTACATCCTCCATGTCTGGAACTATGTTGATCCCATAGAAGACACTCAGCAAGTATTCATTCATTCATTCTTTGTTAAGGACCCAGGAAATAAGTATTCAATGTTGTTGAATGTGTCCTTTAACAATCAATTTTTTAGAAAATTTTCACTTTTGGGAAATTCTACCTCCATCATTTGGAGACAATAAAACCCCTTAACCTGACAATTATTTTTTCTACTGAGAGAAAAATATAGGTTAAAGCTATGATTTAATGAGCATTGAACAATAGTTAATAATGATTTATAATTACCATTTTAAGGTTATCAGCTTAACAAGGAGATTTTTCTTATTTTGTCATAATGTTTTCATTAAAGTTGATTGTAAAATAATGTATTGCCTTAGGTAAATATCTCATTATGATCTTGTTTTATTCTAACATTTTATGGCTATCACAAAAGTCAAATTATAAGAGATTTTAGGAGTAAATTGTAAAACAAATATATTGCATATAAATTATTGGGGTTTTTTCTCATAGTTTCTCTTTTATATCACAACAAATACCACATTAGGTGCCTATGGTTTCTCACTCAACTCCTTTTACAAAACCAGTGATGACTGTTGATACTAATGTTACTGTCATTTAGTTGGAAAAGCATTTTGTTTTCCTGTGGAGATAATATTAAAACCTCTGAGTTAAAGCAATGAAATTAAAACAATACATAAGCCATAATACTATTTTACTGCATTATAGAGTTTCATGCAAATTCTGAAAGGTATTGTTATCAGGTAATAATGATGCTATGTCTTTTGCAACATCTAAATATCACAACTGAAGTTCCCTGTGCATCTATAAGACAGTTTTTTTAAAAAAGAATTGTTCGCATGAGTTCTTACAGGGCTGTTAAGTGTAAACCTGGGTGATTACAAACTCTATATACTGATCAGTGGACATAATTGCATTTTACATCCTAAAATGCACTGGCAATGGCCTCATTTACAGTTAACACAAGCAGTTTCATGAGATTAACAGATTGGTATACAGCAGAAATCAAGGACAAAGGACTAAAATCACCACTAGAAAGAACACATATTCACAAAACCTAGTGTGAACAACCAATGAGGACCCATGTAATGCAGAAAGCTCTGTCATAGTAACTGTGGACTTAATTATCATCATGGTAAGATTACAAATCAGAAATTAGTCCAGATGTATGATGATAAACTACATAATTTTCTAAGAAGTTAGGACTATTTTGAAAATAGCTATTAGTACTGCTATAAGAACTAACCAATGAATCTTGGCTACCATGCTAAGTGTTCTGGAATTTAATATAATAAATACAAAAAGCATTGTTCTAGTTCCACCGCATAGCATAACTTAAACAAATGAAAAAGAATAATCTCTAAACTAGGTGTGGAACTGAGGATTTATCATCTTTAAGAAAAGAGTCAAAAGTTTTAGACATTTGCATTTTTCATCCAGAGATTTTTATCCCAATAAAATTATTGAGATGTGTCAAAGTATTAAGGGTTAAAATAACCTACTTATCTCATTAAGGATTTTCATAAGGTCTTGTCATTACTACTGTTCCATAGAACTCTTCAAATCGCTGTTGTGTACAGTATTCAATTTCTCCTTCACAGATATCCATAGGAGCCTGACTAGAAATATGTTATTTCTACTTCTTATGAAGAAGGCTAAAAGGAAGAAATTTTGAAAAATTTTGCTTAAGTTCAAATTCAGTTTGCTTCAGAATGATAAATACAATTCAACCTAAAGATCCAAATCTTCTAATTTTTAGGTTTTCTACTTGTTTCTATAATTGAAGAAATTTGGAAGATTACTGTAAATTATGAATAATTCAAGCCATAACTAATAATTACAAAACAAGCCAAAAAGTATTCAATTAGAAGGTTTGTTCACTTACAAAAACAATTCCTAGAGGATTCTTGTAAATAGCATTTTAGGAAGAAAAGAAAAGTACCTAAGTCAACTATGTACCAAGTAGGTTGCCAGGGACTTTCATGTTTATCTTAAGTTAATTTTCTCATTAGTTCTGAGATGTATGTATTACTATATTATTTTATATAAACAAGTTCAGTAAGCTTCAAAAATTAAGAAGGCCAGTGCTTCCTCTTTTGACTTGCTGCTTCTCAAACTCAATCCCCAAAGTACCCATAATGGCAGAAGAAGAGGAAAAACACAGACCCTGAGGCCTCGGGTCTTAACTTAACTTTCCAGCCTTATCTCTTACAAAGATGTTAGCAGTGACATCACTAACACCTTTGTCACACCCACATACAGTCTAGGTTACATCCAACAAGAACATACCAGTTCAACACACATTCAGGTCATTTCACAACTCAGAGCTTCTGACCTCCTTATTCCTTCTGCCCAGTGTATTATTTGCTTACTTTATTAATTCAAAACCTCTCACTCCTCCCCTCAAAACCCTACTGAAATATTACCTCTTGAATGAATCGTGAACCATTTTTGTCTCATACACACAGTTTGTTCTATATGTAATAATGTTTATATAAGAACTACTTCTGCCCTGGCTGGTGCAGCTCAGTGGATTGAGTACTGGCCTGTGAACAAAGGGTCACGGGTTGGATTTCCAGCTGGGGCACATGCCTGAGTTGCAGAGGAATGGGGCAGGTTGTCCCCCATTGGGGGCGATTGAGAAGCAACCACACACTGATGTTTCCGTCCCTCACTTTCTCCCTCCCTTCTCCTCTCTCTAAAGATAAATAAATAAAATCTTTAGAAAAAAAAGAGAACTATTTCTATTGTGCTTTATTTACTTTCTATCTACCATGTCACTAGAATTTGAGCTATCTGGAGGCACAAATCTCTCTGATTCATTCTGATATCTCTAGTGCCAACCGCAGTTCCAGGGACAAGATAGATTTTCAATATATATATTTGTTGAATGAAATGTCACTCATTAGTAGGTAAAGCAGAAACCCCGGTAACCACAGGTTGTTTGAATGTAGATATGCTCCCAAATTAGTTTTGGGTAGAGAATGAGGAGTAGTTAAAAAACAGTGTATTCTCATTACCCTTTACAACACTCTTTCTACAATCTTGTTTTCTTAACCAATTTACTCTACCATTAATTTGAGATCTACTAAAAAAAAATTTACCCAGCCTAAACTATGAAAAATTGCTAATTAATATCATCTAAATTTATGAGGTTTGGGTGTTTTTCTAAAGGGAAAAAGAGTTACCAAAAATATATAAGGAGTTGTTTTCCTTTAATAGTCAGAATAATCAGGTTTAACTAACCTATTCAATATTTTTTATCCTTTTACCATGGAAATATATCCAAATAGTCTTTCTCAAACAAATACCCTAATGCCATGAAAATAAGTTTTATAAAGTACTTAAAACTAGATGTTAAATTCCAAACATTAATGTATATCTTTTACGAAGTTTTAACAAAACATACCAAATAAAACTTCTATTGAAAGGAAGGAATAAATATCACTGTCCTCTTGTTACTCATTCATCTCTGCCAGCCACAGAGAAAAAAACATTTTCATGTAAATTACACATATTTTTAAAAACTACAAAGCAGTGACAAGATAACATGATTAAAAACCTTCTCTGTTAAAATCAAAAGGAAGTTTTCATAGACTTCCATAATTTTTCTAAGATTGTTGCTCCAATATTTCAACAATAACAATACTAATAATATGCTAAAAGATTTGCTATCTTTATGGAGATTTGTTTCATTATGGGGATCCTCTACCCCAAAGCAGTAAACTATACCCTGACCACCCCTAAAACCACCACAGTACATGAACCAGCCTAGGAGTACTGTAATGGGTTTCAGAGTGGGGTGGAAGGGTTTAGGGGGGAGGGCGGAAGTGTCCCTTGAAAATAGCAAAGCATATTCCTCACAGCCCATGGGTAAGGGGTGGGGGACAGGGATGATATGGCAGTGAAGATACTTTTCACGGCAAAGGCAAGTTAACAGCTGTGCTACAGCCCCAGGTAAAAGGCAACCATGACTTTCAGAGTGCATAGTGACTCATGACATAGCCAAGGGAAATTATACCGTGCCTGTCAGAGAGGTAGGGAGGCGAAGGCCCCCGCATCATGGGGTACCCTTGCCCTGACTAAAGATGGCAGCCGAAAGAAGGAAAAAAAGATTCAGGGCAACTGGCAAAAGTAGCACATTGTAGGAGGGACTGGATATGAGGTCACTTAGGAAGCTCTGGGTAAGTATTTAAAGTAAGGATGGGCTAGTAAGGAAGAGGGATTCCGCCATGCTGTCTGTAGTGAGAAAGGAGCTACTTCTGCATCTCTGAGAATTCTGCCATGAGGGCTGAAAAAGCAGGGTAGCAGCCACGTGGCTTGAAAGGGTATAGAGGGCCACCCCATTGGCCGTGAGGTCAGTAGTAAGTGGCAGCCATGAGGAAGGAGCCAGAAAGTAGGGGAGATTTGGCCTGGAGTTCTGGTGTGCAAGGGGTTGCCACACAGTTTGGAGTAAGGAGATGCCACATGGTTTTAGATTAAGAGTTGGAGTGAAAAAGAGACCTGCTGGGAAACCTGTTTGTAAACCACGGCAGAAGAGCTGATGGAGCTGGGAATTGCAGGGTCCTGCCTAATCAAGCACAGGGAGATTCATGGGAATGCTGAACTGTGACCAGGGAATGCTGACTTCTGCTCCTCCGAAGGACATACAGAAAGGCTCCTCTCTTGAGACGTGTGCCTTCCTGGACTTCACCATGATCCAGTATAACACAGCACATGTTTTCCCAGACTATTATATGGAGGCTGAGGACAACATACCCCAGGCACTGAATGAGAGAGCTGCCATGAGAGTATGGCCATTCTGAAACCCATGAGTGTGCCTTCTAGAGGGGACGGAGAACTGTTTGTGCAGCTGGCTTAAGAACAGATAAGGATATGGGAACTTCTGGTTTTGGTGGTTTTGGCTTACAGTCTGGTGGGAGTAAGGGAAGTTCTGGCTCTTGTGGGAGAGCAGGGTTTCAGGCAAGGGTGCTTCCAGCACCCCCGAAGTTGGAATCTTGTAAATAAAAACCTTGTTCCCTCAACACTAATTCTTGGTCATGCACCAAGGCAACACATGGATGAGCCCCAATTTTCTCATTTACAGTTTTGGTGAGCCCAGATGGGACTAAGGGAACCTGTAGTCAGGTCCTAGCCACATGGGTCAGACCGACCCCTGGGGTATGGCTGTGGGCACTTCCTAGCCTCAGGAACTACCCTGATCCCCAGCTCAAGGTGCTGATCACCAGGGATGCCGGAATGGTGTAAGTAAACAGGTTTGGGGGGAGGAAGACAACCCCTAGGCTCTGTGGGCCAAACCAACAAGCATGCTGGGGGTTGGACATTGAGCTGTAAGCACAGACTACCACTTGGGTTAGGTTACATGAATGCTCCACCACAGAGGTTGAGTCATGTGAGCATGCTGCCATTTTGGATCTGGGCAAGGTGGTGGGCTGGGTGTGCTCCTCAGGTTATGTGCTATGTGGGCACTGCACCAGTTGGCTTCTCTGTGTGACTGGCTTCTGATAGGGATGGCTCTGGTCCTGAAGGCCACACACTGGTGTCCAATGGGGACAGTTCTGGTTCTGAGGACCATGAACTGGGGTCCAAGGGGTTGTGAAAGTTTTAAACCTGGAAGAAAGGAAACCTGAGTTCTTGGATGTCGTTATTCTTCATTTGCTTCTTCTCTGATCTTATGAGGATGTGGTTTGAACTTTGCTTTTGTGGGTATATCAGGAGTCCTCCTTCTCTGTTTTTTAGCCAGTGAGACCTAGGAGAGGTCACTTGCAAACTGGCTGGGGAGAATGCCTTTCCCATTTGGGACCTAAAAAAGGTCATTTGGTACCAGTGGAACCTGGCCTGGGGCAAGAGAGCATGTCTCTGCCAAGACACTGGGTGGTGAGAGGTCATGCCTGTGCCAGGAGACCAGAGGATGCACAGGTGGGTGGCAGAATGCCTCTGTCAGAGAGGCTTTGGGCCAGGTAGGACCTAGGAAAACTTGCCTGTGTAACCAGTTAATGAGACCAGTGGGAAATGCGACACGATTCTAAAGCTAGTTCTAGTCCTTCTTCTTCTTTTGGAACTCTATCTTTGCTTCAAATTTTACTCTGAGTCTGTTCTGGAAGGAAATTGAGGTTTCCCAGGAAACGTTAAAATTTCATACTATGTGGGAAAATGAACAAGAGAAAGGATAAGGCATGGAAATGCAATTTTAGTGGACAAAGACTGAAAGAGAGTTAGGTTTCTTAATGGGTAAGAATGTTTGTAAAAGATGTATAGAAGGTTGTAGAAATCTGTGAAAGTTTTGGGAAAAAATTGTATTGTTTTAGTAATAGAAGGTATAATGCACAGAGATGCAATTTTGAAGGGCAAGGATTTTCCTTCACACTTTATATGTTTCTCCCTACCTGATCCTTCCAGAATTTGGCATCCTGAAGGTGTAAGGGACAACGTAAGGTTTCTTTGCATAAAACCAATAAGACCTGTTGCCAATAGTGCTTTTGTCAACCAACACTTTGACTGGAATATCATGCCTGAAGAAGACAGGCCTGGACTCTGCTTTTTACCAGGAAGCCTTGAGGAACTTGAATTGTTTTTCAAAGCTAGTGAAAGCCCACAAGAAAAAGCCTGGTACCTTGGCTGGGTATATGGTTCGTGGAAGTCTTTCCAGGGAAGGAATAAAGATTGCTTTCCTGAAAGATAGCAAGGAGGAACCTTAAGGCACAATGGAAACCTCAAGGACTTGAGAGAATCAGGTGGCACAGGAGAGGCCATAAGGCAGGTGTGTGGCTCAGCTTCTGTGCCCTGAAAGGCGGGCTAAAGGGTCAATCTAAAGTTTCCTTGTGTAAGTTCCAGCAAAGCAGACTTAAAGATCATATGTGATCAATTTCTGCTCTTACTGTGTTTATGCAAATGAACAGGCTAAAGCAAAGCTGGACTTAATGCAGTCCCTTTCATAACAATGAGGGTGATCTTAAGGAGAAAAATTGTGATTCAAGGAAAATCACAATGCTCAGTGGTGGACATTAGACTAGTGAAGCTAACTGTCTTCAAAATTTGTTTTCATTTAGAAGTTGAAACTGGGTTTGTGACATCATCAAAGATGCTTGATTTACAGGCAAGAAGGATCTGTCAGATTGCCACTGTTAAATGTCATGCCAGCAAAGGCCTAGCAACTGGAGGTCTTCCTGAGAGACAGTCTCACAGACTCAGAAGCTGGTTTGTGGGTTGTGTAAGAAGATGCCATGGAATTTTGGATTAAGAGCTAAAGTGAGAAAGAGTAGACCCACTGGGAAATCAGCCTGTGGAGCATGGCAACAGAGCAGATGGAGCTGGAAATTGCAGGGACCTGCCTAACCAACACAGATTCGTGGGAGGTGACTTGAGTGCTGAATTGTCACTGGGGATGCTGAGCCGCGGACTTCTGCTTTCCTGAAAGGTGGTACCTCTGACTGGCGTATTCTGAAACTGGTCTGGGTTAGCAAAAGGGGGTAGGACTATGTATTTTGGGGTGTATTAAAGGGAGCGAGACTTAATGGCAGAAATCCACCATTATTCTGAATCTGCATAACATGTCAATAAACAACCCTTTTCCTTTTTCACCAAACTCTTACATTGGGAGTCAAGCTTTTTGGCAGTGGGCAATCGAACCTCACAGCTGTTCCAGAACAGCATAGACAAGGTTCTGTAAGAGTACCACAGAGGGCTTTAGTAGACTTGGTAGTCTTCATTTGGTCCTCAGAGCCACTTTTATGAAAGTAGATGTCCAATCGTGAAGAAAAGAACAATCACCAGAACCACTAAGCCATAGGAAAGGGTCCAAATTAGGTGGAGAATACTTACTGATTCTTCAGTGTGTGTGGCTGAAAGCTGTAGCCACCAGCCCTGGCAGAAGGGCTTCTTTGAGGGCAGAGGAAATGTTGAACATTCTTGTCATTCACTAGCAAAATACAAAGAAGGAGAGAAAAGTAAAAAGTAACCTCCTGGGGTTAATTATATGAAATATCATCCAATCTCCAGCTCATGAAAATGTTCTTGGGAACCCATCTGCTGCTTCTCCTTCCTCTTCCTTTCAGAGGATATAAAAGAAGCCAGTCAGAAGCAGGTACAGGTGCCACACACCTTGCCACTCTTCCCTCGTAGGCTGGCAAGAGAAAGTGAAAAAGGAGATAAATACCACCACCCTCCTACTTTTCCAGGTAGGGTTATTGCTGACAATTATTTGGTCACTAGTGAGTCTGCCACAGTAATTGCTACCTCTTCCTTCCTTCTCACATTTGCATTTCAATAGCCTTCATCCTAATACTGAAATGGTTCAAAGCTTTATTTTGCCTGACCTTGTGTAGTTAGCATGTACTTCCACATAATCAGTCACTAGCTACCATC
Source organism: Mormoops blainvillei (assembly GCA_004026545.1). NCBI lineage: Eukaryota > Metazoa > Chordata > Mammalia > Chiroptera > Mormoopidae > Mormoops > Mormoops blainvillei. The sequence goes on from PVJD01000416.1 coordinate 12,446, forward strand.
TGTGTCTTCCTTGAAGAATAGCTGGGCAATGTCCTCTTTTCCCAGCAGATGTTCTAAAAATAAACAGGTTATTTTTTATAAGCATGAGTGCTTATAATATAAGCATATAAAATATAAACATAGGTATATATTTTATATATGTATGCAGTCTGATTATATGTGCCTTTTCTTGCAAGCTGTTTGGTGATCACTCAGCCTTAAATGTTTTTATAAACAGCGAATTTTCATTTTGATCGAAGATGAGAATTTTAGTTCTATCTGTAAAGGAACTCTTAAACTGCAGTATACTTATATGGTAAAGCTTGATAGCTGGGAAAGTCAAAGTGTGAGCTTCACTAACAAATAGGATTTGCCAAGTACTTTCATAATATTTGAGGCACTAAATTAGATACTTGCTGCAGCCAGAAAAAAATAGCAGCCTTTTCCCTTGCTGGGTTTATATTCTAACAGATATCACCATCTGCCGCTTATTCTCCTCAGTTTGAACAGGATATCACAGAGACAAAACAAGTTTAAGTGAATTTGTAAAATTTCATGGTTAACTTACTCCATCCAGGGAACGAGGAAGTTAGGGGCTTTTTTAAAGTTGGTTTTGTTGGAAGACATTCTTTCACCTACACTGGGGCTTAAGAGCACATTCTCTGGAAGCAGATCATCCGAGTTTTTTTACCTAACTCTACTCTTTCATGGTTGTGGAAGCATCCTATTTCACTCTCTGTTTCCTCACCCACAAAGCGAAAATAATAGTCAAACCACTTTCTCAAGTTGTGGTTAAGGGTTAAATGGGTGAATGTATATACAGATTCGGGTTCACAGTAAATACCATTTCATCATTAATCATTACCCATCGGCTGGGAAGTCACCTAAAAGCTATGTCTTGAAATTCCAATGTCCGAGGCTACATATTCACCATTTCTTTATATTTATATACATTTTCAATTACAATCACAAGCCTAACTTAAATGTGAGTACAGAAACATTTCCTGAAAGCCGACTGCCTGTGCCTTTTGTCTGCTCCAGTGCTGTTACTTGTAACCAATAACCAATCCCACGTTTTCCTTACCAACATAATCCTTTTTATTTAGGGAACAGCAGTATACAAAAACATTTCCCAGACTCCTATTCAGATGGAAGAATCCTGAGACACAGTTGGGCCAATGAGATAATAAGTGGAAGCTTTTGACTGAGATTTCTGAGAAATCTCCTTAAAAGGAGGCAAATCACTATCATGCAGTTTTTGTGCTCATCTTCTTTTATTCTGCCTGGAGAACAGACACAATAGCTGGAGCTCAGCAACCACCGAGTGATCAGAGTAAAAAGCACAGTCCAAAGTTGGCCAAAGAAAGGGTGGAGAGGAGGATCAAGATGGCAGAGGCGTGAATGGAAGTCACGCTGACTTCCTCCCAGTACCAGTCTGGAATTACAGCTAAATTGTGGAGAAATCACCCAGAACAAACAACTGAACAATAGCAAGAGAGAAGTGTTATAACCTCGGACAGACAGAAGAATCAGTTTCAGCACAAACTGACTGCCAAATAATGGGAAGACAAAGAAACAACACCTAATTGAAAGGAACGGAGGAATCCTCAGAAAGACTACTAAATGGAATAGAGGCAAGTCAACTATCAGATATTGAGTTCAAAATAATAGTTACACAGAAGCTCAATGAACTCAGTGAGCTCAAAGAGAATTACCAAAAACTACAAGGAAACTACAAGGAACTTACTGCAAACTACATCAGCATGAAAAAGGACATAGAGAGGTTGGTAGGTGGGAGCTAAACCCTCTTGCTTGTGCACCCAGCTGGGACACCTAGCCAATCTTCTGAAGAACTGATCAGCCAACGAAATTCCATCTTCTTTGAAGTTTGGAAGTCAAAGATCGCAGAGGGCAATAGAAAACAGACGGTAAGGAGGTTTTGTAGGCCGTCAGGAAGGTCCCCAGGTCCTGTACCGCAGATTCAGCTGCAGCATCCCAGCCCTGTGCCACGGAGCATGGCTACCGCAGGAGCTTTGGAGGAGAGCTGTCTCAGTGATTATAACTTGCCAGCTTCCTCCCCTCCCAGAGCACGGAAGTCACAGACCTGCACCAGTAGAGACCTGGTCCCTGGGCAGTGGGAGTCACAGAGCAGGTGGAGCACCACAGCTGGGACAGTGGTCACCGGCTGGGACAATACTAGAGAAATTGGGGAGCTGGGCGACACCAGGAGATGGGAGAAAAGAAGGGCCATGACTGACCATGACCCATATTGTCCTGGGACTGGTCAGAGTTGGGCTGAGTGAAAATGTTGCTGATTGTTTAGGAAAGGTCACCTGCAAACAAGGGGAATTCACTAAAAAAAAAAAAAAGGCTCTCTGCCACTGTGCAAGGACCTCTGGTGCGCTGCAGTAGCAGCTGGAGGGACAGAGAAAGAGGAGGACGGGCGCGAATTGCTCCTAATAAGGGCGCCCCAAAGACTGATCAAAGCAGGAAGACTGGGGCCAAAGAGGTAGCAGTGCCCGTGGAGACTTAATTTAATAGGGGAACTAAGTTACCCGAAAAGAACTTTGAGCACACGCAGCCCAAGCCTGCAAAGAGTGAGGGGGAGGGGTACAAGTTGCTCCCACTTGGTGCACCTGGCAGACTAATCAAAGGGCAGTACACTGAGGGGGACTGAAGGTGCCAGACTGACACAAAGGGATAGTGTGGGCCTTGCAGTTCTCTGAGGGCTCAGGTAGAGGCTGTGAACTGGGGAAAACAGCAGCCCAGACACAGCCCCCATTCTTGCAGATCCACAGGAGAGAAAAAAAAAAAAAGAAACAGAGACCAAGAAACAGAGCCCAACACCACTCTGATTCTGGCATCAGGGAAGAGAGTAGAATCCCTTTGGTGGGTTTAAAGTCAGCAGGAGGCTTTTTTTCTTTCTTTTTTCCTTTTTCTTTTTCTTGCAAGTATAAAACCATAAGACTTGAAGCTGTGAAAGGACCAAAGATAGATCAGGGAGTAATCAGAAGGCCAACACCAACAACTGAGAAAAAATTTCAAATTGCTATCCTTCAGAACTTGCATTTTATTTTTTAATTTAGTTTTGTGTTTTTTTATTTTTATTTTTATGTACTTTAATCTTTTAATTTTTCTTACTTACATTTAACTTTGTTTTGTTTGTTCGATTTCCTTGTTTGACCAGCTTTCCTGTTCTACCTTTCTTATTACATTTTAATTTCTCTTCTGACACTGAATCCATATTCCAATAACGCACTATTCTTGGTCTTTTAATTTTTATTCTTTTTATTCAGATTAAATATTGTTTGTCTTATTATTGTTGTTCCAAATCTGACCCAGCACCCTACCTGAGTTTTGGCCCATTTTGCAATCTTCCTGAGCTCTATTACCATTGTGGTTAACTTTATTTTCCCCCACACTACCCCAAGTTTCGATCACTCTCAACATCTAACCCGACATAGGCATTCAGTTTTCTGGAGTCAGCTCACATGCTTCCCCCACCCCCCAATAACAGTCTTACCTCTTTTCACCTTTCATAAAAAGTGGCTACTTGGGTGAATTATCACACTTATTGTGGTACTTCTCCATGGATCTCCTATCTGTTCCCTACTTGTTGCTACTTTAATTCCAATAGAACATTCCACTACTGTTTTACTGCATTTCGCCTCCATCCGGCTCCTGATCACATATAGGATAACATGGGAGCTATGAATACCAGTAAACCTGCAGGAGGAGAGAATGCACTGACATAGGAGCCACCAACAGGAAAAGCCCAAGTGCAAGAAGAGACATCACACAAATGGAAGAAAGGGCAAACCTAGAGCATCAAAACAAGCAGATCAAAGAGACCACACCACCGAGTCCTACAGAACTCCAGCCTCAGAAGTTCACACTACAAAGATAGCAGGCAGAGCAGAGCTTCAGGAATCACAGAACAAAAGAAAAAGAGTCCCCGAAAATGGGGAGACAAAGAAATAACCTGCAATCAGAAGAAATAGAAGACTCCCCACTAAAAGAGTTGAATTAAATGGAGGTAAGCAAACTATCAGATATGATATTCAAAAGAATGGTGCTAAGGATGCTAAAGGAACTCACAGACATACAAGGAATTGAATGACAACTACAACACTATGAGACAGGAAACAGAAACCGTAAACAAGAACCAAAAAGAAATGGAGAATACAGGTTCTGAAATACAAAATACACTAGAAGGAATAACAAGCAGGCTGGATGAAGCAGAGGATGGGTTTAGTGAGCTGGAAGATAAGGTAGAAAGAAATACTCATGTAGAGCAGCTACATGAAAAAAGACTTAAGATAGATACCTTAAGAGAAATGCAAGACAACATGAAACGCAACAACATTTGAATCATAGGAATACCAGAAGGGGAAGAAAAGGAGAAAGGGTTAGAAACCCTATTTCAAAAACTAATAACAGAAAACTTCCCTACCTGGAGAGGGAAAATACCATGCAAGTTCAGGAAGCAGAGAGTCCCAGTCAAGATGAATCCAAAGAGGCCTACTCCAAGACACATCATAATTAAAATGCCAAGTTTTACAGACAAAGAAAGAATCTTAAAAGCATCAAGGGAGAAACTAGAAGTAACATACATGGGTACAAAGATAAGGCTAGCAGCTGATTTCTCCACAGAAGCACTACAAGCCAGAAGGGAATGGCAAGAAATATTCCAAATAATGAAGAGTTAAGGCCTGCAACCAAGACTACTCTACCCAGCAAGGCTCTCAATTAAAATGGAAGGAGAAATAAGGAGTTTTCCAGACAAAAGAAGGCTGAAAGAATACAAGTCTACCAAACCAGCACTGCAAGAGATGCTAAAGGGGCTGCTATAAGAAGAGCAAGAAAAGCAGAGAGAGAAAGGAACACAGATACAAAGAGGGAAAAGTGAATAAGTACCTATCGATAATACCTTAAATGTTAATGGATTAAATGCTCCAATCAAAAGACATAGGGTAGCTGAATGGATAAGAAAACATGACCCACACATATGCTGCCTACAGGAGACCCACCTCAGAAAAAAAGACCTACACAGAGTGAGAACAAAGGGTTGGAAAAAAATATTCCAAGCAAATGGTCGGGGAAAAAAAAAGCTGGGGTAGCAATACCAGTAGCTTGTACTACTATGTAGTAGTTCTACATAGTTTTGTCTACTGTGTAGACAAAATAGACTTCAAAACAAAGCCATAAAAAGATATACCGAAGGACACTACGAAATACTCAAGTGGAGAATCCATCAAGAAGAGATAAACATTGTAAATACTTAAGTGCACCCAACACAGGGGCACCAAAATATATAAGGAAAATCTTGGAGGACTTCAAGAAACATATGGACAACAACACACTTATACTAGTGGATTTAAACATCCCACTGTCAAAAATTGATAGATCTTCTAAACAAAATATCAACAGGGATATTGTGGCATTGAACAATGTCTTAGATCAAATGGACTAAACTAATGTATATAGAACCTTTCACCCCAAAGAAGCAAAATACACATTCTTTTCAAAGGCACATGGAACATTTTTGAAGATAGCCCACATTATAGGACACAAAACAAGCTTCAACAAATTCAAGAAAATTGAAATCATATAAAGCATTTCCTCAGACAACAAGGGCCTGTAACTAGAAACCAACCTCAAGGGAAAAACTCAACGACACTCAAACTCATGGAGACTAAATAGCATGGTACCAAACAATGAAAGGGTCAATTATACCCAGCAAGAAATCAAAAAATTTCTGGAAACAAATGAAAATGAACACGAAAATGTCCAAAACTTATGGGACACAGCAAAGGCAGTTCTAAGAGGGAAGTTCATAGCGATTCAGGTTGAACTGAAAAAAAGAGAAACATTTCAAATAAGCAACTTAACACAACATCTACAAGAACTGGAGCAAGCAAAGCCCAGAGTAATTAGAAGGAAGGAAATAACTAAGATCAGAGCAGAATTAAATTACATAGAGATGAGGAGAACAATTCAAAGGATCAGTCAAGAGCTGGTTCTTTGAAAAGATAAACAAAATCAACAAGCCTTTAAGCAGACTCATCAAGAAAAAAAGAGAGAGGATGCAAATAAATAAAATCAGAAACAAAAGAGGAGAGATCACAACTGATACCACAGAAATACAAAGGACTGTAAGAAATTACCACAAAGAATTGTATGCCAAGAAATTTGAAAACCTGGGTGAAATGGGCAAATTCCTGGAAAAATATAATCTTCCAAAACTGAATGAAGAAGAACCAGAAAGCCTGAACAGACCGATAACAGTTGGGGAAATTGAAGCAGTAATCAAAAAACTCCTGTCACACAAAAGCCTCAGGCCGAATGGTTTGCCAGGAGAATTCTACAAGACATTTTAGGAAGAGCTAAGCCCTGTCCTCAGAATATTAAAAAAAAAAAAAAAAAAACGAAAAAGGGAAGACTCTCAAACTCTTTTTATGAAGCCAGTATCATCCTCATCCCAAAACCGGATAAAGACACCAAAAGGAGAGAAAACTACAGGCCCATATCGCTGATGAACATAGATGCTAAAATTCTCAACAAAATAGTTGCAAACTGCATCCATCAACATATTAAAAAGATCATCCACATGATCAAATGGGATTCATCCCAGGGATTCAAGGATGGTACAATATTTGCAAATCAATAAACATAATACATCACGTAAATAAAAGGAAAGACAAAAATCATATAACCATATCAATAGATGCAGAAAAAGCATTTGACAAAGTACAGTACCGATTTATGATAAAAACACTCAACAGAGTGGGAATAAAGGGAGCATACCTCAAGATAAAAAAGGTTATATATGAGAAACCTACATCCAATATTATACTCAATGGGCAAAAACTAAAACCTTTCCCACTAAGATCAGGAGCAAGACAAGAGGGTCCACTTTCACCACTTCTATTCAACATAGTATTGGAGGTCCTAGCCACAGCGATCAGACAAAAAAAAAAGAAATAGAAGACATCCAAATTGGAAAGGAGGAAGTAAAACTGTCATTGTTTTCAGATGACATGATAGTGTACATAGAAAACCCTATAGACTTCACCAAAAAAAACTACTTGACCTAATAAGAGAATCTGGCAAAACAGCAGGATACAAAGTCAATATTCAGAAATTGAAGGCATTTCTATACACCAACAATGAAATGTCAGAAGCAGAAATCAGGGAAAAAATTCCATTTACTATAGCAACAAGAAAAATAAAGTATCTAGGAATAAACTTAACCAAGGAGATTAAAGACCTGTACTCAAAAAACTACACAACACTGAAGAAAGAAATGAAGGAAGGCACAAACAAATGGAAGTGTATACCATGTTCACGGATGGAAGAATTTACATCATCAAAATGTCCGTGCTACTCAAAGCAATTTATAGATTCAACGCAATCCCTATTAAAATACCAATGACATATTCCACAGATATAGAACAAACATTTCAAAAATTTATATGGAATCATAAATGACCCCAAATAGCTGCAGCAATTTGGGGAAAGAAGAATAAAATAGGAGGGATCACAATACCTGACATCAAACTATATTATAAGGCCAATGTAATCAAAATAGTCTGGTACTGGCATAATAACAGACACACAGATCAATGGAACAGAATAGAGAGCCCAGAAATAAACCCATGTCTCTATGGTCAACTAATATTTCACAAAGGGGGCAGAAGCATAAAATGGAGTAAAAATAGCCTCTTCAACAAATGGTATTGGGAGATCTGGACAGCTACATGCAAAAAAATGAAATTCAACCACCAGCTTATACCACACAAAAAAATAAACTCGAGATGGATAAAAGACTTAAATGCAAGTCATGACACCATAAAAGTCCTAGAGGGGAACATAGGTAGGAAAATCTCAGATATTCCACGCAGCAATATTTTCACCAATATGTCTCCTAGAGCAAGGGACATAAGAGAAAGAATAAACAAATGGGATTTCATCAAAATAAGAAGCTTCTGCATGGCTAAAGAAAACATCAGCAAAATGAAAAGGAAACTAACCATATTAGAAAATATGTTTACCAATGACACCTCGGATGAGGGTTTAATCTCCAAAATATATAAAGAACTCACATGACTCCACTTTGGAAAACAAACAATCTAATTAAAAAATGGACAAATTATCTGAACAGACACTTCTCCAGGGAGGACATACAGAGGGCCCAGAGACATATGAAATGATGCTCAGCATCACTAGCCATCAGAGAGATGCAAATTAAAACCACAAGGAGATACACTTCACACCAACCAGAACAGCCATCATAAACAAACCAACAAACAACAAATGCTGGCAAGATTGTAGAGAAAAGGGAACCCTAGTGCACCGTTGGTGGGAATGCAGACTGGTGCAACCACTGTGGAAAACAATTTGGAAATTCCTCAAAAACTAAAAATGGAACTCCCTTTTGACCTTGTGATTGCACTGCTGGGATTATACCCTAAGAATCCTGAAACACCAATTCAAAAGAATTTATGCACCCCAATGTTCATAGCAGCACAATTTACAAGAGCCAAGTGCTGGAAGCAACCTAAATGCCCAACAGTAAATGAGTGGATCAAAAAACTGTGGTACATTTACACAGTGGAATACTACACAGCAGAAAGAAAGAACTACTACCCTTCAGAACAGCATGGATGGAACTGGAAAGCATTATGCTAAGTGAAATAAACCAGACCGTGAAATGCAGATACCATCTGATCTCACCTATAAGTGGAACCTAATCAACAAAATAAACAAGGAAAAAATATATATCGAGCACCATTGAAATAAAAAACAAACTGACAGTAACCAAAGGGGAGGAGAGGAAATGTGGAAGGGGTGGGAATAGGAGGGGAAGGGTCATCAAGGAACATTCATAAAGGATCCATCAACAAAGCCAAATGGGGGAAGGATTGGGGGTAGGAGGTGGGGATGGATGGGGCTGGGGAAAGTGGTGGTGGGGAAATGTTGACAAAAAAACAATATGCGGAGGAGGCTAAGGTTAGTATAGGAAATTGAGAAGCCAAAGAGTTGATATGTACAACCTATAAACATGAACCAAGAGGTGATGATGGAATGAGGTGCAGGGAGGTGGGGATAAAGTGGAGAAAAAAATAGGAAAACTGTTATAGCATAATCAGTAAAATATACGAAAAAGAAAAAAGAAATGGTGGAAAGAGTCTGGGTGGTAATGATTGCATACTAAACATGCCATAAAGCCTCTTCCAACTGATTTCTTTATATTAAATAGTAAAAAATAGAGCTTTATCCTATTTGAATTAATCTATTTCAGTTTTCTACATGCAACAAAACTTATATCCCTAATATATCCATTGATATAAGTGGGGACCATGGTCCCCATTCACAAACAAGGTTAAGATGCATCCTGTGATGACACAGTTTGGAGATGTCAGGCTGGATTTGGAACCAAGGCAGTTGGGTCTTAATTACACACCATACGTGTCTTTAAAAAGTACTAACGGATTAGTTTTGGGAAACAAAAACTAACCTTTTCTAGTATCTGTAACATTTCTTACCTCGATCCGCCATTCATTCCTTTGGACAACCAACAATCATCTAATGTATTAAGTGCCAAACACAATGTGCTGGGTACTGAAGAAACCACACTGAACAACCAGACAATATCCCTGCCTTCATGCAGGCTACATATGTGGGTGGATATATATAAAAACATTGATAATTGCAATATTGTAAGCACAGGTATGTGAGGGATACAAGGTACCATGTTTTCTCTCCCTCCCCCAAATTAGTTAGTAATTGTCCTGACATGCAGCAAAACTTCAGCAATAGTGAACTATTTTACTTGAATAGTTTTTTAGATGATTTTCTCCCCAAAGGAAGGAGAACATAGCCTGGGCAACTTTCCCTTGTACCATCTTGATTAGACATGGGGTTCTCAAGGCTTTTTTCCACATTGACTATGTATTTGCCCTTTCTCCTATTTGGAATTGTTCTTGCTCTAGCCATGCAAAGGTGAGGAATGCTTGCCTATCCTCCCACGCGTGTTATTGAAAGGGCCGTTACTCTCTTGTAGTCCTGACTGTGTCTGTGTACAGGCCACGTTGCTGTCAGTGCTCAGAGGCCATCCTTTCAGCCTGTTTTGTTTAGAGCTGTCACCACTCCACTTGCCTCCACTCCGCTTTCACTCCTATCACTTCTGGATGGAGTGGCAATTGCAATGGGACAATGAGGGCTTTCCTTTTAAATTTTCAGTATCAAATCTGAGTAAAATAATTCCATTCTCTGGACTAGAAAGCCTGAGCTTCTCTTCTGACCCCACCTCAGGTTTCCTCTATGACTCACATACTTAATATGTACAGCCTTCCTTCGGTTAATCACCTCATTGGGAAATCAAGTAGAAATGGCTGGTCTCTTTTGTTCTCACCCTCAAAATCCTTCTCTCTCAATAGAGCAAGACAGCTCATAAGATTCTGAAAAGGAAAGGTGAATGAGATTGTTAAAAATTCTGCTGCACTTGATCTTATTTTATCTGGTTAATTATCCATGCATCTTTTACCTGCTGAATGTGAAACATGGAAACATGACACACCATGAGAATATTATGTTCTACTTTGATGGTTTCTACCAATGATTAGAGTCACTACAGAGTCACTTGACAAACCTAAAGTGAGAACAGAACAATATTCAAGCAGTAGAGATGGCACAAATAACAACAAATACACACACACACACACACACACACACACACATACACATTTGCTGCATGAATAACAGCTCCTTTGATCTTCCAGTTTTGTGCATCAGTGGACTTCTATGCCTATCCCCCTTCTTAACACGTTATCTCTGGTCATTCCATTTGTCACTATAATGATGTGACTTAAAGGACAATGATCTGGTGAAACAAGGACTGCTGAATTCTCATCCTAAGCCAATAACTTCTCTTATGACCCTGTAGGGTTATCCAAACTCCATATTATTATCTTTAGAATGGAAGTGACAGTAATCTACCTCATAGGTTTCTGTGAAAACATGATTTTTTTAATTATGATAAAACACTTCATAAACAAAGGGCTTTGAAGCTGGACTATCATTCTCAGACTTGTACTGCATTTCCTATTACAGAATGAGTAGCTACTGATTAATTATTACTGGAGTAGTAGTTCCTTCCCATGAAGTGCCACCACAGGGCAGAAGAGTGCCAAGATGAAATATGCACTGAAATATTGCACTCACAACTTTAGGTATCAAAAGCTGTGGTCAGATATTTCCATTGTCACAGAAAGTACATGGGTTCTTTGCATCCAAATTGAATGTGGGGAAGCCTTTTAGGTGGGAGTCAAGGATCAGAACATTGATTTCCATTCTTTATCTTTGCCATGTTGAAGGAGAATCAGCAATGAGCATGCAATGGAGGCTGCTCTCTCCCAGTCCTCTCACCTGTGCTCAGTGTCTGGCTGTAGCAAGGTTTAGCCCAGGGAGAGAAAATTCAGATGCAGAGGGCAAAATTGTGCTCCTCACAAGACACGGGTTTGCTAACCCTTTTCATTTTTCCCCCTTTCCTGGTTTGTTTGTCTGTTTGGGGTAAATTTTTGTACACTCTGGTTCTTGTTCTGCGCCAAGATGCTGGGCCTTCTCCTTATTTCCAAAAGTTCGGAAGAAATTTTAATTTACAAAAGCTTAATATATGGTGAATACTTACAGTTACAAGAGGCAATAGGTGGTAGCAGCCACTAAACCTGACCCACTGGAATCCTCTCTGAATTGTTCTGTGGTTTCTGCCTCAGTGTTTCCCACTTCTTCTGTCCCTGAACACTTCTGATTGCCCCATTTCCTTCTCTCTTGATCTATAATCCCTTCAGATTCTCAAGTGAAAACTTGGAGTAGGATGAAAAAATTAGGAGCATGGAGAACAATTGCCAAGCCTGCATGTTCTTTCTTTGATACTTGCCCACCTCCCCCTTTTATGCTTTTCTCCACACAACCTCTAGAGGGAGACATTTTAGAACCTATTCACAGGATTGCTGGGAGGCTTAAATCACATATAAAATGTAAAGCACTTAGAAAAATGCCTGACATTTATTCAGGACCCAGTAAATATTAGCTACTCACAGTAGCTGAAACCCTGAAAATTTCCTATAAATGATAGTGATTGCTATTATTGGGACAACAGTCATCTCTATTCCTTTCGGGGGGGTGGTCTCAATTCTTTTTTATTTAATTTATTGGGGTGACATTGATTATTAAGATCATATAGGTTTCAACTGTACTATTCTATGATACATGATCTGTATATCGCATTGTGTGCCCACCATCCAAAGTTAAATCATCTTCCATCACCACATATTTTATCTCCTTTACCCTTTACTGTTACCCCATCCTCCTTCACTCTGGTAATCACCATACTGTTGTCTGTAGCTATGAGTTTTTGTTTGTTTGGGGGGTTTTGTTTGTTTATTTGTTGCTTTCAGTGTTATATTCCACCTATGAGTGAAATCGCAAGGTTCTTAACTTTTTCTGTCTGACTTATTTTACTTACCATGATATTCTCAAGGTTCATCCATGTTGTTGAAAATGTCTTGAAAAAATTAAGAATAGAGTTACCAACTTCTCTTCCGAGTATCTACCTGAAATATTTGAAAACATTTATTCGCAAAGATACATACACCCCGACATTGACCGCAGCATTATTCACAGTGGCCAAGACATGGAAACAAAGTGTCCTTCGATAGATGATGGGATAAAGAAGATGTACATATATACAATGTTATAATACTTAGGCATCTCTGTTCTTTACCTGTCTCTAATATAGTGCCCAAGTCTTGCAACACTGATATTTTTTATTGCATTGCCAAAAAGCTTCTTCAGAATTGTATACTATATATTTCATTTCAGCTAAATGACCTCATAAAGATATAAAATACATATATACACATTACTTTAGAATATATTTCCTTGATATATTTTGCAAATCTTTTATTTGGAAATAGAAATAATAAAGGAGGAGGTTCATTAAGGGGAAAGCTCTCATATCTGAGCTATATATGCAGACTAACAAAGATAGGGAGCGTAGGGATCAGGGTGTTGTTTAACGTAGGTCTTCTTGAGAGCTGATGTTTTAGTGAAAACTTAAAGAAACCAGCTGGAAGAATACTCTAGAGAAAGAGAAGAGTTGAAAAAAGCTCCTTACCTAGAAAGATTCCTGGTATGTCTGAAGGACACCGGGGGGCCCACGTGGGCTTTTCTTGTGGCTTTCCGTGTGGAGTGAAAGGGGAAATCAGTAGAAAAGGGGTCAGCCAGAGCGATAACAGAGGGTCAGAGTTTCTAAGGCCTCAGAGACTATTGTAAGGACATTGGATTCTGGATATATCTGAAAGCAGATTTCAAACGATTTCTTAATGGTTTGTATCTGAGCTACTGGAGGCAAAATGAAGTCAAAGATAATTTCAAGAATTTTGACCTGAGCAAGTAAGCCTGCAGATAGGGTTGTCATCAACCAAAACTGGAAAGGCAGTGGGTTGAGGACAGAATATAAGTAGTTTAGTCTTTAACATGCTAATATGTATGTCTAGTAGGAAGCTGTATATATGAATCTAGAGTTCAGGAGAAAAGTCTGGACTTAGAAACCATGGGCCTGATACTAGGTGACGGAATTAATGTAGAAAGAAAAAAAAGAAGAAAATCAAGGAACGCCAAGTGCTCAGTCCTAGAGCACTCTAACATGGCAAGTTTAGAGAGGAAAAGAGTAGGAGACAGGCAGAGGAGTTACTAGTGAGGTCTAAGGAAAACCAAAAGAGAGCGGTGTAATGGAAACCAAGAGAAGAAACTGAATCGAGGAAAATGATATAAGGAATCCTGGCACATGTGCTGCTAGATAAAACAAGATGAGGACTGAGAATTGGTCACCAGATTTAATAATTAGTAAAATGGAAATCATTGGTTACCCTGACAAGAAATTCTTTGGAGCACTGGGGAAGACATCCTAATTGGAATGAGTTGAAGAAAAAATGAGAGGAGAGAAATTAAAGACAGTCAATGCTGTGCCTGTTTTATTTTGATTACTATTTTAAGTTGAATATTATTTTCTAAAATCTGTATCTGTACTATAATTCCCTGATTTTCAGGCCTACCTGTTGAGTATTTTCTCTTAGATATCCCATAGGTACCTTAAATTCATAACTGAGCCATTCTCTTTCACCGCTCTCATAGTGGAACCCTGTTCCTCCTTCTCCTCCTAACTTTTTGTTGTTGTTGTTCAGTTACAGTTGTCCCAGTTTTTCCCCCCATTGCTCTTCCCTGCCCCACCCAACCCCCATTCCCAAAGACAATCCATACCTCATTGTCCTTGTCCATGGGTCCTTTGTATATGTTCCTTGACTTGACCCTTTCGCATATGGAATTTCTTCAAAAAACTAAAAAGGAAGCTGCCTTTTGATCCAGCAACTCCACTGCTGAGATTATATCCTAAAAATTCTGAAACACCAGTTCAAAAGAACCTATGCACCCCTATGTTCATAGCAGCATTATTTACAATAGCCAAGTGCTGGAAACAGCCTAAGTGCCCATCAGTAAATGAGTGGATCAAAACACTGTGCTATGTTTATACAGTGGAATACTATTCAGGAGTAAGAGAGGCAGTGAAAGACAAATACCATATGTCCTGGTTCACCTCTAAGTGGTTATAATCAACATAACAACAAACAAGCAAAAAAGAACCAGAGACATGGAAATAAAGAACAAACTGACAGTGTAGCCCTAATCAGAAGGATAAGAGTTAACTTAGACACCCCCTACACAATCAGACACATTGATACAAACACTGCCACACACATTCACACTGCCACACATACTAATACACACACATACCTACATCCAATTTGTCACTAAGTAAAATTATTCAGTGTTCTTATCTCTCTAAATTATTTCCTCCTTTGCTTTCCTTCTGCCTTACTTTAGACCCTCATTATTCTAATGATCTCTTAATGGTCTCGTCACTACCCTACAACAAAGCAATCTGTACTTCACACTGCTGCCAGAGGTACTTTCTAAAATTCAAAACTTATGCTACAAAGCTACAACCCTCTCCAAAATTCATCAACCAATCACCCTCTATTGCTTTCAGAATAAAATCCAAGTCCTTAGAATGGCACACAGAATCCTCCAGGGATTGGCTATTCTTCCAGCCTTACTCTCATAAATTATCCAGATGTATTTTATGCTGCAATCACACCAAATTTAGGCATTTCTCCAGCAGAAAAAAAATAACCTTTTATAATGGGAAGCAGAAATATATTATGCAATGAATTAATTATGAAACCTACTTTGCATTTTGTAAACTACTATTGATTCGAAGTCAACCTCTTTTGGGAATTAACAGCTCAGGAGTTGGGATACAGGGGGCTTGTCTGAACGTACCTGCTTTGAGTGCATGGCCAGATGCTCTACCAACATCTTTCTTTGGACTTCTGTTCTTGGGCTTTTTTTTTTTTTAACTTTTGGCAGCTATGATAAATGTGGCAAGCATAATTGTGAAGTCAGGACTCAGCGACAGAAGGAACTTAGCCTGTGTGGACCAAAGAGGAAATAAGAAAATGTTCAGTCTTGATGTTGCCGATTTTAATTTTGATTTTGTATTGTTGTTTATTATAATATAAACATACCCTTATAACAATAGAGATAGCTTCATTATTAACATTTTTGCAGGAGGGAAAGCTTACTATTACAATCTTGAAGATCTCTAGCTATCTTTTTCTACAGGTATCTTCACTGAAGCAGTTACAATGTGATTTTAATAATGGGAGGTTTCTTAGGCATGCAGCCAAATAGCCCACTTTCTCTGGCTAATTTCTGCTGGTCCTCCTTGACTTAACAAAAATATCATGGCCTTTGGAAAGCCTTTTCTGATTCTTACAGCCTAAATCCAGTGTTCTTTATCCCTGCTGCCCCATCTAGATACATTTCTCTCTTTGAACTTCATATTCTATGTTACAACTATTTACTTAACGCCCGCTCTCTCCTGCCTGTTTAAAGTGGGAACTGGAAAGCGGAAGCCTCCCTGCATCTGTATATCACCATGGCCTTAAGTGGTGCTTCGTACATAGTTCATTCATAGTACATGTTTGCTAAAAGGAAATGATAGATTGTACAATGGCTACTGGTTGATTGTACAATTGCTATTCTTATTTATTTTGAAAATTTTTAATGGTTCAGGAGCTCCTTCCTGAAAATTTTCTCAAAGACTCCAAATGTGTAAACTATAATAATTTGCTTCCAGTATTTATTACTATAATTCACATGCAAATTAGGGCACCGCACTATGGAAAGTCATTCTATTCACTTCACATTCAGGAAGCTTAAATGGACCACACTTAAACCCTTATCCATCCTACCTGATAAAAAGGATGAGCTGGCATTGTCCTCTGAGATCTGATTCTCTTGCTAAACTGGGAAGGCATTTAGAAATCAATAACTCATAAAACATGCTAATAGCTTCAAATGAGCTTTTTCAAAATTGTATCATTAATGAAATTCTCTGGGATAGAAAATGTATTCTATCCACCTTCTCCCACACACATCAAACTAAATTATCAACTGTGTGTATTTATTTGTTCATTTATTTACTTAAGATTTGTACTCTACCTTCCTAAAAATAATTTCATAGGAGTGACTAGCTATAATTATCATTGATATCTTTATTTCAGTGACCTTGTAACTCATGGGTATGTGGCAGTAGCTAATAGTAGTTTGGTTCTGATCAGTAGCTTAGTTTTATATCTGCTTTCTCTGACTTTTGTATCAGCAATTTTTCAAGAATAGTTTATGGATCAAGAATATTGTGATATCATATAGCTTGTGTGTAGAAAGTGACTCTGTGAATCAGTGTGTACAGAAAACGAAGAGAACTTATTTAATGTTTTCCTATGTAACCAAATGATTGGTACTTTTTAAGTTCAATAATTAGAGCTGAGAATTCAAGAGCAAAAATTATAGAGTAGTTTTACTTTTTGAAAATCAATGGTTATGACAAACTGCACACTTAAAATGGTTGCATTATCTTGTATGTAAATTATGCCTCAGTAATTTGAAAAAAGTCAATATTTACAGTGACAGAAAGTAGATTAGTGGATTCACAAGACTGAGGAAGTAGGGATAACATAAAGGGACATGAAGACACTTAGGAGGTTATAGAAATGTTCTACGCCTCAGTTGTGTCTAGTGATTATTTGGGTAATATATTTGTCAAAATTTATCAAACATAAAAGGGGTTTATTTACTTTTATGTAAGTTATACCTCAATAAAGTTGAGCAGAAAAAAATAATGCCTAAGCAAAGCAAAATTATGATTTTATTCAAGTGTCATTAAATTACTATTTTAAAGATGTATAATAAATTAACACTGAGTACTGTATCTTTATGGTGGTGACTTTTCTTTGCGATATATCTCACAGACAAAAATAATGCATGTAGATCTCATTAAATGGCTAACATCATAAAGTTTATTTCTCTATGAGGAGAAATTATTAATGTTCCATAAGGCAAAGTCACTGAGTTGGTCTTGTATATTAAAATGAGTATAACATTCCATATATACACCAACTTACCATTCAGCTCTGAGGCCTGTTTAAAAGAAATGCAAATAGCCGATAAACTTGTGAATTCACAAATATAGTTCACAGTGTGTTATATTTAGATGGAGAAACTGTCACTTCAAAATGAAGGAACTGTAACTAACATTTATCAGTTGGATGACTTCTGAATAAGAGCAAAGTTCTGTAAGTGTGGATGGCACATTACAGTGAAGGCCTCTTGTTCACGGCCTCCCATCATTTTTTGAATATCTTCTACATTTCATGAGTTTCTCCATTGTGAGTTTTGCCTTCCCATTATACAACACAGAAAACCCAAATCAATTTTCCCACCATCCTAAGCACCTAGGATCTGCAAGCAGATGACCATGGTACCAAAAATCCGATGCACCCACATGAGGTTTCAATTTACAATGAGAGGAAACAGAACAGTGCTAGGCATCATTTTCCTGGTGCAAGTGACAGCTGACTAGCTTGTAAGGGGTAGCAGTAGAAGCTAACTTGAAGTTGAGTATCTGGCATCTAGCAGCCTTAGAGAATTTGCATTCCTTGTGTCTCACGTATTGGTTATGGTGGCAATGATGGTGGCAGTTTCTACATGAGGCAAGTTCTGGAGTCAGAAGCAGCCGCCATGGCTTACTCATCCAGCCAGTGTATGATTGGCTCTGGACATGGTTCCCGCTAATTTAGCCTGATGCCTACTTCTTCAGACCTGTCAAGGATTCTGTGAGCTACCCAATTTTCACTACTAAATTCTTTGTTAGCTTAAACAGGCTGGATTGAATTTGCCCCTTTAATCAGCATGCACATTTCTAATAGGGTTTTGAGCAGCAGGGAGTAATCACAGTGTTAGACGCTTTCTAGGAAGCTAAGAACACGCTAAAAACACTCTATTCTAGTTTATTTCTGAAAAATTCTATTTTACTATAGTGGTCACAACATGGAAATCATCTCACAAGTTCTTCTAGGGAGTTAACTGCCTTACCCCTAACTGGGTAGTCTTAGTGTTTATTTAGCTACTACGGTTTTTTATTGGTACTTTACCCCAGTACTCTGGGGAACACAATAACCCCGGTGCTATGTGTGATGATTATAAATTTTATGTTCCAGGACTTGTCTCCTTCTGCTGTTTTTTGCTCTCTGAGTGATCTCATCAAGTCCCAAGGTTTTAAATACTATCTACACATTGATTACATCCCAATTTCTATCCAATTTGATCTCTACTCTGAAGTCCAGACTCTTATGCAACTCCCTACATGCTACATCCATTTAGATGTATAGTAGGTAACTAAAAGTTAACTGCACATTTCTTAGATATACCACTAAAAGCAAAACTGACAGAAAAAAATAAATTAGAATTCATCAAAATTTAAAACACTGTGCTGCAAGTAATACCATCATGGAAGTGAAAACACAACCTAAAGAATAGAAGAAATTATTTGCAAATTATATACCTGACAAGGGACTTATATCTAAAATATGTAAAGAAGTCATACAAGTCAACAATAAAAAAAAAGAAGAAACAATTTAAAAATGGGCTAAGGATTTGAATACACATTTCTCCAAAGAAGATATACAAATGAAGAATGCAGCCATAAAAGGTGACACTTTATATCATCCCTTAACAGTAAATGCCAAGATCGGAGAAATCTGTACAGACAGAAAGTAGGTTAGTGATTGTCTAGAGCCAAAGTAATAGGTATGGGTTTCTTTTTGAAGTGATAAAAAATCTTAGGTCATGATGATGATTGCACAGCTCTGTGGATACACTAAAAAAATTCTTGAATTGTGCGCTCTAAATGGTGTGTGAATTCTACAGTATATTAATTATATCTCAATACAGACATTTTTTAAAAAACCTTAATGATGCTAAAACTGAACCCTTAACTTCTTATTCCCTCAAACCCAAACCTGTTTTTCTTACAATTTCCCCCTAGTTGTCTAGGACAATAGCATAAAAGTCATTCTTGATTCTTCTTTATACATCCCCCACATCTAATCCATCTATAAATCCAGATGTTGTTACCTCAAACCATATCCCAATTCTGACAGCCTCACTCCTTCCATGCTCTAGTCTAAGTCACCATCATCTGTATTCCAGTATAAATGCCCTCTAACTGGCATTTCAGCTTCTATACTTACCTTTATGAATGTTTCCAAATTATAGTTAGCTGACATTTTGAAAACTGTAGATCAGACCATATCACCCATGCTTAAAATTCTCTAATGAATTTCTGTTGCATTTAAATAAAATTCTCTCTCTTTTCTGTAGCCCACTAGTCCCTATATAATCTAGTGTCTTCCTTCCTCAAAATTCATTGCGTGTCCTCTGAATGTTGCCTTGAATAGGCAAATTTGTTTTGGCCTCATGATCTTTGCACTTATTATTCCTTTTGACTCTCATGACTGCTCCACATCATCACTCAAGTCTCAGCTCAAAAGTCTTCACCTGAACTTCCTAAAATAGCATTGCCTCTTAGTGACTACCCTGTTATCATGTTTTACTTTCTTTAAAGATTTTTTATTTATTTATTTTTTTATTTTAGAGAGAAGGAGAGGGTGAGAGAAAGAGAAAGAGAGAAACATCGATTGGCTGCCTCTCACACACCCCCATCCGGGGACCTGACCTGCAACTCAGGCACGTGCCCTGATCGGGAATAAAACTGGTGACTCTTGGATTCACAGGCTGGTGCTCAACCAACTGAGCCACACCAGCCAGGGCCTGTTTTACTTTATTAATAACACTTCTAATTAGCTGAGATTATCTCAGTTCTTTCCTCTTTACTGTGATAAGAAACACAAAACATAAAACTTACCACCTTAATCATTTTAAGCATACAGCACAGTTTTACTACATACACATTGTTGCTTAACAGTTCTCTAGAACATTTTGATCTTGCAAAACTGAAATTCTATACTCACTGAATAACAACTTCCTTTTCCTCCTCTCCCAGTCCCTGGAAACCATGATTCTACTTTCTGTTCCTATGAATTTGACTGCTCTAGGGCCTCATAAATGGGAAATCATGCAGCATTTGTCTTTTTACGATTGACTTATTTCACTTAGTGCAATGTCTTCAAGGTTAGTCCATTTTGTTCTTTGTTAAGGCTGAACAATATTTCATTGTATGAACATATTGCATTTTATTTCTTTGGTGATCTGAGTATCTGTTCTCCCACTGGACTATAAACATCATGAGAGCAGAGACATTGTTTACCTTGTTCACTACTGTATCTCCTACACCTAGAACAGTTAAAGAAAGTTCCATAGGACTTCTGGTCAAGATGGAGGCATAGGAAGACATGCTTCGCCTCCTCGAGCAACCACAAAAAGAATTACAACTAAAGCTCAAAACAAATAACACCCAGAACTGTCAGAAAATTGAACTGTATGCTTGTCTGAAGACCAATGATTTAAAAATTCATCCAGACAGGTAGGAAGGGCGGAGATGCAGAGACGGGCAGAGAGGCATGGTGTGGTAAACAGAGGCAGCAGCAGCAGCACCAAAACAGGCATGGGTGGTCCCACATTCATATGTGGTGGATAAAAGTTGAGAGGGATACCTTGGGAGCAAGCAATCCCAGCCTCAGGCCAGACCACACAGCCCAGGGTTCCAACACCCGGAAGATAAATCCCCATAACTTCTGGCTATAAAAACCAGTGGGGTTTGGGGGAGCAGAAAAAACTACCAGATTTTCAAGAAACTCCACTTTAGAGCCCACACTGCCTTAAAACATATGCAAACCCACCTGTTCTGGGATTCAACACCAAGGCAACAGCTGGAAGGGTGCCAGTCGCATACGGGGAGTAGGTGAAGTGACTGGACATGGTGCAAGTGCTGGGCAAACTTCTAGAAGCCAAGCAACAGCATTTTCCCCTCTCCAAGCCCTCCCCACACACAGAGCCACAAAGCAGTGAAACCAGCTACCCTACTCTGGCAATTACTGAAGGCTCTGCCTCACACAATTTACAGGTACCTATTCTACATGGGTCATGCTACTAAGGCAGGGAGTCAAAGCAGCTCCACCTAATACACAGAAACAATCCACAGGGAGACTGAGGAGACAAAGAAATATGGCCCAAATGGAAGAACAGAAAAAATACCCAGAAAAAGAACTAAATGTAATGGAGACAACCAACCTATGAGATGCAGAGTTTGAAACACTGGTGATGAGGATGCTCAGAGAACTCACTGAATACAGTATCAACATAAAGGAAGAAATGAAGGTTATACTAAGTGAAATAAAGAAAAAGCTACAGGGAAACAACAGTGAATGGAAGGAAGCCGGGATACAAATCAATGATTTGCAACATAAAGAAGAAATAAACATTTAACCAGAACAGAAAGAAGAAACAAGAATTCAAAAATAAAGAAGGGTAGTATAAGAAGACTCTGGGACATCTCCAAATGTGTCAACATCTGAATCACGGGGAGTCAGAAGGAGAAGAGGAGGAGCAAGAAATTGAAAATTTACTTGAACAAATAATGAAAGAACACTTCCTTACTTTGGCAAAGGAAATAGACATATAAGTCCAGGAAGCCCAGAGAGTCCCAAACAAGTTGGACTCAAAGAGGACCAAACCAAGACACATCATAATTAAAATGCTAAAGGTTAAATATAAAGAGAATCTTAAAAGCAGCAAGAGTAAAGCAGTTACCTACAAAGGAGTTCCCATGTCCTCTGATTTCTCAAAAGAAGCTGTGTAGGCAAGAAGGGATTGGCAAAAGTGTTCAAAGCGTTGAAAAGCAAGGACCTACAATCTGGATTATTCTCTCCAGCAAAGCTATCATTTAGAATGGAAGGGCAAATAAAGTGCTTCCCAGACAAGGTAAAGCTAAAGGAGTTCATCATCACCAAGCCATTATTACATGAAATGTTAAAGGGACTTATTTAAGAACAAGAAGAAGATCAAAACTATGAACATTAAAAAGGAAACAAATTCACAACTATCAACAACTGAATCTAAAAAACAAATAAGCAAACAACCAGAGTAGGAACAGAATCATAGCTATGGAGATCATTTGGTGGGTTATCAGCTGGGCAGGAGAAGGGGGAGAAAGGAGGGAAAGATGCAAGTGTTAAAAAGCATAATTGGCAGGTGTAAAATAGACAGGGAAATGGAAAGAATAGTATAGGAAATAGAGAAGCCAAAGAACTTATATGCATGGTCCATGGACAAGAACTAAGGGGCAGGATTACTCAAGGAAAGGGGGAAAATTGGGACAATGGTAATAACATAATAAATAAAATAAACTTAAAAAAAAACAAGGTTCCATAGAGGTGGCAAGATTGGACTTGAAAATTGGAACATACGATTAAATAGAAGAAGTGATATTCCCCCAGAACACAGAGCAGGAATCTTGGCAGAGGTGTTGGAATGGGTATGGCCTATTTGTGTCATAAAGAGATTTGTACAATTAGATAATAATTAGAAATTAGTGGAAAATAATTTGATATAGGTAATTAGAGCCAAACTCTCATGATATTGAATATCAGTCTGAATTTCCAGACTTTATGCTGGAGGCAGTGAAACAATGAAAAGTTTTTAACAGGAAAACATATTAGTAAAGATCATTTACTATACATCTCATATATCCTCCATATTCTGGCATACATTACCTCATTTAAAACATAACAACTCTATTATTATCTTAATTTTCCTAGAAAATATTTTGAATAAACAATTAATTAGTGAAGACATTTTAGACTACAGAATGAGTGGGAGTATGTATGTATGTATGTATTTATTTATTTATTTATTTATCCTGACCCGAGGATATGTTTATTGATTTTAGAGAAAGAGGAAGGAGAGCATAGAAAGAGAGAGAGAGAGAGAGAGAAACATCCATCAACGGTCTCCCATGTGCACCCCAACCAGGGATTGAACCCACAACCTAAGCACTTGCCCTGACTGGGAACCAGACCCACAACTTTTTGCTGTATGGGAAGATGCTTCAACCAACCTGAGCCACCTGGTCAGGGTAAAAGTATTTAAATATTTTATTTTAATATTTAAGTATTTAACTTTTTGAAGAAAAAAATAATACAAGGTAACAGATTGTGAGAAGAGGGGAAAAAAAGAAGGAAAAACTATTCCAAAATTTGTAACCAGGGTGTCAGCTGATTGGGACAGTACATAGCTTGGTCTGTAGAAGAGGGCGAAGTTTTAGAAGAACACCTAAATAGAAACTCCTGTAGATATGCCCCAAAAATGTGGCACTAAAATATGCACAGAAGATCTAAGCTGGGAATGAGCATTTGGGTATTTTTCCTCCACAGAATGGTGTAATTTTAAAAAATGAACTCATAGCTTAGAAAAAATTAAATGTTGCCTCCTTTTCCTCTGTTTTTTATAACAAAAGCAAACTCTAGCTTACTCCCAATGATTCTACAAAGCTAAACCCATATGAGGTTTAACTTTAGGCTCAGCCTCTAGCGTTGACTGGCTTGAGACACCCACAGGGGGAGGAATTAACACAGAGTGAAATCATGTAAACAAGGAAGAAAGAGTAGAAGAATGGTATGGTTTACAGTAATAGTTTTATAAAGCCACACTCACCCTTTAGCCCTAAGTTTACTTTCACATTTTCCAAAACCAAAGAAATAAAGTAGATGCGCTCAGGTGTACCACAAGCCAGTCTGTCATGGAAACCTTCAACAGTATTTCGAATACTAGAACCTGAAGTCTAAAAAGTGTAATCTTTTTGTTCTTCTGATCATCATTGCTTTTCTTCATTCATTTTCATATCTACTACCCCTGGGACTTTGTTTCATGCCTGTGTTCATATCCAGTTAAAGGATAATTATTCTTCAACACCATCTTTTGGATTTTCTTCCCTAAATTATTATAGTATTGCATTGGGGAACTTGAGGTTTCAAGGAAGTTGTGAAAAGGCTTAACAGTGGAGATAAAAATAAAGAATATGCTTTGTCAAATCGAGCTTCCCATTAGGTTTTTCCAAAATTAAATTTTGAGTTTTATGTGAATATATTTGAATACATTAAACTTTTTTTACCTATTTATCATTTACCAGTGTAATGAAAGTTTGAGTGCACATACACACAAACCAATGCACACTTCATTTATTCAGGATTTTTCAACCACTCCCTGTGCACTACACTAAGTGTTATTCAAAAAACCCTTGTTCTTCCTTATACTGATATCAAATTAGTCATTCTTAAATGTTCCTTTACACTTTCTTCCTAAAACTAGTTTTGCTGCTAAAAATAAGACTAAAGTCATTAATCTAGCCATGATTCTTAATAATGTTCTATTAAGAACATTATTAAAAAAACTTTGTTGTCTTGCCAGAGTTGGTTTCCCTTCAGAGTTTAATGGTCACCTATGGTGTGCTAGGTACTGTGCCTAGTACAGGCGAATTTCAAAGTCTGGGGTATTCAGCACCTTTTCTACAAGACGTGCACATGCGCCATTTTACAGACTAGCTCTGATCTACCTTTTCAACCTCAGTTTATTTCTCTACATGCACATGGGCTGCCTATTCCAGCCATACGGAACTAAATTTTTGTACAATGAAGTCAGAAGAGCCAAGAAACTATATTAACATTTTATATTGATCAGAGAAATTAAATGTTACTGACTTAATTATTTAAGTTAGCAGAGCAACACTTCTCCCTGGAGAATCTGTCACTTGAGGATCTCAAGGCACTTTATAAACCTTTAATGAGAAGTATCTTCTCTCCACTTTAAATAGTGAGAAACAGAGGCACACTTCATTTTAATAAAATTTTTCCAGTGGAAAAAGATAGATGTTTGCTCTCACTTTAACACATTAGAATGCAATTAAATTGCCCACAGTATTTCAAATTAGTATTAAATAAAACCATACAAATAATAAAAAAGCTTCCTTCGTAAGGTATGAACAAAACATCATTCCCCCTTAATAGTAAACCTCAGAGAAGGGCGGGAAGAGAACTTCTCCCAAAAAATGTTGCGAAGTTTTATGGAGGTTTGTGCAAGGGCTATGAGCCAGGCGGATCTGGATTTAATTCACAGGACCAATTCTTACTAACTGTGCAACTTAGACAAGTTATTTAACTTTTATAAATCTCATTTGTCTCCTCTATACAATAAAGACAGTAGCAGTAGTTCCTTCATAGGGTTAACGTGAAAATTAGAGTGTTAACTGAATCATACATGTCTGGCACATGGTGAGCACGCAATTTAGTGTACCTATGATCGTTATCATCTCTAAGGACCTGTGAATGTTAATTTTATGTGTCAAATTAAAGGGCCTTTTGGGATGAGATTAACTTTTAAATTGGTGAACTTTGAGTAAACAGATTGCTGTCCAATTAGGCCTCATTCAATCAATTAAAGGCCTAAATAAAACAAAAAGACCTGTCTCCTGAAACAAGTGGACTTTTCCAGCAGTTTGCCTTTGGACTTTATCTGCACTCTTAGCTCTCCTAAGTCTCCAGGCTACTGGCTTTTGGACCAGAGCTAGAACATCAGCTTTCCTGGGTCTCTGCCTGCCATCCCCCACTGCAGGTTTGAGCTTGCCAGCTTCTGTAGGCCAATTCCTTGTAATAAATCTCTTTCTTTATGTTTATATCCTACTGGTTCTGCTTCTCTGGAGAACCTTGACCACTACAGTACCGTATACAAGCTTGAGAACCTAAATAATAAAATAGATTTGATGTCATAAAATAGGTATTATTATCACTTAGAATACAAGGTCCTCGAGGACAAAGATCAGCCTTTTCAATATTGACTGTGCAACAAATATTCAGTAAATACTTAAAGAGTAAATTAATCAATCAGTGTTTTTTATCATAACCATGCAAATGCTGTACCATTTTTAAGAAGTGCATGTAAACTAATATCATGAATTAGACATAGCCTTAGGATTCCAATATTAAAAAGCTATAGACGACGAAGTGCTCCAGTCACTAGCTCTACCCCATGGCTGACAGAGTATATGAGCTGCGCCAAATGTCATCCTAGGAAACAGAATGTCCCAAAGGAAATAGAAAGCTAGGGAATGGATGAATCACATTTGCTGTTGTCATGGATACTGTTCATCTTATCTGAGTGAACTTGAAACCTGAAAGCACTGTAGAATAGAATGGCTAGCTATCTAATTGAGGTCTCATCTGTTGCTAAAAGACCTGGTTCAACAGAGGCATCCTTAATATCTAATGAGCACTCAAAGTGTAGTTGGTCTTGTGCAGAATGTGCAAATTGTGCAAACATAGGTTTTATTCTCCTGTCCAATTGTTCTCTACCCTGGGTACTCATTAGACTCATCTGGGGAACTTTAAAAAAGAATTTTGATGGAATCTCATCCTTAGATAACCTGATGTGGTACAATACATTAACACCTGATGGGTATTTTATTTATTTATTTACTTACTTACTTACTTATTTATTTATTTATTTATTTATTTATTTATTTTTAGAGAGCAAAGAAGGGAAGGAGAAAGGGAAGAAACATTGATATGAGAAAGAAACATTGATTGGTTGCCTCTTGTATGCCCCAACCAAGGACAAAACCCACAACCCAGGCATGTGCCCTGATCAGGAATAGAACCTGCAACCTTTCGCTTTGTGGGACAATGCTCAACCAATGGAGGCACGCCGGTCAGGATGGTCAGTGAAGCCTGATGGGTATTTTAAAAGAGCCTCAGGAGATGCTAATGTTATGCAGCCAGGGTTAAGAACTGTTACCCTGGGCTTCTACAGTCTAAATAATACACAGAAACACATGCACCATGCACACACATTAAACTCCTTCACATAGTAACACTTTTCATGATCCTTCTCACATTCAACCTAAATCTTCAGAGAATAGTTAGCTATGGAAATTTTCTCCCTTATGACTTAAGACCTTCTCTATCTTCTAGTTATTTCAATGCCCCTTATTTACCCTTTTAGAGAGTCTACCAAGGTTGGGATATAGACAAATGGAAGGTAGAAGATTTTATTATTGATGAGAGACTGGATAGAATAGGAGCTTAAAGCTAGTATTTAAAAATAAATAGATCTGTTAAACTGGGAAATTTCGGACAATCACATAAAAATCAAAAGACTCATAGAAAGTAAAGTATATTTTTTAAAGTGTATGACCTGAAAATAAACTAATTCTTGAACATGTATCTACAATAATATTACAAAGCTCTGGGACACCTGAACTTGTAGGAATTCAATAAATTTTCAATGACTTTGAAAATAGTTGTCCCATTTTGACCATACATGTTGCCTAAGAACTTTAATTTGTGGAACAAGTGACCATAATATCCAGTAAAAATATTTGTCAAATATATTATTTAGAAAATTTATATTTACATATTTAGTTACTTGTTTGCTATGTGTCCTATGCTAAAGTGACTGCTTACTTTTGACAATATTTATAGTTTGGAAGTATAGTTTGGTACACCCATAACAAATAGAATAGTACTCCTTAGTTTAATTAATTTTCTCTTTTCAGTAACAAATGGCAGTGAGCAATTCCACTTTCGAGTATCCAAGATCATTGGAAGCAGGGGCTTAAGCAGATATTTGTACATTCAGGGCAGCATTATTCACAATAACCAAAGGTGGAAGCAATCCAAGTGTCCATGAACCAATAAATGAATGAACAAAATATGGTATATACATACAATGAAGTACTATTCAACCATAAAAAGGAAGGAAATTCTAACACATACTACAACTTGGGTAAACTCTGAGGGCATTATGGTAAGTAAAATAAACCAGTCACAAAAAGATAAATACTATATGATGCCACTCATATAAGGTACCTAGAATAGTCAAATTCACAGAAACATAAAGTACAGTGGTGGTTGCCAGAGTTAGGGAGGAGAGAAGAATGGGGAGTCAGTATTCAACACATATAGAATTTCAGTTTTGCAAGATGAAGAGTTCTGGAGATGAATGATGATTATGGTTACACAACAATGTGAATATATTTAATGACAAGGCTGTACACTTAGAAATGGTTAAGATAAATTTTATGTGTTTCACCACAATTAAAAATAATAAAAATTAAAACACTAACAACAGTCATTTCCCTTGCTTATAAATGCACAGTTTGGGCAGGACTGGATGGGGGTGGCTCTATCCTATTTTGGGGGTGTCAGTTGCAGTAGCTCAACTGCACCTGGAAGATCCACCTCTATGATGACTTACTCACAATGCTCCGCAAATGGGTGCTGCTGGTGGCTGAGAGCTCACCTCAGGCTCTCAGAGGCCTGGGGCCTAAGGTCAGGGACCTTAGCTCTCCACATGGGCCTTTCCATGAGCCTTTGTGGTGTCATAATATGTTGCTTATTTCCTAGAGCAAGTATTCAAAGAGACTGGAATTGGATGCTAACAGTCTCTTGAGTTCCAACATGGCATAGGGTCACTTCCACTGTATTTTATTGGTAATGCAGTAAAAAAAAAAAAAAAAAAAAAAGCCCACCAGATGAAAAAGGAGGAGATATAGGCCTCACCTTTAGATTAGACAGTGTCCAAGAGTTTTCAGCCATCTTTTATCCACTACACCAAATAACCTAGTTTTTCTCTCTCTGTATTCTAGAACTTTTCTTCACCTGATAGTTCCTGCTTATAATTCAGGTTGTCCTGCCCTTTCATAAACCTAAATCTAATCCCTCATCCATGGCTCCAAATATATCTCAAGGGCTTCTCTTTATGCATCTTTGGCTTCAAACCCACTATTAACTCCTTGATTTTCTCTTTTCTCAATTCATGTAAATTGTACTAAGTGTATAATTGTCCCAAATCAACATTTTTCAACCAATGTGCTACAAGAATTTTTACAACATGCATTGCCTGACTATTTAGTCAAGGGCACTGACCTATTTACCCTTACATTGTCGAATTAAAAAATGACAACAGCAAACACAACAATAGCCATACAATGTGAATGAGTTAAAATTATACCTACTTTTTGTCAGGTCTGCAAAAAATTATTTTTGGTGTGCTGCAGAATTTTAGTAATCAGTTTATGCATGCCATGAGATGAAAAAGTTTGAAAATCGCTAGCCTAGACCATCATTTCATGCCGTTATGAATGTCATAGGTAACAGACACAACTATGCATTGGCTGCCATTAGATTAAGTGCTTCTAATCCAATACCCATAACCAAAGGGGTAGGGTCATACAATATAAAATATGGCTGCTTGATCTCATTTTTTTCATATATGTTGAGGTACAGAGATGAGGGACATGGGTAGAGTTGTGCAAGGGTTATGAATACAGCAGGCACCGTAATTCATTTTTGTAGAATAAAGTGAAGCCCTTAGTGGTTCTGGTAATATTTATCTTCTCCTTCCCAGGTCATTAAGGTATTTAAGTGTTAGTTGGTTTATTGCTTCTTATGCCTCCTTCAAGAAATACATGTAGCTTTCCTATAACACTTCCCCCGCCCCCCACCACCAAGACTGCCCTTAATATCCTCTTTATAGTATTGCTTCTGAATAAAAATCAGTGTGATTTTTTTCCTGGACCCCGCAGTCTACACAAGATAAATCCTTCTTATTCATGTTAGTAGTACAAAGGTAGCAATATATGTGTGATTATTTCTTCCTGGTTGACAAAGACTCTATTTGAACAGACTTTAATCCAAATCCAGTACCTCTAAGCCCCCTTCTCAAGTAGGCTTTCACCTTGAGCTTCAGTGTCTGTCCTTGTTGGTCCTGCATCGCCCAGTTCAACAAAAACCTTGTGATGTCAGTTTTGGGAGAATCCCCCATTCTCCATATCTGATCATTTTGACTCCTCATCTCTCACCATCTCCCAGGTGATATCTGATCACCTTGGCCTACCTTCAGAAACACTGTTGTCAAGTCAGTTTAGCCAGAATCCTCCTTCATGCCTGATATTTCCTCTTCATAATTTTTCCATGCTGACGGCCCCCACCACCACCTTGCTCCTTGGCTCCAAATCCCAACTTGTCCTTATTGTACTCAGAATTGACCAGTGATAGACTAATATCTCTTTTTCCCTATTGTAATAATGCCTGAATAAATCTGCTTTGCCAGTTTAATAAAATCTTTATTTACAATGAAGCTCTAGCTTTTCTTTAATATGGTTTATTATTATTTGACTTTATACATTACTTTTTCTCATTTCACCTTTATCTGTTCTCATTTAGAGGATTTAATCTACACAACAAACTTTGACAGGAGGTTTCAAGAAAGAGAAATCCTTCATGAGGGAAATGTTTTCTGATGTAGATGAGACACAGGGAAATAAGAAACCTCCAAAAGACATGGTAGACAAGAGACTAGAAAAATGAGGGAAAGCATCAAAAAGAGTCACATTAACAAGAGTTCTAGACATTTATCAAATCTAGTGTGTGTGGGTTTATGAACATGTATTTAGCAAAAGCCAATATGGTCCAAAACATCAACAACTCCCAGCAGAATCAGCATTTCCAGATTTTCAAGTATGTAAGGAGGTATGGTGACCCTCATTCTTGCCCATGTTACTGTCTGTTTTCCCCAACTGATGCAGAAAAATGAATCCTCTCACTACTCCTCTTTCCATTTTCTGCACTGAAGCCAGAGTGATCTTTTAGAATTCATCAGATTCTCTCTCTCCT
Source organism: Mormoops blainvillei (assembly GCA_004026545.1). Lineage (NCBI taxonomy): Eukaryota > Metazoa > Chordata > Mammalia > Chiroptera > Mormoopidae > Mormoops > Mormoops blainvillei. The sequence continues at coordinate 43,576 of PVJD01000416.1, forward strand.
CTACTTAAAACTCCCCAGTGGCTTTCAATGACAAGTACAAGACACAGCACAAGGGCATCCATGACCTGGCCCTTGCTCACCTCTCCAAAGTGATTTTGTACCATGTACACTTTTAATCCAGCCATATCACCACTAATTTGGGATTTTGCACCCCTTGTCTTCTTTATTTTTCAATGATACTTTCTCAAGAAGCTTTCCCTGGCACACCATCAAAGTTGTCCCAGTCACTCTATGTACCATTTCCTAGTGTTTTTACAGGACTTATTTTGACCATAATGAATGGATATTTGTACGTTCCTTCATTGTCTACACCTATTAGCTCCATGATAGACAAGACTCCTTGTATTATCAGTTCCTAGATCATTACCTAGCATATCATACTGAGGCAGGATATTAAGAAGCTAGGAAAATTCCTTGGGAAGTGGAATGGGGAGGCTGAGGCAAATAGATAGAAGGTCACCAGGGAGGAAAGCCTGGGTACCTAGCAATGGGTAAAACTGGTGCTAGACCTTGCCTCCAGGGCAGCCTTTCCTCTCCTGGCAGGAAAGGTGTGGACCCTCCCGTGACCATCCCTCCCTAGAGAAAACAACTAAGCCTCAGTTGTATTTTAACTCCAGGCCCAGAGGAGCAGCAAAACCAGGCCTGTGAGGCCAGGGCCAGCTGCAATGATGAATGTCCCCCGCCCTGGTGCCGGCCAATCGGTGGACCCCGAGAGGGCACACCTGGGAAAGCTGATGAATATTCTTTTAAGATTTCCCCTGAGACCTTCTCTAAAACCCCTACCTTTGGAAAGCAAATAAAAACTCTCTAGAGAAGAAAGCCAGTGCCCACCCTTGTTGGAGCATACTCACTCGAATCTCCTTTTCAAGTGAATTTTTTTTCTCCTAAATTTTAAGGTCCACATAAGACTTGCAAACAGAGGAGGAATCGGCAGTGGCAGCTCATCCGCAGGCTATCTCCTTGACCCCATCTCCAATGCCTCCTTTTCTCTGACTCACCAGTGAGCTGACAGCAACCCCGCCTTGGCTCACTTTCCCATAATGTTTCTTGAGAGACGAGGCAGCCTGGTCTAGTCTCTCTCCTGTTGCTTCTTCTGTCCTAAGCCCTTCTTGTTCCTCTGTCCCCAGCTTTAATAAATATACTCTCAAAATCACCTGGACTCACATTGTAAAATCTTTCTTGTACAAAGTCAAGAACCCACACACTACTGACCAGCCTGAGGCAGACTCACGCTGGGCCTGGTCGCCTTTCTGGTCACATTAAGTGTTTAATATTTGTTGAATGCATGAATGATAAATGGCATCTCTTACAAATATCAAGCTTTTGACTGAAAAGCTCTTTCCCCGAGATATATAAACTTCTAACGACACAATGCAGTAATGCTGGTAAGGATTTCTTGTCCTCCAAAGTGATTTTAAACTACAATACAAAGACGGACACAAAAACGCAGCTTTAGAAAGACTGAGCCTTATTAATACTGATGTTTAGGTTCAACTTCAACATTCCTATAAATCATATCACAACTCAGTTGAATTCAGAGATTCCCCTTTTCCTATACGTTATTGTGCCCAGATTTGTTAACATTCATTGTAAGGGCTATGATGCAAATTTACCTTTTTAAGTTGGCCCACTCAGATGGAATAATAATGAAAATTCAAACAAGTGTATTGCCAAGTAATCTAATTCAAAAAGGTAGTCATTTTGAGGAAAGCAATATAGGGAATGCACTAAGCATCACATAAATGTGTTATTATAAAAGAGCTGGAACACCAATGATGTATTTCATATGAATCACAAGCTCTCAGAGAGCTTAGAAAAATGAAGTAATAGTTTTCACTTAGAAAGTTCCAGGGACCTACAACATAAGAAACAAAATCATTAGGAAGATGGCAAATAAAGGGGAAATTATGAGAACAACATATAGTTCCTAAGCAACATCTTTAAAATTCCTAATTTACGAGATAAACCAACTAAGTCATAAGCCAAGGGAATAGACAATACATGAGTTACATATCTTTAGAATATTTAAAATACAGATGACACAAATGGTAGAATTTTAATATACTCTAAAACTTCATAAGTACAACATCAAATTATACAAGCCTGTATCTTGCACTTGCCTTTATTACATTTACTATAGAGCAATTTATTGTATTTCAGGCCCAGAAGGAAGACCTGCATGTTCTTTATAACAACCTAATCTTCTCTACAGGAGATTAAAGAAATAAAAATCAGCATACAGCATCTGTTCAACATTTGGCTTGTAGCAGTGCTCAGCTGATTACAGCTGAGATACTATATAGTGTGTGAATATTCTTCTTTCCAGTGGGATAAATTCCAAAACCAAAATTCCGTGGTTAGTAGAAAAGTGGTAAAAACAACATGGGCAAGTATAAGCCTAAATGATAAACGTAACTTCAATATTAGTAGTAATCCTACTTTGTGAGAAAAAGTAGCAATCATAACTGAGATTCTCAGTGTGTGAATTTCTAGCTGTACTCTGATGAATTTCAAAACCAGAATTCCACAGCTAGTAGGAAATGGTAAAATCAACATGTGCAAGGATAAATAAAATTCCAATGCTAGTATTCTTCACATGGGAGAGAAATTAAAAGTTGGTACAGTTTTACTTCAAAACCCATGAGGTCCAGAAAAATTCCTCCTAGATTTTTAATATATTTTATGATCTCTTAGCAAATCACAACAAGTTGGCTCCTGAGGTGCAGCACACCAAAATAAGGAGACATCTAAATTACCTAAATTGCCCAGACTATTTACAGTTATTACAGGTTAACAAGAGTTTTTCCAGGCTACAGGAAGTAATCAAATTAACATGAATTTAAGGAGACTATCTAAAATAATTTTATCCTATAGGTCTTAGCTGCATAAATACTAGCCCCTCTTGCAGCCACCTTTCTACTTCTTCATTTTGATGCAGGGTCAGACTCTTCCTCTTTTTTGTTCACTATCTTCATAGAGCTTACATTCCAATAAAGAGAAACAAACAATAAACAAATAAATACATTACATGATGTATTACATATACATATACATACACATATAGGTGCAAATGAGAAGAAATAATGTAATCAGAGAGATGGGGGAGAAGTTATAGGAGATAAAATAGAAATGTAAAATAAAGTGGTTGTAAACAGCCTCACAGGGGAAGTGACATTTGAGAATACTTAACATGATAGGGTATCAGTTGAGTGGATATCAGGGAGAAGCTTGTTCCAGCAGGAGGTAGAAGCATGCCTAGACTGTTCTAGAAATAGCAAGAAGACCAATGTGGTCAGATAGAAGAGAAAGACAGTATCATGAGATGAGGTCATAGAGACTATGGAGACCAGATCATGTGGGCCCTTGTAGGCTAATGCTAAACTTATTGGGCAATTGAAGGATTTGGGGCAGAAGGCTGAGACCAAAAGTATGTAAAATTGCAACTCACACCAACCCATACACCCCAGATATCTTTACCCTGCACAATTTTATTGCACGGTATATATCATCTTCTTACGAATTTTATTTTAACTTATATATTATGTTTACTACTTGATTGTCTGTCTCCCCCAGGTACAACTTAAGTTCCACACAGGCAAGATATTTTTCCTCTTTTTCTATCTTGTTTATTAATGTGTTCCAGGTACCTAGCACATAGTAGGTTTTCAATAAGTCAATAATTGTAGAACGAATAACCTGAATTTTATGCAGCTACCCTAAGCAAAGTTGAAGTAGGGGGGAACCAGACCATATAAACATAAGAGAGACCCTCCAGAGGCCAAACTATAAAACCCCTAAGAACAGGACAGGACTAGTAGATTCTACGTACCACAGAGGAGACAAAGGTCGTAGCTTTTGTATCCAGGCAAGATAACTTGTCCACTAAAACAAAACCTAACAGTCCTTTGAACAAGACAAAATACAAAAACCAGAAAACTCCTAGAAAAAAACAGTAAAATCTCAGGTGTTTATCTTAGCAATATTTTTTCCTGACATATCTCCCCAGGCAAAGGAAACAAAAATAAATAAACAAATGAACTACATAAACCTAAAAAGTTTTTGCACAGCATTGGAAACCACCAACAAAATGAAGATAACCTGCTGAATGGAAGATGTTCACCAATGATACTTCCAATAAGGGATTAATATCCAAAATTTATAAAGCACTCAGACAATTCAACACCAAAAACCAAACAACCCAATTAAAAAGTGTGCAGAGGAACAGACTAGATACTTCTCCAAAGAGGACATACAGATGACCAACAGACATATGAAAAGATACTCAATGTCATTAATCATCAGAGAAATTTCTATTAAAACAAATTCTTATTAAAACAACTTCTTATGAAGCAAATTAAAAGAAATACCTAATAAAATTAAGATAGAATATTTTGCTTATCTACTTGAGAAGTTTTGTTTGTTTGTTTTTTCATAATTCACAGTGAGAGCAAGGCTATGGGGACTTATAAACCTATACACACTGCTATTTAAAAAAATTAGTACAACTTTTCTGGAAACAATCTAGTGTAATTGAGTTTTCATTTTTTAAAATTACTCCAATGTCAGTGCAGTTGTGAAATATCAGAAAATACCATTTTGGAGGCATTTCAGTTGTTGAGGTAAGATAATGTTTACTTGGTCTCCGTAGGGTGGTGACAGTGGAAATGAGAGAACTGGAAGGACTGGGGAGTTATTTGGATGATGGGGATAATGAAATTAATGATTGATCAAGAAGTGAAGGGTAACAAAGGAGGTGGAATCAGGTAGAGCTTCCAGGTTTCTGGCTTGAGCTTCTGGGTAGATAGTGATACATGTCACTGAATATAGGACCCTAGAAAAGGAGAGGGTTCATAAGGAAAAATGATGGCTTTGCTTTTAAAAAAATGGAATTTTAAATACATAAGAGAAAAGGTAAGGAATGCATGTGCGGGAGGGGGGAGTAGTTTTGTTTTGTTGTTGTTTTGTTGTTTTTGGCTGCCTAACACCAACTTTGCCTTTCTTATAACACCCAGGTTTTTCCCTTCAAGGAATTATGTCTTCATCATTAAACAAAATCCACTAAAGCTGTCATCAGAATCCTGCCCCCCTGGGAAGGGAGGAGACATGTGATCCTAGCTAGGACAACTGGATGCCATCTTACCAGAATGTGAATCTTGAGCACAGAGACTTAAATACAGTAGAGTGCCTGCTACAAGTTAATTTTAGTTGTTTCTCTTCTGAATCTTTGCCTGGTTCCTACCATTGTACTTTCACCAAATTCTGTGACACCTAATATTCCCCCAACAACTTTTCCCTTGATTAAGTTAGCCATATTTAGTATCTGTTGCTTACAACAAAACAACCTAAATAACACAATATTCATAGTTGTATATGAGCATCCATAGCTCAGGAAGATATTTGCCCAAAGTAATGAATTTAGCAAATAAGATGATAATTGAAGTCATAGATGAGATCACATACTGAGAGTAAAAAGAATGAGCAGAAAAGCACACCTAGGTATGAGAGTTTAGGAATGTGAACAGTGTCAGGTAAGTGAAGAAAAGCCAGCATAATAAAGGTAAAAGGGACAAAGAGGTAACAGGAAAATCAAGAGAATATGGTAGCAAGAAAGCCCAAGAAACCTACAGCAATACTAGTAAATATAAGTAAATACTTCGCAAAAGATGTTCACTTTAATATTGTCTCTAATATCAAAACATTAGAAACAACCTAAATATCTCTAAATTAAATTTAGAGAATAACCTAATTATGGAATTCATTGCCATTATCAAAAATGACATGAAAATATTTAAGAGCATGCTTACTCAGTAAACATGATACTAAGTGTTCCTCTTATTTTGAAAAATTGAATATTCTCTATTAGGCTCAAGCATATAAGAAAAGCTTACTTGCTTTTCACTTGGGACATAGTTTTCCAATAAAATAAATACAGGTAATGATCTTAATAAAAACTAAGATACATATTTATTTCTACCATGCTACCTTTAACAGACTCAATAGACAAGAATTTGTAAAGTACTATGTTTTACCATTGTGCTAGGATCTCTGACAAATACCCAAAAATACAGAATAAAGTATTTTTGATTACAAGTAAATGGCACAAGTACTTGTAGTTCATGAACTGAAGTTGTATCTTGAAAAGATGAAGAATTTGCCAAATTCTGAGTCTCCCACTCAGGCTTTGGCTGAAATAAGCCTGCAGGAAACATGACCTTTATGTGAACACAAGAGTGGATCCATAAGGGCAGCATCTGGGGCCATCAGTCAATTGAGCATCCAGCAGCAGGACTCCTGAATGCTGTATTTTCATGACCACACATAAGGAGTAGCTACAAATGAGGCCACAAAGTAGGTAGGCAAGGGTTAGATGATAAAGTGCCTTATATTCAAGCACTGCAAAGCTGAGAATTTATACTTTAGGTCTTATAGTGTAAGAAAGGGATTGAAAAATTAACTGGACAGAATGGTCAATTAAACTTATTAAGAAGAAAGAGGCAGTGCTCCTTAAATTCCCATCTTGAGAATATACTATAGGGGTTGCATGAGGTTAATATTTTGGGAGCGAGACAAACTGGAATTTATCACTTACTAACAGAAGGAAAATTGCACACAGACTTAAAGCATTGGTATTGTGTCTGATTCAATCAAGTATTATTATATAACTACATAAATGATATTTCATTTCTGCCTTCCAGGGGCTGTCCCCTTAGCACAATAATAATAGTGCATTATTAATAATAGTAACACATTACTGTTTAAAGATAAACTGAGGTGCATTAAAATTTTGCAGACTTCCTTTGAGCACACATCAATTCAAATCAGGCCGCATCGAACTGAAAGTGGGTGGGATGCTTCAGCAATAGGAGGTAGAGGAAAGACTTCCATACAGCAGATGAAGAAGCAAATCAGGGAAATTATTTGATTGGCTGTAGCTTAAGCAGTTGCCTTGTTTGGGAAAACCTAGTTGGCTGTTTGTTATTGTTTGTCCTTAAGTTGCAATTTCTCAACCTTGAGGCTTTCACAGGAATTGACTCTGGCTTAGGTTTTTGTTTGTTCACATAAGCTGCCAAAACATTTGAGCCACGTTGGTCTAATGGCCTACTTATTTAATTACTTTAACCCTACTTACTACTTCCTAAACCTTCGTATTGGAACCACAGTAAGAGAAAGAATCTAAATTTTTCATGTTGGGAATAGACTGATTTTTATGTTTTTGTTGTTATTGTTTTTATTATGTATGCTATTAGTTATCTCAATTTTTCCCCATTTATCCCCCTATACCCAGATCCCACCAACCATGCACACACATACCACACTGTTGTCCATGTCCATGGGTCATGCGTATATGATCTTTGCCTAATCACTTCACGGTCATTCAACAGGGAATAAATGGGTTTTTAGAAGAAAACTAAGAATAAGTAAGTTGTATTTGTGCTTAGGTAAACTCAAGAAGAAATCAGCCTCACCGTTGGTAGAGAGCCTGAAGCAAAGTCAGAGCATCCACAAACTGAACAGCTGCTCCAGAGAACAGACCCCCTCCTGCATCTGCAGGCCCGAAGGCTGCAACCCGAAGTGAAGTGCTTGCCCGCTGAAACCCTGGACAGGAAAGCTGATAGGAGGCATGAATAGCTCTGGGTCAGGACTTCCTTAAGGTTCTTCTGTCACACGGAGAGGGTTGTACTCTCCCCAAGGAGATGTGAGGACAAGAGAAAGGGGAGTACTTGATAGCGGGACGGACAGCTGGAAGAAGACAGTGAGAGGAGAGAAAATTTGAAATGAAGATGAGAATGAGTCTTAAAATAGGGCTTTGTCACTTTTCTGTGGAACATAGGAGCAGACTCAATTAATTAATGTAAAAACTCCCACATTCCAATTTTATACTTCTTTAGGATATCTATCTGAATACTTCAATTAAGAAAATGAAACAAACAAACAAAAAATAACTGTCTTACCAAATGTTGTTTCACAACCTCACAAAATTTGAAATTTGACCTGGTAAACGGAGGGCAAGGAGAGACTGAAAAAAGAGGCCAGTCCTCCTTACTGGCTTGCTAATTATTGGTTTGTACCCTCAGGAGCTTCTCAGGTGAAATAGGAAATTGGTCCAGATACATAGACGGCAAGCAGAGATGAAGAAAGAGGCAGGCCACTTGGTAGGTGGCATGTTCAATAAGCAAAGGAACTTAACATAAGAGGCTTGTCTTGTACATTCACAAAACAAAGAGATCTCCAGGCCCAACCACCAGAATCTTGAGTTTATATAGAGGCTTTATCCTGGTTCAGTCCAGATTTTGTCAATAACACATTATTCTCTCAAGTCTGTGTGCTTGAACTGGACCACACTAGATGGGAAGAGTTGGCAAAGCCTACATTCCACCAACATGGAAGGGGGTGAGGAGCCTCCAATTTCCTGTGTTCAGCTTGCTGGTCAACCAGTGGTCACATCCTCTTGATGACCTTCTCCAACACAATACAATGGTGAGGGGAAAAGTAACATACAAGAAAAGGGCAGCATAACTCCCTGCTTACCTGCTGTCCCAACTTCATCAGCCTTGCCCTTTTACATCAGTAGGTTTATAAAGTTTGCCTTCTGCAGAAGGTATTGAGAATTAATCTCTATATTTCTCCTGCTATGAGACATGAGAGAATAACTGTCAGTTTTGAGTATTAAAATGCAATGATTGTTGTGGATGCTCAAGCAAAATAACTAACCAGACAAAAGTTAGTATTTCCTAAAGCTCCTTTGAAATATAGCTTTGATTTAATTCAAAAAGTTAAACTTTTAACTTTTTAGTCAGTTGTCACACATTTTGTCTTAAAATGTAATTAATAACTTGCGATGCTTTTTCTGGAGATTAATGAAAAAGAATATGCCTTTATATTATGACAAGAATAAATTCTCAACATTTATGCTAAAATTACAAATATGAAAACTAGAAAAAATTTGGTAGATAATTTCTAAGTGTAATAGTCACCTTATTCATGAAAGCATTAGTTACTTTCATCTTAGCAAGTTTTCTGTATCTACATTACAAACCCCTTGAGGGCAAGAATGATATTTTATTTTTGTATCCCTTCCATTTCTGAGCCAGTGCCTTGAAAATTGTGGAGACTTAATGCTAGAACAAATCAGAGATGATACTGATATGTTAAACTTAAAGGGCAGAAACAAGGAAAATGAAATTGATGAAGGGAAATATTAAGGGAAGATGGTTTTAGATAAGTTGGGCCATTCATAATTGAAAGTCTGGAAACAAAGTGTTATTCCCTAACAAAATATGTTACACCTTCATAAAGTCTTCTGTTAAACAATACAGTTGATTTGTTCTGGTGATTCTCTAAAGCTGCTCTTACAGTACAACACAGTCGTGAGAGCTGAACCAAACTATTATGCCTCTAATATGAAATAATGGCACTGATACTTTTTATATATTCTAAACTTGTGATGATAGTCATGGATTTATTGTGGAGGCTGAAAGTCTAATACCTGATTTATATTGCATAGGAGGCAGGATTGCTACTGAAAGCGCAGTGTTATGGCAATGTTAAAAATGTTTTCTCTATAACCTATTCTTATTCTAATTTTATTTTGTCTTGCTCTATTTTTGCCAAACCTTTCAACTAAGCGGCTCAAATTATTACCTTTGCTGGAGGGTTCATGCAGATTATGCAACACAATACCTGTGTTTTGTGCATATAGTATTCAGGTTTGAAGCATTCTCATTACAAGTCTCATTCTTTGAGAAATTTTCCCTCTCTGTATTGGACAAATCCAAGCACAAATGCTACATTGGTATCTGATTTCCATACCAATCACACCTCCTTGAAAATCTCCTTATCCCTCAATATGACCTCGAGGATTACAAAAAGTTATATTAAAATTTATAAATATTCCCTATATTATTTTTCAATAAATTCATAAAATACAGAGCCTATAATTTCCCACATGGTAATTTTTAAACTGCTCTGTTCTAAGTTCTGCCTGAGCATCTCTCATGGGAATGACACCCAGGAGCAGGGTCAGAGTAATGTGTCCATGGATAGTGAAGTTACCAAATATCAATATTTAGAATATTCTGTCAAATTAATATAAAATTCTAATAATTATCTTATATAAATATTTAAATAATAGATAAGATCTATTTAAATAATTCATTATTTTGGACATTGTTTTATTTTTTCATTTTATTAGACATTAGTGTTGATTCCAATTTTCACAATTATACACAAATCTGGGACACCTGCAAGTAATCTTTGAAAATATCCATAATTTTAAAAATTAAATTCTTAACAAGGAAAATTGCTGAGTCAAAAATAGGGCAGAGATTAGTAGGTATCCATTAGTAGGTATCCAAAATCTGTTTTCTCCTCCTTCTTGTACTTGGCTGCTCAGCAAATCTCATTCCCTAGCTTTCCCAGCAGATTGGTATGGTCATGTAACTACATTTTTTACCAACAGGATGAGTAGAAGTGATATGTGCCACTTCCAAGTCTGGTCCTGACAACATTGGTCATGCCTCCTTGGTGCTCCTTTCCCCCTCCCTGCCAGCTGGAAGTTGGATGTAGTGGTGACTCAGCTTGGACCATGCACGTGACAACAATGCCTTATATTGCGGCAGAGGCTCCCTGCTAATCTGTCTTATTAAGTCAGTGCATTGTAGAGCATCTTCGTTACTAAGGGGAATATATTTTTAAGGTTTCTTATGTGATTCGTTAAATTACTATCCAGAAAGCTTATATCAATTTGTATTCCCCAAGGCATTATATGGAAGTTCCATTTTTCTATAACTTATTCCACAATGGGGCAATCAATTTTTTTCGACCTTTACATCTTGTAATTTGAAAATGAATTATTGTGAAATTTAAACATCTTTCCAAGTTTACTGATCATTTGTGTTTCCTCATTTATGGATTTCTATTTCCTGTCCTTGCCTATTTTTGTATCATATATTTTCAAGAGCTTTTAACAGAAAGTGTAGAAATAGATAAAACAAGATAAGTAAAATATTGATATCCATTAAAGCTGGATGTTGGGGTTTATTATGCTATTCTCCATATTTTCTGTATGTTTAAAATTTTCTGTAATAAGAGATTAGCTCTGTTTACTGAAAATGTCTATTCACAATGACCACAGCTAGTGTCAGATTATGAGTTCTAAATAACATTCTCCAATAAAAAACACTAAGGCTCCTTAGAGAAATGGCCAGATTCTGCTCCAGGCAGTGAAATTTATAAGATGAGCTTTAGACACCCTGCAGAGACCAAAGACAAAGACAAACCTCCAAACTGTAATCGGGTTATATCAAAAGGAAATAAGAGCCAGCTTGGCCGAAGGTGGAGTAATTTGAATATAAAGACAATAACTTCACACAATGGAATACTACTTAGTCATTAAACAGGAAGGAACTCATACTTTTTGTGACAGCATGGATGGACCTGGAGAGTATTATGTTCAGTAAAATAAGCTACTCAGAGAAAGACAAATACCATATGATTTCACTTATACGTGGAACCTAATGAACAAAATAAACAAATAAACAAAATACAAACAAGCATATAAATACCAGAACAGACTGAAAGCTGTCAGAGGGGTGGGGAGTAGGGCTGGGTGAAAAAGGTGAAAGGATTAAGAAAAATAAAAACTCATAGACACAGACAACAGTCTGGTGATTACCAGAGGGAAAGAGGATGGGGGCAGGTAGAAGTAAAGGGAACATAAATGGTAATGGAAGGAGACTTGACTTTGGGTGGTGAACACACAATACAATATAGAGATGATGTATTATAGACTTATACACTTGGAACTTATGTAATTGTATTAACCATCAACCCAATAATTGAAAAAAAAATTTTTTAAATAATGTCAAGTTATTTAAAATATTTTTATAAAAATGTGTAAGACATAATATATTTCAAAAGAGGGAAAAGGAGGGTCAAAAACAAAATATTAAGAAGAACCCATCAAAAATCACTGGAGGTTAGAACACTGGCATTACTTTGAAAATGGCAATTAAATAAAAAGGAATAAGCTTTTGTCCCATCATTCCTGTGTAAGATAGTCTTAGCTAATAAATGAAAGTCATTTAGAGAAAATTCCAGAAAGTAAATGTAAAAATAAATGATGGGCCCTGACTAGTTGGTTGCATGTTGTTCTGCAAAGCATAAGGCCACCAGTTCGATTCCCAGTCAGGGCACATGCCTGGGTTTCAGATTCAGCCCCCAGTTAGGGCAAGAGTGAGAGGAAACCAATCTATGTTTCTGTCTCACAGTGATATTTCTCTCCCTCTCTTCCCCACCTTCCCATCTCTCTACACATAAATAAATAAAATCTTTTTTAAAAAAAAGAAGTGATGGAATGACAAAAATCCATTTGGAAAAAAATTAAAAGGAAAACAGTGGAAGGTAGTCTAGAGATACATGGTAGATAGTCATAACAGTTGTCATTGTTTTTATTTATGCACATCATTTATAAATAACACATAGAAGTAACTTAAATATAAATTTATTTCATGTACATGAAAAATTCAGGTAACATCGCTACTAGAATATTGCTGCCTGTGTCCTGTAGAAATATAAATATGTGATTTCTTCCCACTCCGCCCCCTGACTTTGATTTCAGCCTGCCAAATGCAAGCTGCAGTTGGAACTACGGCTGATCTTCATTTAACTCCACACACGGGTTTTTGTTGTTGTTGTGTTCGGGGAAAGAAAATAAAACAAAACAAAAATTTAATAGGAAATCTTCACAATAGAAGGAACAATTTGCCACTACCAAAAACCAGTCATCAAACATAAGCAACCCTAAGAGTTGGACGACAACATATTATGTGTGTTTAGGTATGATGCAATATGGAGTATACAGCACAAGTAGTCTTGCCAAAAGAAAAATAATAATAATGTGAATCTAATTAAAGCTTTCAAACCAACTTCTGGTTTTAAAAAATGTAGGGGATAGAAGACAAGTTAAACAATGGCACAGGGAAATAATCAGACAAATGCAGAAAGTTAATCATTCCACAAGACCTAAGACAAATGACCCAGTTTCTCCAATAAATTAATGGATCAATGACATGTAAAAAAAAAAAAGGTGAGACTGTTCTAAATTGAAATAAAGAAAATAAGATAGGTGTGAATCAAATAAACCAACCATAAAAAGAGATTCCTGATGCAATTAGAGAAATTTAAATATGGACTATATATTAAATAATATTAAGAAGGTGTGTTAATTAAATTTAATATGATGGCCCTGACCAGTGTTGCTCAGTTGGTTGGGCAAAGTGAAAGGTCGCTGGTCTGATTCCCGGTCAGGGCACGTGCCCAGGTTGCAGGTTTGGTTTCTGGTTGGGGTGTGTTCTAGAGGCAACTGATCGATGTTTCTCTCTTGCATTGATGTTTCTCTCCCTCTCTTTCTCCCCCTCTTCCCTTCTCTCTAAAATTAAATAAAATCTTAAAAGAAATAATCTCTGTGTGTCATTTGCACATATTGTGAGGATGAGTTTACTTAAAAATGGGTCATATAACCCTCTCATCTAGGTGCATGCACGCTGCTCTGTGACATGATCCACTGAGAGGAGCATACAAGAGAGGGGCCTCTGTGAAGTTGTCTGCACATGCAGTTCCCACAACTCCCTTTGGAAACCACTGACCACCTCACATACAGATGGTATGTCATGCAGGGGTCAGTCTGTGTATTAAGTATCAGTAAAATTTAATTTTATCTTACTTTCAGGTTTGAAATATAGAAGTGATTGTTGTTTCTCACATCTAGTGGATTTTTTCCATGGGGTAGAGAGTACTGGACAGCCCAAGAGCCTTTGGAGTAAAAATAAAGAAACAACAACAACAGAAAACTTAGAAAAGTTATTTAACCTCTCAGCTTTATTTTATTTGTCTTTAAGGCAGCTATAACAATATAATATAATAATAATAATCCCATGCAGACAGATTTACTCAACATCAAATTAAACATTATGTAAAAGTATATTATAAAATATTATAAATTTTAGTTAATACTAATAAACATTTCCGTGAGAGTTATAAGCCTATAAGGTATTGAAGCATAAGATGAGTAAAAGTATTACATGAGATGATCTGCATGATGTTATTTGTGTAAAACTTTGTTTCTAAGGCTTTTTAAAAATAACATTAAGATGTTCTGATATCCAATAGAAATGGGGGTAGGGATGAGGGAAAGTATTTTGATATATCATAGAATGCCAAAAACTGGGAAATAAAATAATGAATTTTCTCAAAGAAGGTTATGATATATTCATATGACATATGTATAGCAGTAGAATCAAATAATAAATAAAAACACTATCCATGTTTAAGATTCAAAATATATCCCACCTTGAGAACTGTGAGGGAAGGACGGAATACCTTTACTCGTTCTTAGTTCCATAAATATAGCTTAAGTCTATTTAAGCCATCTATTTGAAGAAGTTACAATCAAATTGACTTGTTTGGTAAAGCAGGAAATAATTGTAAACATTAATTTGAAAATCTTATTTTTCCATCTACACTGTCCACAAATGACCAAATTTAACATAGGTAATCCCGAAGTATAATTTTTATTGCTTCCGTTCTTCTCCCAGTATCTCGGTTAGAGATTTCTTCCGTTCTCTAAAAGTCAATTGTCTCTTCTATATAGATTACTAACAAATGTTTAGTTTTGATTTGGTCTTGTTCCTCATCTTAAACTGTATTTGTGATAATTATGTTCATATAACTCACAATCTCCTTAAAATTAAATTTTCTAAAATTTATTTCTAATGCCTTCCCCTCCAAACCTGATACCAGGTTCCTCTGTCATTGGCAATGGAGTGAACAGTGTTTTTATAATCCTGACTTTGAATGAGAAAGTCATCTTTCACAGTTCTCTGGTGCTCTCTAAACCCAAACATAACAAAAATTCTGATCATTCTCCCTTCAAAACATTTCTTCCATCATCCCTACCTTGCTATCTTTGTGCTACCACTCAAGTCCAGACCTTACTTTCCTTATATTTAAATCTCTTCATTCACATTTCAACTTCCATTCCCTCTCTAATGCAGACCTTGCATTCAAAAGATAGATTAAACTGCCTAAAGCATTGCTTTCCCATGTCATTCATTTATTACAAATAGTTCAAACTTCCTACTGTCTGTAGAATAAAGACACAAACTCCTAAATCTAGCATTCAATATGGGATTCAAATTTGACCACATTCAACCTTTCCTATCATATGTATTATAATTTACAAGCAAGCTGGAAAAATGCTTTATGCTAAATGTGACTTGCTTTTTATTTTTTTCCCTTTCTGTTTTGCCTCTCTGTTTTGTCGCATCATAAAACAATGGAAAGGCCTTTCTCAGCCTCTGTCCTGGCTGTTCCATCCATAGCCACTTATTTATTCATTAATCACATATACACTAAGCATCACCAATGTTCCAGACTGTACATAGAGGTGAGCAAGCCATGGACCCTGACATTTTAATCTGGTGCATTAAAAAGGCAGTAAAATAGCTAATATAATAATCCTATAATGGAGGCATTAACAAATGGAACAATGCTCACATAAAATCAGCTATTTAGTTCATTTTATTCTGTTTCTATAATTTGAAAAGAATGCCTCACACTTTTGATCTGGGAGTCCATATTGACAACCATGAAGCCAAAGTAAGGATAGGAAACATAATTCCAGAAAGGAGTGAGTGAAGCCAGTAAACCATGACTAAGAAAAACCAAATTATTTAGAATAAATAAAAAATTCAGGAGGACTTCCAGTCAAGATGCAGGAGTAAGTAACATGGCTCACCTCCTTGCACAATCATATCAAAATTACAAGTAAACTATAAAACAACCATCACTCAGAACCATCAGAAATCGAGTAGAATGGAAGTCTAACAACTACAACTATGGAATTTTTTTAAAAAACAACATCCATCCAGACAGGTAGGCGGGGCAGAGTCTTGGAGAGGCAGAGAGGGCTGGTCCCACACCCACGAGTGGTAGATAAAATTTGGGAGGGTTATCTCGGGAGCGATGGGTCCCAGCTCCACACTAAGCCCTACAGCCCAGAGTTCCAGTGCTAAGAAGATAAGTCCCCATAACTTCTGGCTCCAAAAACCAGTGGGGATTGAGTTAGTGGAAGGAACTTCCAGAATCCCAAGCAGTTCCTTCCAAAGAACCTGCACACAGACTTAAACTAACTTTCCCTGAGCTCCAGCATTGGGGTAGCAGCTTAAAAGGCACCAGTGGCATACAGGAAGGAACTGAAATGTCTGGCATGAAGGTGAGAACTGGGGGACAGCTTTCTTCCAGGCAGAAAGGTGGGCAAAGGCCATTGTCCCTTTTCTAATCCCCTCCATCATAGAGCCACAGAGCCAGCAGGCTACTGCCATATCTGAGACCCCATCAACCTAGCTAACACTGACTGCCCTGCCTGGAGATCCACTGAGAATCTGCATCCCACCACCCTTACAGGCTCACCCAAACTATTAACAGTGGCTTTTCCATATGAATGGCTGGTCTTGGCTCATGCTTCACGACTTCCTCAGTCCTATCAGACAAACAACCATTGGTCTCCATAAGCCCCCACCCCTTGCTAAGTGGTCCCAGGCCCAGCACTAGAGGCAGCCAGCCTAGATTAACAGTTTGGTTTTGCCTGGAATTTCCAAGCCCAGAACAAGTAGCAGCCACCCCACATTGTTTTATAGCTCAGGTAGGATTGCCCTGGGCAGAACACAGGAAGGGGCTGACCTTGGCCTGCACCACCTGGGAAACTCCAGAGCCTGCACACTCAGTGGACAGCTACAGACCATATGGGAGGAGCACCACCACCCTGCACCTGCACAGCTGATTCTCCACAGAGCGGGGAGGTTGGGGATCAGTGGTCACAGCCAGTCCTTGCAATTGACTGACCAGGGTAAATCCCTCCCATTCGCCTGCCAACAGCAACCAAGGTTCAACTACAAGAGGAGGGTATACTCAGTCCACATGAAGGGCAACCCAGTTTGGTTGATAGGGGAGGCTGTGCCACTAGATCCTACAGGACACTTACTTTATTAGGCCATGTTGACAAGACAGGGAGTCATAGCAGCTCTACCTAATATATAGAAACAAACACAGGGAGGCTGACAAAATGAGGACACAAAGAAACAAGGCCCAAAAGAAAGAACAGATCAAAACTCCGGAAAAAGAACTTAACGAAATGGAGATAAACAATCTATCAGATGCAGAGTTCAAAACACTGGTTATAAGGATGCTTAAGGAACTAAGGACTTCAATAGCATAAAAAAGATCCAATCAGAAATGAAGGATACAGCGATTGAAATAAAGGTCATTTTACAAGGAAACAACAGTAGAATGGATGAAGTAGAGAATCAGATCAATAGTTTGGAGCATAAGGTAGCAAAAAACCAGTCAGAACAAGAAGAAGAGAAAAGAATCCAAAAAAAACAAGGATACTATAAAGGGACAACTTCAAGCATTTTAACATTTGCATCATAGAGGTACCAGAAGGAGAAGTGAAAGAGCAAGTGATTGGAACTCTATTTGAAAAAATAATGAAAGAAAACTTCCCTAATTTGGTGAAGGAAATAGGCATGCAAATCCATGAAGCACAGAGAGTCCCAAACAAGATGGATACAAACAGGCCCACTCCAAGACATATCATTATTAAAATACCAAAGGTTAAAGGTAAAGAGAGAATCTTAAAAGCAGCAAGAGAAAAGCAGTTAGATACCTACAGAGGAATTCCCATAAGACTGTCAGCTGATTTCTCAAAAGAAACTTTGCAGGCATATAGGACTGGCAAGAAATATTCAAAAGTAATGAAGAGCGGGGACCTACAGACAAGATTTATCTACCCAGCAAAGCTATCATTTAGAATCAAAGGGCAGAGAAAGAGCTTCCCAGGCAAGAAAGAACTAAAGGATTCATCATCACCAAACCATTATTATACGAAATATTTAAAGGACTTATTTAAGAAAAAGAAGAAAATCAAAACTATATACAATAAATTGGCAATACATACATATCTATCAATAATTGAATCTAAAAGCAAACTAAGCAAACAAGAAGAACAGAGACAGAATCATGTATATGGAGAGAATTTTGATGGTTTCCAGATGGGAGGGGGAGTAGAGGAGTGGGTGAAGAGGTGAGGGGGTTAATACAAATAGGTACTTACAGAATAGCCATTGAGATATAAAGTATAGTGTAGGGAATGGAGTAGCCAAATAACTTATCGCATGACCAGTGGACCTAAACAATGGTGTGGGGATTGCCTGAGGGAGTGATGGATGCTGGGTGGAGGTGGGCAAAGGGGGAAAAATTGCGATAACTGTAATAGTATAATCAATAAAATATAACATTAAAAAATTCAGATAGTGTTTCAAACATTTTGAGTCCGTCGCCTATCTGCTAATGGAATAGCCACTGGGATACAAGGTAGAGAGGCTACACCATGACTGCTGCTCTTTTTGCTGGGCTTCAGCATTTGAGCCTTGCCCGATGCAACCCCACGCTAACAAACCTTTTTTTCTGGGTGGGGAGAGAATAAGGCAAGGGTTTTGTCTTTTTACTGAATTTTTTAGGGTGACACTGATAAATAAAATTATAAAATTGTGGAAGTTTCATGTGTACAATTCTATAACATCATCTGTATATTGTATTGTGTGTTTACCGCCCCAGGTCAAGCCTTCTTCCACCACCATTTATCCCCACCATACCCTCCTTTACCTCCCCCACTAAACAACATTTAAAGTATTTGCAACCAGTGTTGGGAGTTGAGATCAAGGTAAAAGAACATATTATTGATCCAACAGACATTTTTCATGTTCCCTTCTACCAAGACAATAATTTCAAAAACAACAACAACAACAAAATTAAATGTTTGCATATATAACAATGTTTGTTACAAATCTAAGCAGTGTTTATTATTTAGTTGGTGGTGGTGATCTATCACTTGCTTCATTTGCATCTTTGTAGAAACAATCTAATAACACAAAGTTTATTTTCTCAATATGTCATGCAGCGGTTTATCTGTTCCCTTCTCATTCTTGCCAATTCTCATTACTTTTTAAGTACAGTCAGTAACCTTTTGTATTATGCAGAACATACCAATCAATCAACAAATGTTTAGAGAGTAAGTGCAATATGTTGGGAATAATAACAAAGAAGGAAATTGGAGATTGTGAAAAGATAAGAGAGGTGAAGCAAATGCAGTGTAGGACAGATGTTTTTGCAATGCCCTGTTGGAGGGGATACAGGAAGCTGAGGCAAAGTGGAGTGGACCTTGAAAAAGCAAGCTCTGTTTAGATTCAAGAGCTAGACACTGAGATCTGTGTAAATGAGAGGTTAATGCAGTTGGATCAGACACTTGGTAGGGCATCAGAAGGAGAGGGAAGAATATAGGGCCTTTTGAAAGGGCCCGGGAGAGCGGGAAGATGAGCACAGTGGCCAAGAAATTCTGAGTATAGGTAAGAAGTATTTTTCTGTCAGTACCCCTGAACAGAGAAATAAAGTTGCTATGTATTCTCATCTAAACCAGCTAAGTAATTCTGTCTCTGAAACTGATGGGGGAGCTCCTAGTAACCACATAGGATACATAAAGAACTATAAATACTTAGTCTTTGAGCTCCAAGTAATCCACACCCAATTAGAAAAACTATTCATGTTTACCTAAGAAAACAACAAAAACATCATTCAATGCAGCACAGTTATTCCTCCTCAGTTTTAAGTTTATTTTGTGAACATTTCATGATTTTTCTTCTGTATAACTTTTAGCAACAATTTTACCTCCATTTTAAATTGATTGAGTATACATTGGTAAGGACAATGAAAAGAATCCAGGGTCTGGGTAGAGAAAATAGAGTAAAGTAGATGACTGATACCATTTTTGCAGCCAAATCTTGAGAGAAACGAAGTCAAGGAAAAGTATATTGGGGGCTTAAACTATGCGAAGGAAGCATACGCTGAACTTACAATCAATAAATCTCATTATTCACACAGAACAAGAACTTTCTTTATGTAGGCTGAGATACTCTTAATTGTGTTACCAGCTGAACATGTTAAAGAATATACAACAGCTCTTTTAAATCAACATTACCTCAGGAGTACAGCTTTTAACTCATATTGTTTCTAAACCTGTAATATTTCACTCTTTTATTACACAAATTTTGTTCATTGCATAGTAAACATGTATATATTGAGTTTTCTTTCCTTCATTATTTTACCTGATATATTGCCTGCATGAAATATCCTCACTCCACACCTGCCCACTTTATCTTTTAAGATTGAAATCATATTACCACTCTTATAAATTCCTCCCCTATCACTCTACAGTAAAGTGATCTGACATTCTATGAACACTTGGAGCATAGTTATATAATTTACTTGAAAATTAATGTACTACTTTTAAATAGTCCTTACACATATCATGAATTAGCTATACAGCAGACTCTCCAACCAGATTTTAAGACCCTTGAGGTTTGTGACACTACTTTACCACACCCCTCACATAGTGGCTTTGCCCATTACTTACTTATTAAATACAAACATTTACACAGAAATATAAACAAGTCACAAATATGTAACTTGCATTCCTAGAATCCAACTTTGCTATGATCTATTTTTTTTTAATAAGTTGTTAGGATAGGTACACTAGCCCTGACAGGCGTGATTCAGTTGGTTGGACATTTTTCTGCAAAGCAAAAGGTTGCTGGTTCAATCCCCAGTCAGGGCACATGCCTGGATTAAGGGTTTAGTCCCTACAAGAGGTAACTAATTGATGTTTCTCTCCCACACTGATGTTTCTCTTCCTTCCTTTCTTCCTCCCTCCCCCTCTCTCTAAAAATAAATGAATAAAATCTTTTTTAAAAAAGAGAGTACACTAAGCTAATATTTTATTTAGATTTTTTGCATGTTATCTATATTCATGATTATGGTAAATTGATAAACATGAAACTTGCCAAATTTTCATCTTTATTTTCTAGAACAGTAACAGCGGTGTCCGACCTTTTGGTGTCTCTGGGCCACACTGGAAAAAGAAGAGTTGTCTTGGACCACATATTAAATACACAAACAATAACGAAAACTGAGAAGCAAACAAAAAAAAAGGTTTTAAGGAAATGTATGATTTTGTGTTGGGCCACATTCATAGTCATCGTGGGCCACATGCAGCCTGCAGGCTGCGGGATGGACGCCCCTGGGACTTCAAGTAGTGTTGATGGTTGCTATTAGCCCACGAGTTCAGTGAACATTTTTTGCCCTTCAATTTCCTACTGTAGTAGAAGTATAGAAACAAAAGCACCTTAAAAGTTCTTTGTTTTGAAGGTAAGAGTATAAGTCTAGGTTTCAGGAAGAAATATTTTGACAGGGCATATAAATAAGCACAATAAGTCTCCCAACCACATTCCAGACTCCGAGTTTCTAAATGGCCTCCTGTCAGGACAGGGCCTCTCCCCGTCCTCTATAAAGATGGAGAGGAAGCAAGGTGGGGATACCGGTACAATTCCCGAGACAGAGCCAAGTACACCCCTGCCCTTTCATGTGGGCCCCCATTCTGATGGTTCAGCTTTTAAATGAGAGAGAGGACGATGATGATCTCCCAGGAAATACTAGGGATCTGAGACTAGAAGAGATTTATGCTCAACTTTAGGTCTGGTTGCACCTGTTAGACACAAAGCTCAAGTGAGTTCCTCAACCCCAAGCTGTATGAGGTAGCTGAGTAAGGTCTCTGTGCAAGCAATGTCCAGGAGGCCTGGATTGAGACAGTCTCACAGAGAGCCACGCTGTATCTTCACAAGGAATGAGAGATCAGCCAAATGTTTTTCTTTCTGGTATTTGAATGCTGCGAAGGCTGGAGTGGTCTGACAGGTGAGAGAGGGAACTGGGCAGAAGACAGTAATGAATCACATGACTGGAAACCAGATAAGCCAACCAGGACTCAGCAGATGACACCAAGGAAAGATGGCTATGCCTGGGACACATCACCATGCTATGACTATACTTAAGCCCTTTAAAGGCAAATGTTGTTCCAAGGAGAAAACAATGAAGAGAATTATGTCTACTTGAAAATGATTATTTTTCTGCTATAATGAAGGCCCTAAAATAATGTAGTTATTTCTAGTATGGTTCATAGAACTATAGAAAAACAGTTTGATATTTTCACTATACCTGATAATGTGGCTCAGAAATTTTACAAATAGCACAATGGTATAGAAGTTTATCTGTTGCTTTACGATTTTATAATAGTGGCATTGAAGACTGTCTGGGTCTTATATTTTGGGAGGAGATGGCTATTTTCCACCACAGTTATTGATACACTCAGGCTTCCAAGTTCATTTTGCATTAGTTTTGGGTTGTCATATTTTCTTAGAAATATCCATAGCATTAATAATTATAAATTTAATACTACCAAGGTACCACTGGCACCATCATGTAACATTTGTCATCTCCAGTCTCTCAGTGTAGAACCCCTAATTCTTAATGGCATATGTTCAGGATTTGTTTCTCCATTAATTTTACAGAAGTTTTACATTTTTATTGGTCTTTTAAAAAAGAGGAAAAGCTGTTGAATGTAGCAGTTAAGAACACAAGTTTTAGAGTTCAGACACTGACTATATTTGAATCCTGACTCAGCCCTTTACCATGAGATTTGGAGTAAGTTACTTGACCTCTCTATGCATTTTCCTTGCCTGTAAACTAGAGGTTAATAATTGTACCAAACTTGTAGATATATTATGTAGATTAACTCAGTTAAACATGTAAAACACTTAAAACAGAACCCAGCATTAGTGCTTAGGAAATATGAGCTGTTGTGGTAGATATAGGTAACTGGTACTCAGCATCCACTCCACCCTACTTCTGATGTCATTTTTCTGTACTCTGGCATCTGACAACCTAAAAACCACATTTTCCAGGTCTGTTTTACACAGGGTACTGGATGTGAAATAGGTCCCATCTAATTCAGCAGTTGCTGCTGCTGTCTGTCCTCATCTTAGAGACTGAGTTTTTCTGAAAGAGGAAAGCCCCAGTAGTGAGTAGCAAAGAGGAAATTGCAACCATAGCAGTGGTAATTTTTGGTCTAAGATTCCTGATTCCTGTATAATATCTCTGATAATGTGTTCTTGAATTCAACCATTTCAGTTGTAGCCTCCTAAATCTCCGTTCCCTTGATGTGGCAAGGTTGAAACTAGCAGTGCCATTCAGTTGGTTTCAGTATCCCTGAAGACCCAGCTGAAGCTCGGCTCTCCAACCCTTCCAATTATGTTGCAAGTATCAAATGTATAGTATTAAATCTATTTCTACTGAAAATAGTTAGAAGAGTTTGTGTTTCCTAAAGCTAATTATTGCTAATAGTCCTACTATTTTCTAACTCATTTAGAAAATTTCTGATTTACCTTTATTCATTCTATATCCCTATATAGTTACATATTATTTTTCTTGGTTCTTATATGTAATAAGTATTTCATTTCCTTCCTTCCTTCCTTCCTTCCTTCTTTCTTCTTTCCTTCTTTACTTTCTTTTCTTGTTTAAAAGTAAATACTGCTTTTTTCTCAAATGTAGTCATTTCTTACGTTTATTTTTGCTTGTATTTGCCTGAAATGAAGCTGAAGGAATTGGTGAACTTGAAGCAAATGCTTCTTTAATACAAATAATAAATTTTTAAAAATTTTCCCGGAAGTTGATGCTATTAGGTAGTTTAAGACATGACTTTCTAAACTATATGTTGCAACTTTCCGTGGTATCCATGAACTTTTTGTTTGGAAGACAGGATGATTTCTGCACTTACAGTTTCCTCCATAAGATGAGTATTTACTCTCTTATATATTTTATAATGTCAAATTTGATAACTTATATTTTACTCTACAGTCAAAATTCTTGACACTTTTTAGTGGCGGCTTTATACTTAAAGAAATTCAGTGTTCATTACCAGTTCTTTTACTTCAGCTTCTCTTTGCTTGAGTTCTGCTTCAGTTCACCTCTTAGTTGGCTAAATTCGATTGACATGGGGTGTTTTGTTTTTTTTTGAGAAGGCATATGGCCAATATAATCTCCTGAGTTTCTGTACCCTTCAGAAAATGGGTCTTCCTCTTTATTGTTGAAGGATAACTTAGCTAGGGATAAATTCTAGAGTCACACTTTTTTCCCTGAGAAATTTACATAGACATCCTTCTTCTGTTTCCAGTATTCAAGTATTACTATGGGGCAATAAAAATAAAGTCTGATTTTTTAAAAACTTGAATGCTACTTGCCTTTCTTCAGATAAGTTCCATAAAATTCTATCTTTATTCCTAAAATTCAACAATTTGGATATTTCGGGTACCAGGGTACTTTTTATTGTATGTCATTTTGCATCAGTTATTCTCTTGGACAGAGATTGCGTGTTCTTTCAATATTTAAATTTCGGTCTTCATTTCTAGAAAGTACCATCTAATTTTTTCTTATTATTTATTTAACTCCGTTTGTTCTATTTTCTTCCTCAGTTTCTAGTTCTTCCTCCAATTTCTTCTCCAAATCTATTTTCTTCCTTATGCCTAGATAGTAATATATTTTTAAAATATCAAATCTATTTATTATTGTATCGATGTATTTTTTCATTGCATTGTGTGATTTCTTTAAATTGTATATTCAGTCAAGATTTTTTTCTTTACTGTATTTTTCCAATTTGGGTTTTAATCTGTTTCTTTTAGTTTCTGAGGTTTTCCATCTCTATATTTACCACCTCTAATGCCTTAAGCAATTATTATAAACTCTTGACTCTCTTCTTTAAACTCTTCTTCTACAGGGAACATTGTACTAGTTATCTATTTTTGCAGAATGATGTTCACAAAATCTAGTGGCTTAAAACAACACATACTTGTTATCTTCTAATTTGGCGGGGTGGGGGTGGGGACGCAGGGCAGGTGTTTGAGCACAGCTTAGTTGGTTCCTCAGCTTCCAGGTCTCCATGGCTGCAATCAAGCTGTCAGTGAAGGCTATTATCTTATCTGAGGTTTGACCAGGGACGGATCTGCTTTCCAAGTCAACACAGTTGCTTACAGAACTTAGTTTTTGGCAGGCTGCTTGACTGAGGATCTCATTTTCTTGCTGACCATTGCGCCTTCACCTCCTTACTTTGTGGCCCTCTCCATATGACCTGGAGCTCACAATATGGTAAGTTGCTTCTTCAAAGCCAGCAAGAGACAGTCTGCGAAAAAGATGGGTTATAATCTTATGTGATGTAATCACATATAGATAATCATATACATCCTATCCTGTTTACTGAATTCAATTGATTAGAAGCAAATCACAGGTCCTGCCTACGCTCAAGGAGAAAAGATAACACAAGGACACAAACATCAAGAGGTGAAACTCCTGGTGGCCACTGTAGGGTATGTCTATCACATTCATGGTGCCTATAATTTCTTGGATACAGCATTAGTTTTCCAGGACTGCCACGACAAAGTACCTCAAACTGAGTGGCTTGAAATAATGGAAATTTACTGACTCATAGTTCTGGAGGCTAGAATTCTGAGAGCACGGTGTTAGCAAAGCTACGCACCCTCTGAAGGATCTAGAGAAGAACATTTTCTTGCCTCTTCCTAGCTTCTGGTGGCTTCCTGAAATTCTTAGCATTCCTTGGCTTTTACAATAGCCACTGCAATCTGCCTCCACTGTCACATGGCCTTCTTATGTGTCTCTCTATGTGTCCTTTTCTCTTCTTATCAGGTTATCAGTCATTGGATTTGATCTTGTTTTAACTAATTGCACCTGCAAAGACTTATTTCATAATAAAGTCATATTCTGAGGTTTTGAGTAGACATGGATTTGGGGACACCATTCAAACCACTAAAGAGACTATGAGGAAATACGTTCTTTAACTCTTGGTCTATTAGGTAATTTGTTCATGCACTCCATGCTCTCTTTATGTTCACTTATCTCCTTTTTCTTCTCTTTTTAGTTGTTTTATTGCTAAATTCCATCCTGATTTTTTTTTTCATAGTGGCAGAAATTGCAAATTCACACACCTTTCTCCCTTGTCTGTCTCTACCACAGAAGTCAGGTTAGCTATTTGTTTTCCCTGCCTTCCTTTTAGCTAGTGTTCACCGTGACATACAATACTTGTCAATGAGCTCTTGGTAAAAAGTTGTTTAGGGATGAGGTGTGATGTGAGCTCACTGGCTCCTCTCTTCATTGCCTCACTCTGCTTTAGCCCGAGCAATCTCCTTGGCTCAGAGAATGGCTGTAGGCTGTAAAGATGGCCTGCCTGCCTGGTGTCTTCTTCAGCTCCACCACCCCTTCAAACTAGACATTCCACTTTTTCTGAGGCTTCTCCAGGCCCAGATCTTACTATTCAAATCACAGTCTTTCAGGATGGTGCCTCTTCCTTTGAAAGAAATCCGTTTCTGCTCAAGGTTAGACAAGGTCATGCTTTGGTTCTTAGCACTCAGCCTCTTCCCTCATTTCACTTCACTGTTTAGTAAACCTGCTTCCTATTTTGTAAATTAGGATTGTATCATTTCCTTATTTCATTGAAGATGGGGTTTTTCAACCTCTACATTATTTAAATTTTAAAAAAATTATTATTAACAGGTTTCAAGTAGGGGAATAAAATTAAATATCGTTATATTGCCATCTTGAACTAATAGCCTTTATTAAACTATGTTTTAAAATTTTAACATCATTATCTAATCTCTACTTCTGTAATAACCAGAGTTGAGAGTAAAATGATATAATTTTTAGTTCTATTTGATATAATTAAATTAGTAAAACTTTTCCCTTTTCCAACTGATTAGTCTTTGCTAAAATACAATGGAATTTAGATCCAAGGTGTTACTATATTAATATTTTATATCTCTTTCCTTATAAGAATTATTTATGAAGATCGCATTAGCTTATAAGCAGATTCTCAACCATTTTTTTTATATATCACTCCTTTATCAAGTTTCGTATTTGCAGACAGTACTTTCAAACCCTCCTTTTCCCATTAGCCCTAAATTTTTCTTCCTTATTTCACTTTTTGGAGAAATATTTAAGACATTTATTTTTATAAATTGTACAAAAGTTGTCACATATCTGAGAACACCTTTCTGTTGCCTTACACATTATTAATTACATAGATGCATATAAAATTCTTCAGCTAAAACTTCTCCAGTCCCTGATTAGTCAGTGTAGGTCAGGATGTGTTGTATTTAACAAATGGCCCTCAAACTTCAATGACTATAATCTTAAAGCTTTATTTTTAGTCATACTACTATTTTTTGGCAGGTTGCCTTTATCTTCATGCCAGCACCAAGTTGATGGAGCATCTAGAATATCGTTGGTGACCCCAGCCCAGGGCAAAAAGAGCATGGAAGCGATGTTCTGGCTCTTAAGCATCTGCTGGGAAGTGACAAAGTCATGGTTGCATTTTATTGGCGAGAGCAAGTCACATGGCTGAACTGGTGTCAATATGGCAAGGAAGTTACTGTTGTTCCCCTGGGATGGACAACAAATATTTGTAAACAATTATGCAATTTACGACACAGTCCATATGTCACAGACATTGTTTCATTATGCTAGTGTTTTCGCTCATGAAGAAGGTTAAATGAAGACTACTGCAACTGAGATATAAGAAATAGATTTGATGCAGGGGATGAGAGAAATAGAAGCATTATGGATGTTGCCTTTTGAGGTTCTAAGTAAAACAATAGAACAAAAACCCTAATATGGGAGAAAGTTGTAAAATGCAGTTCTTATGTAAGTCCAAGGATTACTTATAGCAATTGAGAATAGAAGCAAATGTTTGTTAGGCTTTAATTTATATGAACTGTTGATAATGATTTGTGTGCTCCACTAGAGCAGAATGAAGTACTCATGTACCATTCTGTATATACTATTACAGTTCTTAAGACATTATAATTTATGGTTTACATCTGTCTCCTTCACCGTGAACCCCATGAAGACAGACATTAGGTTTTATTTACATCTCCTGCAGACAATCAAGTTTCTGGTATAGCAGCCACTCAAATATTTGCAAAGGGAAATAATTAGGTCAAGAATCAAACTTTAAAATTCTCTATTTTCCAAGTTATTTTTAGTATGGTTATATGTTAATAAAAAATCTTTTTATAAAATTCACCAAATACAAAATACCAAGTTAATAAATTTATTTACTCATTTACATTTAGCCATAAAATGAAATGTGGTTTTAGCCAAATATGACTACATTACCGATAGATGAGATTTACCTGTTGTCTGGCTTTCGAATAATGCTAACAGCAACTACATGCTAGCATAGAATATAATCCCAAATTTTAGTCCAAGAGACTGATTAATTTTAAATCACCCAGCATAGCACTTTTTTAGCATAATTAAAAAACATATGGAATGAATTAGTAGCGGTTTCTTGAACTTTTTTACACAGGTGTGTCAGACCAATTACTTTTTTCATTCTAGTCAGCAGATGGCACTGTTTTACTTTATTTACTTAACAGAGGTTTCTCCTGGGCCCTTGGACTCTGGAGAATTCAGCCTCACTCTATTACCCAACACAGTACTTTTGAAAGTTAATTTTATACTTTTTGACTTATAAATATTATAGAATAGGGACTGGTCTAGATTTTAAAAATTCATACTTTTTTTGGTCAACTTGAAGTTTCTTAAAATTTTTTTCATATTGCTTCTTACTTGCCTTATTGCAAACAATTGTTCTCAGTTTTGTAAACAACAGGAAAGCCCAGTTTATTTTACTTTGTTTTATAGATTTATTTCCAAGAAAGGTCAATGCTGAACAATACTGGAAATAACATTTAAATTATATTTAAACTAATGTGGCACAGTTAAAAGTTTTATTGGGCTTCAGTTTCCCACCTGTAAGAGTAACCCTTACAACTCAGAAGTTTTTTAACTTGAGGGTGAGTTAGATCTGGGTTTTATTCTCAGTGCCACAAAATGACCATAAGCCATTTGATTTTGTTCTCTGCCCAAGTTTTTTGATGGGTGAAATATATATAGTCTGCATAATACTATATTTAACTTACAAAAACATTGTCAGGATACTGGTTTCAAAAGGTCTGGACTCTTCAAAAAGAAATATAAAGGAGCTGAAAATCAAGAAGTCCTTCAGATATTAAATTAAAAATACAATTTATTAATAATGAAGTGTTCAAAAACCACTTATAATCATTTTGCTCATTATATAATGAGCGAAAGCAAAAAGTGTTGCTATTGAGTTACCTTATGCCTTCATGTTACTCTTCAAAATTTAAAGAACCTTTAAACTCTTGTATTATTTACTTAAGTAAAAACACAAAAACACAAAAACAATAACTAAGCTACAACCTCTTCCCTAACCCCCCCACCAAAACCAAACCAAAGCAAACTAAACCAAACAAAAAAATGCTTTGGTACCTCCTTTGAATGTATTTATAAGGAGAACAAAAAAAGACTGTAATTGGAACTTTCTAAAAGCATTTCTTCCCAATTAGAGTGCAGTAATGACTCTAAATGGCACTGTCTCGAGGACAGCTCATCAGTTAGTTATATGGAGTTCTCTAAATTGAGGAGTGAAAAATGATACTAAATTTCAATCAGTGCAGATAAATATGGCTTGTCATTATTCACTTGATACTTTGGACAGTCCATCTAAAGAGAAACATGTAGAGCAGAAATATTAATCATCCTTTTTAAAAAAGAACATAGAGTATGAGATTAAAAGTGAACATTTATCCAAGACTATATTCTTGTCTGGAATATGGTTTTTATAGTCATTCAATTCCCATGATCCCCAGAGACTTTCATTTGCTTGCCCAGTTTATTTTCCATCTGGCTCTTTCAAACAAGGAAAAACAATATGGCATTTCTATTGTTGTACCTAATAGCCTGGGAAAATTAATGTACAGTATATTTTAAATATAGTACTTACGTAATTTAAAATGATGACTGAAACTTTAATTTCTTTTAATTTTTGTGTTCTGGCATAATTTAGCAATCTATATTCTGGTAATAAAATCTTAAAATTCTATAACTTACTTATGTTTATCTCTGACCAAGTTTAAATTACTACTTACTGAGTCTTAAAGAAAATATTTGTTTAAATTACAAATTGTCAATACATATTATTTATCCTAACAATTTTCCAATACTGCTATTTTTTATTATTTTTAAATTTTCTTCCTTTTACTTTTTGATATTGTTCATGATCCTTTTATCTCCATCTTCCTTCAGAGTGATTCTTTGCTTATTTGTGTTCATATAGTTTTCAATCATGTTAAAAACCAATGTGCATTTTGTTTATTATCACAGATATCCTCTTGTTATTCTCCACAATCACCTTTTTCATGAAGTGTAAGTTAGGGACCAGGCTCTGCTTAGTAATAGCCCTTCATGTTTGTTCCTCTGTTCCCAGGGGAGTTTCCTGCACATGCCTCCATCCCTTCCCATCTGGCCTCTGCACAAAGGCTTTATCCCATGTTAACACAATCCTTTGTTTTATGGAGGACCTTGAGTTTGTCTGAGAGTGAATATATGTGAAACAATAATCATGTTGTGGGAGAACCTGGTCTGACCTTTTTTTGTACCTGAACCCTAACATGACAGAGAAACTACACTTAGCCAGCAACAAAGACTAAAAAAAGGTAAGGGCTGTAATGATGACAGCTCTGAAACAGAGCTGCCAAAAATAAATGGAAAGGGTCTGATTTCTCTGGAAACTATCCATTATTACATGCTTATGTTTATAGAGCTTTAGTAAAAAAGAAAAAAGCTTGCTACATTTTTGTGTATATCACTGAAAAACCTTTGTAAGATTTTCAGTTTGTATTACTACATTTGTATATTAATCTACCTGTGAACTTCAGTGCAATAGATTTCTTTCAACAGAAAAATATTTACAAAGTATTAATTAATTTTAAAATATAGAACTCTTATTTCTTCAGCGTAAATAAAATCACAATGATAAGATTACTGAAACCTCATATTTAATTGAAAACCCTCCTTTTAAAATGCATGCTGGATCCTATCAGTGTTTAAAAGAAGTCAATTGATTTTTCTCACTCACTCTGTATTCATGTTATCCAATATTTTTTCTGCAAATATACAGTTTTATAAGGCAATGCTTACAGCTTAAGAATTTTGTGTTAATTTTGCCGGGAGAAGCACAAAATCTAAATAAAGAAGAAACACTAAAAGACCAAAAAGAAAACACACACAGGCTGAAACACACACACCCCATACCATATAGGTGCTTTGTTTTTTATAATTTATTTTAAAATGCTTTATTCAAAGCTGCCTCAAAGGTTTTATTTGTGTTTAAAAGTTTTAGATGCTAATGTGGGTTGCTGATTTCAAATAGAATATTTATTGGTATTGCCAGATGGCAACTGAGAGAGATCAGGAACCTAACTGGGTAACAGGGTGTGGATCAAAGAAAAAGATTACAGCCCCACCTCTGTGCCCTCCAAAATATATTAATATATTTTATTAAAATACATTTTAGGTTTGTTTTGACATATTGTTTTAAGAGCTTTGAAACAATTATTATAAATGAATTTTAGATTTAAACCTAAAGTATGACTCATTTTGAAGTAGAATCTAAAACTACATTTTAAAACATTTTTCCCCATATTTGGCTTGTTGAAAATGACCTTTGTACACATCTACTAGCAGTCATCTTATTCTGAAAGGGCAAGGCGTTTTTTTGATAGCCACTGTCCCAAAGAAGCAGAAACTGTGACACTTCCCCCCCCCACACACACTTATTTCACGAAGCGCTCACATATATCACCTGTAATTGTCAGCAGTGCTGAACTTTGTAGTAATCGGTGATTGAATCCTTTCAAATGGGTCCAATTTGCCAGTGTCTAACATGAAACAAACAACACGTAAAGCTTGTTTCACCTTTATTAGAGGAAATTCACGAGCTTCTGCATGCAGTGTTAGGAAAAACAAGTTTGTCGTTAGAACGGTATGGTCACTTCCCCACTCTAAGCCTGTTTAAGGGAGGCCACTCAATAATTGCTGGCTCAGTTTGCCTGCATTGCCAGAATTGAAGCCTGTCCCTAATTGCCCACTGTATTGATTAGCAACAAACAACAGAGAGACAAACCGATGATCACTTATTGGTCCCAGGTTTACCAAAGCGTGCTAATTTGGTCTAAAAACTGTGTTTGTTGGGTCTGCAAAGGTTTACAGGGAAGAAAGAAAATCTGCAAATCTTAAAGCGACCCGCTGAAGGTCACCGAGGGAACGCTGAAACTAGGCTTTTCAACTCCTAGGTCCAATAATGAATGGACCGAAGCCAAACGCGACACCATCCCAGACGGAGTTTCAAAACTGCGTAGTAAAATAGCTAGCGGGGGCAGTGCTTTTGTACTCAAACTAGAGTGAAATGAACGCAGTCTGCCGTTCTTCCATCGCTGTCTGGGAGCATCCAGCAAACGGGTGCAAGGTTAAGGACAGCAGAACCCAGTTGCCCTTTCTCAGCTGTTTTATGAGAAATTGGGGTCGAGGAGGGCAAGGGCCGCGGAGGGGCACGGGGTTGGGAGACAGAACCGGCGGCAGCTGAGTACAAGGCGAGGGGAAGGAAGCGGGTGTGTGCGTAGGGATGGGAAGGGGTGGGCGGGACAAGGGTGAAACCCCGGGCCAAACTCAAGCACGGAGCATCCAGCGCCCGCTGCGTGCAAAAGGGGACGAAACCGACCAGAGTGAGGGGAAAGCGGGAAGCAGGGGGGGAGGGAAGGAAGTAAGGAAAGAGGAAGGAAAGGCAGGAGGGGAAAGGGGAAGAGCTGCTGCAATTTCTGCGGCCGGCTCAGTAGGAGGAGCAAGAGGGGAAAGAGGAGGATCCGGAGTCGGTCCGTCAGGCAGCCAGCAGGAGGTGGGGAAATAGGAGCAGGAGGAGGAGGAGGAGGAGGATTAAAGATGGCCACCAACAGCTGCGGGGAACGGCAACAACCCCTCACTTTCCGGGATGGCTTCTGCGGGTCGGCCCGGCCTTGATGGAGAGGAGAAGCCGGAGGAGCGCCGAGGCTGAGGCGGCGCCGGGGACCCAGCGAGGAGGAGGACGCGGGGGAACAGGGGCCCGGACAGGAGAAGGGAAGGGCGGCAGCGTCGCTGCCCCGACCGCCTAGCGCCGCTGCCCGCCCCGGCTGACCGGTTCCTGTACCTCGCGACCGCAGAATCAATCCCGGTCCGCAGACCCGTCTCCCGCAGCGGAGCTCCCGCGCCCAGCCGCGGGCGCGACGCGGCGCTTGCCGCCCCCTCCCCGTCGCCAGCGCGCCCTCAGTGCGAAACGCCGGCCCGCCGCGCTCCCCCCTGACGGCCAGGCCTGCCAGCCCTCGGTGAGTACCCCCTGCCTGCCTCCCTGCCCCCCCTCCGCCCGCGCCCGGCGCGCCGCGGCCGCTTTGTTTGTGCGGGTCTGAGGCGCTGCCACTCGCGGCCCTGCGCCCGCTGCCCCTAGGGACAGGCCGCGGCCCAGCTGCCGTCCTCCCGCGGGACCGCGCTGCCCCCAGTCGCCACTGCCGCTGCCATCTGGGCTGGTGGCCTGGCCTGTGTCCTCCACTGCGGCCTGGAGAGGGCGCCGTCGCGGTTGGGTCAGGGTCCGGGTCACGCGCTGTTGTAGGTGGGGGGCGATGCTGGGGTATTTTGGGGGTGGGGGGTGGAGAGGACTGGATATTGCCGCTAGTAAGCATTGGGGCGTAACCTGGCGGCGCAGGAATGGGGTGGGGGGGCGTCTGGCCTGGGCCCCTCCGCCGGGCCCCGCGGGCTCTCCGCTCCCGGAGCCCCCAGCGTCCGGGTGCAGCCCTACGGGGCCTCCATCCCTCGGGCGCTGTCTCCAGGGCTGCGGGGCCTCTCTTGGCTTATTCTCTAGCCCTGCTCTCCCCCCACACGCTGTGCTGGAAACCTTTGGTTTATGGAAGGAACCAAAGATGCTTCTGTGTTCTGTGTTTTGCTCTTTTATTCTCTTGCACAAGGGGATGCGGTGGCATCACAAACATTCCCGGTTACCGTGAGGTTTTAAAAGCAGATGTGACCTTCCTGACCAAAAAGCATTTGGCCCACCTGGCTAATATTTGATCCTCAGGTGCAGCGTTTCATAGATTTTTACCCTTGAATTCTGAGATATACAGTATTCGGTCTCCGTTTCTCTGAAATAAGCTGATAAAACCTGATTGAAAGGATGTTTACTGTATATGTGAACCCTTGCCTCGACTTCCAGTGCTTTAAAAATTGTTTCCTGTAGGAAAATGGTGCTAATGCATAGGAAAAACTACTTCTTGTTTAGTAATGGCATGAGTTGGTTAGTACCAACTGGGTATTGTAGTCTGAAAACCAAACAATTTAGAAAGAAAATAAAACCTTTTGTTTTGAGATAGCAGCGTATTTCCAGTTGGGATTATTTGATAGGAGGTTAAGAACAGTTTCCACTATCAGGCTTTATAACAAATAAACGTAACGTAAATCAGAACCAAAATATATTGGTTAATTAAAAAACTAGATGTAATACTAGTACATAGGTCTAGGAAAAAATAAATCCAGCTGAAAAAGAAAAAACTTTATCATGTGACATTAAGAATAGGAATTAGCTTGGTTTTTTTTTATATTTAAAAATAGATAATGCATTAGACAGACTTGAAAACTACCTACGATCTTTGAACATCAGTATTGCATGTTACACTTCGAGCCATTCATTCTCAAGCAGCTAGAAATATGTTTCTACTACTAGTTTTTCTGAGTTGAAATTGATTCATGTAAAAAATTTATGTTTCTAATTTAAATTTTCAGCAAAAAATGAGATGACTTAGAAAACATGTTCCTTCTGCTCTTGTAATATCTGTTTTAAAAAAAGTAAATGACACATATTTCAATATTAGTTGGATTCTCTATTTTGAAGATTCTTAAATTGCACTGCTCAACTTTGCAATTTTTAAGAGTTTACATTAGGCATTCTTAATTTTATACAAGTATTTCAGAAGTTCCTTGAATCCTCAATTTATATACAGAACATAGCATTACAGGCATACCTCTAAGATATGGTGGGTTTGGGTGCACATCACTATAATAAAGCTCATCACAGTCTTTTTCCTGGCGGAGAGTCTTTTAATTTGTTTAAAAAAACAAACCAACCCAAAACCCAACATCTGTGAAGTACAAAAAAACTGAGTAATGCCTGTATATGCATTTTTTGGGGGGTACGGAATCCTTGGAGTCATCATATTCTCAAAAAGATCTGTCACCGCAAAAGATTATGAACTACTGGATATATAATTAAAGAATAAATCTCTTATATTTGGGATGTTAAAATTCTTAGGGTTAGATTTGAGAATGCATGTCTTTTCAGTTATTTCTAAGCAATGTTTGTTATTGACAGTTTAGCACAGAAATCGTTTTTCATGCATTCTTATGAAAACTTTAGGAAAATGTTAATTGCATTTTACAGATGAGGACTCTTTAGAGACGCTTATTCAAAGATACACAGACACTGTTAGGGCCAGCTTTTAAACCCAGACCGTCTACAGTCAAAGCTAGTACTCCTAACAACAAGGAAGTCTACACTAGGCTTTGTAGTCAAGTGATAGCATTTGTTTGATGTTAAAACGAGCAATTGATGTTTTGTTAATGTTGAAAAGTGAATCTGAGATGATCAAACACACAATATCATGGAATTTTAGAACCACAGACTCTTAAGTAAGAAGAAACCTTAGTGATTAAACTTCTCTTGATGATACTAGTCTGAAATCATACCCAAAGTACTGCCATTTCTACAGCATCCTTGGCAGAATCATCCAGGCTCTGATATTCATACTCCCTGAGATTACAAGCTCAGTGCTTATTTTTACATTTTAAATTTTTTCCTATTTATGTGAGTTAAAATCTGACTTCCTGATACTTCCACTGATAAGTTCCAGTTCCTCCTGTGTATGTACGATGCATTCATCTTACAGAAAATAAATAAGAGATAAATGACTCCTCTAATTGTTTTGTTGAACAGGTTTATTGAACAGGTTTTGTTGAACAGGTTTATTGAAGTATAATTTACATGCAGTAAAAGTTCTGGGAGATGTATATAGTCAGACGATCATCAAGATATAAAACTTTGCCATCACACCTAAAAGTTCTCATTGTGCTTTGTAGTCAGTCCTCTCCCTGTACCCCATCCCCTGGCAACCATTAACCAATTAATGCCCCTATAATTTTGTTTTTTCTAGAATATTATGTAAATGAAATCATACAACATATAGTCTTTTGTGTCTTCTTTCACTTAACATATGCTTTTGATATTCATTAATTTGTTGCACGTATTAGTAACTTGTTGGCGTGCTGATAAATATTGTTAACAACTTGCTCTCCAAAGGAAAAAAAAATCCCTGATTTGTAGCATTTGGTAATTATTGCACTGTAAATATTCTAATCGTGGCCTATATTAAGCTACCTACACCAGCGGGCAAAATTCCCATAAATTTAACAGTGGGCTCTCACCAGCTGGTACCAACCCACTCTAGCACACCACTGAGTTTGTTCCTTTATATTGTTGAGTAGCGTTCTATTCTGTGGCAGTACCACAGTTTGTTCATCTGTTTCTGAATCAGACATTTGAATCCCAGTTTTGACCAACAATGAGTAAAGCTGCTGTAAACAATTATGTACCCGTGTGTGGGGTGGACAAGTGTTTCCAGTTTTTTATTTTATTTTATTTTTTATTTTTTTAGTCGTACTTAGGAGTGAGGTTACTGGGTCCCATAAGTGTACATTTATTGGTCAGTAACTTTATATTGTACTGCCAAACT
This sequence comes from Mormoops blainvillei, assembly GCA_004026545.1. Taxonomy (NCBI): domain Eukaryota; kingdom Metazoa; phylum Chordata; class Mammalia; order Chiroptera; family Mormoopidae; genus Mormoops; species Mormoops blainvillei. The sequence goes on from PVJD01000416.1 coordinate 80,310, forward strand.
GTTTTCCAAAATGACTATATCATTTTGCATTTCTACCAGTAGCAATATAAGAAATTCAGTTGTTCTGCTACTTTGTCAACACTTAGTATTCTCAGTTGTTAAAATTATAGCCCAGTGATTTTCAACCTTTTTCATCTCATGGCACACATAAACTAATTACTAAATTCTACAACACATCAAAAAATATATTTTTTGCCAATTTGATTTTAAAAAAGGTGTAGTTTTGATTAATTCACACTGGACAGCTATTGTTGTGTTGGCTGTTATTTTTTTTTTTTAATTTGATAATCTTAGGGAAAAGAGGTCAGTGCCCTGACTGAATAGTCAGGTATTGCATGTTTTAAAAATTCTTGTGGCACACTGGTTGAAAATTGCTTTTATAGCCATTTGTTTTATGTGTAGTAGTCTCCTTTAATGTTTTTTACTTAATTTTTATTTTCAGTATTTGAACCAGTATAGGAAGTTTATGACAGACATTGCTAAATAATTCTTTTTTGGCTTGTCATCAGTCATGATCTCACTATGAAGGCCACAGCACTTAAAGAATGTTTCTTGAGTTTCTTTTTGTGTAATTGTCTTTCATATTATTAGAATTGCTTTTTAAAAAGGAATCATCATAAAGGAATTCTAATACTTAGCTGCTAACATTTTTCTAAATGTGGTTTTATAAAAAGCTATGTAGATCTTGCTTTTTTAAGAAAAATTCAGAATTAAAATTCTCAAATTATAAAGCATTTTTTCAACTTTTACTACTTAGGTCTAGATTCACATATCCAACTGCTAATTTAGACATAGCCACTGAGATGTTACCATGGGCATGCCAACCTGAGCATGACCAAACCTTCGCTCATAATCTTTTTCCCCAAATATCTTCTCTCCTCCACTTTTCTCAATTTAAGTAAATATCATCTACCTTGTCACAAGATAGAAACCGGGCAGTCATCTTCTACTCCTTAGTCTTCCTCAATTTCCTATACAGTTAAGCATCTGATCAGGTCCAATTGCTTTTATCTTCTAAGTATTTCTCTTATTCCCCTCCTCCTCAAAACCTTTTTAATCAAATCCTGTGTTTCTCTGATGAATTATTACAGTGGTCTTCTAAATGCTCTCTTTAACTCTACCCTCACCCCTTCTCATCAATTCCTCTCACACCCTTTCCAAAATGATTTTTTTTATTTTGTAAAATACAAAATTGTGATATTTCCAATATGCATTTTTTCTCCTGCTTCAGATCTTTTAATAGATCCTAAGTCATTATTAAAGCATTAGGTTTTGGTCTATACAAAGCTCTGTATGACCTGGCTTCAGCTTCTCCAGTCTCATCCCTGACAGCCATTCCTTTGTTCATTCTTTAAAATATGCGTCTGCTATCTGCTCTGCACAGTGCTAGGTGATGGAGCTATATCAAGGAGCTTCAATTCTAGTGGGGGGGACAGATAACAGATGTCTATATTGTCAGCTGCTAATAAGTGCCGTGGAGAAACAAGGTTGGGTGAGGAAGTTAAGGGAGTACTAGGGTCCTGAGGTGTGGGTGGGGTTGCCATTTACAAGGCTCTGTGAAAAGACCTCTCTGTTAAGCAGACATTTGAGCAGAGTCTTGAAGCATTTGAGGGGATGAGTGAGAATTTTACATCTGAGAGAAGGGCAGGTGCTGAGGCCCTGAAGCCGGAGAGAGAACAGCTGGGGTTTGGCTGCAGGGAGGTGACAACTGAGGTCAGGGTGATGAAGGCACTGGTAGACTGTGGAGTCCCCTGTAAGGACTTTGACTTGCAAATTTAGTGAGTTTGAGCCTAGAGTGTGCCTGCCCTGGGCATGGACAGAGATGCATTCCTGTCTCCTGCCTGAAGTGCTGAAGTATGCCACCCTATCATGCCCACGAGCCTCTCCTGCTACCTGGAATACTGCTGTATTCCCTGAGCACCCTGTGTCGTACCGCTACTTATTAGCTGCTTTATTTGTTTCCCCTCCTGAGACTGAACTCCAAGATTTTATTTTTAACCTCTGAATTACTGTTTCATTGAATTAATGTATGTCGAATTTTGGAGTTGCTGAAAATGGGATTAACCGTTGAAAACTGGGTTGGAGATAACCCCACAGTATTGTGTAATGACTGCTAGCTCATATGGATTTGTATTCTGTTTTGCTGACTAGTGTACATGTAATGCAAGGGCAATGAACCGTGCGTAATAGGTGCTCAGTAAATGCCTAGTCAGTGATCGAGTGCACATCTCTGTGCCAGCCTCTGTTCTTTCTTCTTCCCTTAAACACATGGACAAGCTTCCCCCAAATCCCTTAACGTCTTTCTGTAATGGCCTTATCCTTCCTCTAATTGCATGTTCAAGAAATGCCAAATACTTAGGAAATTCATTCATTCATTCTTTATAAACAAATGTAATAATAAATTTAGATAACTTCTCTCCAAGCTAAATAGATAGGGTTTATTTATGGGTATGTTTTCCTTTCATTGATGGGAATTTTTTGAGGTTACTTTATTAGCCTCATAATCATTAATAAATGAGACACTGGATAGGTCTAGAATATCATTTCTATAAACAACTTCAGTAGGAGCCCTGCATAGTGTGAAAAGTCTAGTACCAGAAATAAAGTTGGCAGTATTTCTTAGTGTGTTTCATTTGGTTAAACGTGCAGTTATACTTGGTTTACTTACCGGACCACTGGTGCAGGCTTTTGGGGTTTTTTTTTTGGTGCTCACCACCAAGTCTGTGTGTCAGATTCCAGCACACACCCTTGAACCTCAGAACTTTAGGTTTCAACTTAAACCTACAACTGTTACCTGTAACTCCCTAGTTCCTCAGTCCTTACATCTCAGGCTTCCAGGACGTGTCTGACCCCTACAGGGGAAGGACATTGAGAGATCCTTAAGTGTTGTGTCTGCAGAAGCTGTAAGACTTGATGCAATACATTTAAGGTATTGTCTGTTAGTGATATGAGCCATTTTCCTCCATTTTTGGCTAACCAAAAATCATTATGTGCAATAGATTGTCTTGTGTATAATGCATCATAAATATTGGATTATTGATCTTCCACAGTGTTGTAATCCGTTGTGACAAGCCTAGTGATGATACTTTTTACTCTGTGAAATACTTTGTATATCCTAGCCTACTTAATGTGTATACTATATGTATTTTGACCACTTACATTGTAATTTCACTAAGCACTGAGTTTTTGCCTTGTTTTCAGTTTAGGTTTTGTTGTTTGTTTTTTTTAATGGTTATGTGTGAATAGGTCCTTGGTTTTATTTCCCTAATAGAGTGGTTTTACTATTATATTTGCACATAGGTATTTTTAAGTCAATGAAAATCATTAGTGACTTGGATTTGAGTTTGCTCCCATAAAGTTTTAAAAATTTTTGTCAATTTCTATTTGTATATAGTATATTAATTATTATATGACTTGACACAGTGTTAGTGCATTTATTTATTTTAAGTTTTAATATATTATTGTTTTGTTATATTCCACAAAAGAGCATGATGGGGATCAAGCTTGAGACTTGCGAGTGTACTCTGCCAACTCTTTCTATCATACTGACCCATTAGCAGATACTCCTAAACCTTGAGAAAACTGAGTCCCTGTGTAAGACGGGTACTGTAATTATGCATTTTGGTGAGTTTGTAAGCTTAGATCAGTAACTTTAAGTCAACTCAATATATGCGAAGCCTCAGTGGATTTAAATTACTGTAATTGTATTTTGGGGCTTAGAAGACTACTGAATGAAAACAAATAAACTAAGTAGGGTTGTTTGATTCTTCTATGTATGGCCCAATTTCTTTGAGGTATTCATTAGTACTACTTATAAAACATAAGTGCCTGTTTATAAAGACACTTTCAGAGGCCCAGTTTGAATTCTTGTACGTCTGCTGCCAGAGAGCTTGTTACTTTGAGGCCTGTCCTGGCTGGCCTCTGGTTCTTCATCTGTGGGCAGTCCTTTCCGCATCAGATTCCTTAGAAAAGAGTGATTATTATATTGACTCTAATTCCTTTAGCTTTCCTCCGTTTCTTAAACCCTTGCTACTTAGGTTGTAAGAGGGATCATGTTACAGGGTGATTTTTGACATATATAGTAGGTATATCTTCAACACTTGATGAATTCACTACATTTTAAAATATCAGGCCTAGCTTTCTTTTCCTGTATAGTGTTTCTTCCTAGCTTGTTTCCCTCTGTTCTTCAGTCAGTATGGGTTTAAAGGAGGTCAATTAACTTGCTACTAACCTAAGAAGAATAGGAATCTGTTACATAGCCATTATCTGATATTAAAAGTCATGCCAAAATTATTTTGTATTTGCTATTTTCTTCATTGGAGGACAACTAATTTATCTGCAGAGAACCTTGTAGGTTTATTGCCTTGCGCTAAGTAAAGGATCCACATGCATAAATTTTGCTTTATAAATTGTGTAACTTAGGAGGTGATTAATTATTGTGTATAGGATCAACATTTTAAAAAGAATCCGTCAAGTATTTTCTCAAGACATCCAAATCTCCTAGTACTTTTTTTTTAAGTATTTGTGTTTAAGGAAAGCAGCTTACTTGTTTTAATTTCTCTAACATTTATTCAAACTGCATTATCTTATGGATATATTTTTAAATTTTGAATTAATGATAAACTCAGGAAGTTGTGAAAATTACCAGCAGAGTCCCATGTAACCTTCAACCATCACCCTTCGCCCAGTAGTAACATATTACATAACTGTAGTACGATACCGACTTGTATTTCATTGCTAAAACCATAAGGATCTTGATCATTTAAAAAAACGCTGATCCCTGGCTAGTGTGGCTCAGTGGATTGAGTGCCAGCCTGTGAACCAAAGGGTTGCCCGCCTATTCAATTTCCAGTCAGGGCACATGCCTGGGTTGCAGGCCAGGTCCCTTGTGGGAGGCCCGTGGGAGGCAACACGCATTGATGTTTTTCTCCCTCTCTTTTTCCCTCCCTTCCCCTCTCTAAAAGTAAATAAATAAAATCTTTTTTTAAAAATGTTGATAAAGACAAGAATGTTATTTTTATTCTCAGAGGGTGAAGAGGTTAGCGTGTACAAATTCAGATTCCATGCCTTGTTGTTTCCGTAGGCCACATACCAATCCGTTTCTTCCCTGCCCTTCTACGAAAAGGGTGATGGGTAACCAGGCAAATGGCTGATTGTTTTCCAGCAGTTAGTTCACTCACAGTCTTACATAGTCATGTAAAATTTCAGTTATGTGACATTTTCTTAATTCCTTTTTGTTGGACTTATTTATGGACTTATTTAATCATTGGTTACTGGGAACTTCCATTCCTGAACGTAACAGAATATAAAGAGAAGATGTTGGGCAGTTAGCCAAGAGATATTTGGTAAGTACCTGTTGTTACTATGACTATAGAGAACATTGGAAAAGTAGAAGGAATGTTTATAGTGTAGTTGAGTAAACAGCTGTAGAACATCACCATGTGTTATATAATGTATTTCAACAAATTTTATTCTCTCTCTAACACATAGAAATAGGCATGTAATTGGCCTTCAGTAAACATTGAGTAAATGAATATACTTCATAAGCATGTCAGAAAATTCTGTACGTCTTAAGAAAATAAATGTTTACTGACACTCCTAGGAATTCTAAAACTACTCATTATCAAGTGAAAGAATGATAATACATGTTTTATTATGTTTCTTTATTCTCTTCACCCTAGAAAACCCTCAGTTAGTTCATAATCAGATTACCTTGTTTAAAGCCTGAGTCTTTCTGATTCTGAAGCCCAAGTTCTTTCCCTATAACACACAGCTCATTAAAACACAGTATTAGGTGATCTAGATGATAAATGCCATAGTTAAGTGAACAACTATGAAGTTAAACTGTCAGTTGTTTTTTGAAAAATCATTGTATGTTGAGTAGATAATAATTTTATTTCACTCGATTTATTTATGTAATGACTAGTGACTAAAATTAGATCAAGTATAAGGGGTTAAACTTGCTCTTAGAACCTAGTTTTTATTACCCAAAATGGTGATACACTGGACATACACTCTAAAATGATGCTATTATGTGTATTAATCATTCTAAAATTTTTTTCCTAAATATGAAATCTTTCATTGTGTGCTGTACTGGGTACCATGGGAGTTGCATGGATAGTTCTGCTCTCAATAACTTCATAATATAGTGGAGATAAGATACATGTATAAATAATTTAACATTAGCCTGTCTGAAAGGTGCCGAAGTTCTGTGGACACTTAGAGAGTAGAAAAATAGTTTTAGTTGAAATGATTAGGGGAAGCCTAACATGTTTGATCCAAATATCAGGGGGATTGATAGAATTTTTTTGGTGAAAACTGAAATTTACTTATATCAGAATTATAGAAAATTATAAAATCAATAGATTTCACCATCAGTGAATCAGATGGAAAAAATATTTGTCTGAATTTATTATTTAAGTAATAAAAATAAGGATTAGGGCCCTGGCTGGGTAGCTCAGTTGGTTAGAATGTCCTCCGAATATACCAGGGTTGCAGGTTCAATCCCCTGTCAGTACTGATACAAGTGTCCACCAATGAATGCATAAATAAGTGGAAAAACATGGGTTTCTTTTTCTCTCTACCCCTCCCTCTCTTACACTTCTCCCTCTTTCTCCCTTCCTCTCTCTCTCTCTGAAAGATAAGGATTAGAAATAAAGTAAAACACTTAGAGAAGACCATACTTTTAACATGAAAACCTTACTTTTGCTCCTGAAACATGTTACAACTTAGGTCATCATGAAAATTGAACTAAACATGACTTCTCCAGCATGTATTCTTTTTAGAGATAATTTGATCTGTTGAATCAGTGACAGATGTGCTTTATAGATTGCACTTTATTTGCTAAGTCCAGAAATAATAAGAGGAGTTACTTCTGGTCAAGATGAAAACTGATTTATTGCTGTTTTATTATTTCTGAAATTCTGATATTTAAAGTATTTCTATTATCTCTAAGGGAAATATCCTTGAAAAAGTTACCTTGACTTTTCGAAGTTCAGCATTGCTAAGAGGTAGCTGTTGGAGGCAGCTTAAATAAGAGGCTGGAGAAAACGGGAGAGGACAGCATGGGTGAAACATGATAGGGGGGATGGGGAGAAAGAGGGAGAGGAAATGAGAGTTCTCTGTAAAGGGGGATTGTTCTACCCTGTCTAGCAGTCTAGCAGAGGCTGACCTGTGCCTAGTAAAACCTGAGGCATTTTTGAAAGCTAATTTCTTTGTCAAACCTATATAAACAGCCGGCAATCTTGATTTAACTTTAGTTATACAATAAATATTAATGAAAAGTGGTGTCATGACATGTGTTTGTGTTCTCCACCCGCTTTCCACAGGGACCGAGATTTAAATCTGAGTCACTGGAGTACACAAATAAGTTCAGTGGTTCCCAGCCTGAGGTAGGTTGCATAACCTACCACATGGGTTGGCCTAGGTGTTTATACTTTCAGAAGGGGATTGGGAAGCCGGAAAAGACATGACAGCTGCTGAAAAACCATTAAGGGCCACCATTACAGCTGACATGCACTTGTGTGGCTGGGGCAGGGCAGGGGAATTATGCAGAATAGCCTTGCTGAGATGACAGTACTAGTGACCTCTGTTCATAGCCTGGAGAAGAGCGTTGTGTTTTTTTAGAGGATGTATTCTTTTTTTCTCTATGGATTTTCATGCACTTTGAATTTCCTCAGCCTAATACTTTCATAAAAAAATGAGCCACTTTTGACTGAGTGCCAGTATTGAAAGTTCTTTAAAAAGATCCTCATATTCTAGCTTTTTTTCCTTTCTACTCTGCTTGTTGACATTCACTGTAATGCAGAGTTGAAGAGCTGTTTTGCATATCCTAATGTCATCTGACAAAGCATCATTCTGGCCCAGTGCAGTTCTGTTCAGGAAGCGCTATTTTAATGGAAGATTGGTTGCATTCCTGTACTTAATTGTTGCTTTGGTGTTGTTAAGCTTTTAGATACTAATCACACCTGTGTGTGCTTTCTTCAGTTTTGTTAAAATTTAGAAATGCTCTTATATAGCATGTTGGTTGCATTGATTTCAGTATTTTTTAAATTTTTGTCTCATCTAAGTAGCATTGGTAAGTATTATGCGCAGGTTTTGAGTTAGACTTTTGTATTTTATCGTCTGTAATCATTAAGAGATCAATAAAAAAAAAGTCCTATTTTTATTTTTAAAAAACCTGTAAAGATGCCAAAGTGATTAGTTTAGTAAAGAGTTGCTGTAGTTTATTGGAGTTTTGCCATCAAGCCTGTTTTCTTCAGGAGCAGTCAAGTCACTGTAACATCTCCGTGATCAGCTATTGAGAAGCTAAATACATCGGCTAGTAACTCATTCTAGATGCCTGAAATAGAAAAGTCATACCAAAATAAACAAACAGTGAAATGGATTTTTGAAAATTAAATATTAAGCATAGTTTTAGATTAAGGAAAGACCTGTAATAATGTAAAATTAGAATAGAAGAAAATAATCGCCTGGTGACAGGGTAAGAACAAATGAAATTAATCCATGATATGAGATGCATTTTGCGTTATGCATATTAGTCAGTAGGGAGTTACCTTTGGGAAAAGGGACTTGGAACTCATATTACACTTGGTTTTCTTTGAGTAAGGCCCTCCCTGGCAGTCGTCACTCCTCGGCGGCTGTGTTGCAGTATGAGCTGAATACAGTCGACACCCCTTTACTAACCATCTGAGTCCTTTGTTTTTTCTTTTTTCATTCAACAAGATTTTTATTAACTGTCTGCTTTGTGTGTTGAAATATTGAGATGATAAGATACTAATCCTCATTTCAAAGAGCTAGTTTAACTTACGAATAGTTATTAAATAATGTGGTGATGGCATTGTTTGAGATTTCATTGACTTCCCACCCTAGCCCCAATATTTGGAGTTCCTTATTATCCATTGTACTTGTTCTTATTGTAGACCTTTGACTTATAAGGGGCCTGAGGTAAATACACACACCTTTTCCCTATAATCTTGGACTACTTTGCAGTTTTTCCTTAAACTCATGATGATCCCATCTGTGGCTTGATCTTTAGGAATCAAGGTAGAGAAATCCAGGAATGGGACAACTTTTATAAGGGGGTAGTACTAATAATGAAGCAATATTTTGGAGTAGGTGATGGGAATCCCATTTTTGGCACTAAGTGGAATTAGAAATTAAATTACATTGCATAAAGAATTCATTGACCAAAAGAGATATCAGTTTATATGACTACATATAGATACCGCTTTATTGCTCTGAGGTGCCTTATTTGTTTTGTGTCAAGAAATTACAGCTAGAACTCTTGGGAATTAAATGGTTGTTTTTATATCCTGTAATAGAATATATTTACAAAATAAAATGTCATTTTCTTTTTTACTACTTTCAACAGTATAACCCGGTGATTTTAAAAAATTGGCACATGTCTAGGAATATTATGAATATTATGTTGTTTTAATATATTACTGATTTACAAAGTTTCTGATTCATACCATTCAGGAAATATTTTACTTTTGTTTATCTGTTTAATTCCTTTGTTTTTAAATTCTGTAAGTTTGCTTACTTTTACCATATTTCAAACATTGATAAGGTTTTGTTACATTCGTGATATGACAGAGTATGGGCAAGTTTAAGAGAAGGGCAGAGGTTACCATTGTACAGGACAGAGTACAAGGAGTTCACACTTTGAAATAGTGCTGCTTGTTAGAGCCAGTCTTCCCTCTGCTGCAGGTGTTGAGGAAAACTTCCCTTTGGTAGACCATGTCAAGAGTAGAACAACCAGAGAGCCATTCATGCAACCTGTTGTAAATGGGAATTCAAGGTAGAGAAGTACGTGGAATCTTAAGAGTGCGGGAGAGAATCAGAATGAATGAGTACATACATGTATTACATATATTTATTTGAATGGCCTCCAGAGAATTTTGTCTGTGGGTACTTGGTTACTGGGCTCTAAGTAATGGCCGGGTACCAGTCCTTGCGGTTGGGACTGGCAATTGAAAACAGGCATCCCAGTCCTAGAATGATACAAAGCAGGAGCCAGACTAGGAACCTCTGAAAGTGCTAAAATAGAGCCTTAGTTATAATTATTTAGATATAAACAGGGCTAGTACAGCAGAAAGGGTAGGAGTAGAATAGAGTAGATATGAGAGCAAGCTAGGAACCCTAGTCATCTAATCTGGCCATAAAGGCTGGGTGAATATATGTTAATGATAACTTGATCTGGAATCAAAGATTGGGGCTGAAACTGCTTAAATATCTTGTCACAAATCTGCAGTAGTGACCCAGGATTTAAGTGCTAGGAGAGGCAAGGCACATGGAGAGTGGAAACAGTCTGGGATTTGACATTCTTTTACATACTATTAAGTATCTTTTATGGAAGAAATTCATTACCATTGTTAATCAGTAATCATTTAGTTTGCTTATTGGCACTGGTATGGCATCACGAGCTGTAGAGAATTGCTGATGCTTCATAGTAATGTCTTAACAGGAAGCTGCTGCCGAACTGCTGCTGAAATGAACAAACTGAAGCTTCGGAGTAAATATGCTTTCTTGCAGAATAGGAGGATGTAAAAAAGCATGTTAGGCATGAGGGTTCTAGTGTCACAATTCTGAAGGCAAAAGCACATTATGTTAAGAGTTTAGTTTCTGAGTGGGATAAGAGGAAACCCCCAAAATGTATGAATATGATAATTTGATATTAAAATGAGAACCTTCCACACCTTGTTTTACTTCCTAGAAGAAATCATAGTAGCATTTCGGGGGTGGTAGTCAGCCGATGCTCATTAGTATAAGGGGTGACAAAAGGTATCTATGGAACCCATACTGGAAATCAGATGACGAAGGGAACAAGTGGGGCCTGCGCAGAGGAAACCAGAGGAACTCTAGCAACCTCATCAGCAGGAGTTTTTATACCTTCCTTCTAGACCCCCGCCGTAAATGTGACTGTGCTCTAAAGATTTAGGCTCTGCCTTGCCTTTTCAGTTTTTATATTCCAGCAAGAAATTAGCCCAGTTCAGATCAGATACCTGTCTCCCAGACAGGGGGACCCTGGGTCTTAATGTATAGTGACAACCCTAGGCATCTACCCCTGTGTGCAGGGAGGGGGGGCATCCCCAAGGAAGAGGAAATCAAAGCTCGATCCCTCCTAGGAGGTGTCTAGATGACCCCACCCTTTGTAATTTAACCATCCCTTTTGCCTTCTTTCCCCCCCACTTTTCTCCCTACGTATATAATAAAGGTAGAGATAATCCTGCTATCCCATCTGTGCACTTTTTCTAGTGGGAGAAAAATCTAAATGCAAGCTGAGGTACCAGTCAAGAGACAACACCGTAGGGCTGCTGATTCTGAGTGATATGCCACCCTTCATTCCACAGTGATTCTTGATATTTTACAACCTAAATTTAATTCCTGCTGACTTGCCATCTGTGTGATTAGGGGAAAGGAAAAGGAAATGAAATGTATATAAAGAGAAGGATGGGGGTACTTATTACACACCAGTGACTAGTAAGGAAATAAATGGTGACTACAATCCATAGTGTTGCATCAGCACACAGACCCTAATCTGTTTCACTTCACATTTGGTATTTCTGTTACCTTCTGCTCATCAAATATCTTGGCCTATCAGGTTCTCTTCCAAACAAGCTGAGCCAGCCCTTCCTTCATGAAAGTGTCTGGCCTGGTAGTTGCAACTGTGTAGAATTGTGATGGTCTGCCAATAGCTTTAACACTGTGCACAGTACCAACTGAAAGTACCCCATGGGAATCCCCTACATTCTTCTCATGGTCTCCCCTAAAAGGTATAGTAGCAACCTCTCTTTTCCTTGATTGGCAGGGGCAGTCACCCCCACCCAGTTCTGTAGTCTTTATTTTTGATTATTTTTCCACTGCTGTGAGGAAATCAAGCTGAACACTGTAAGCTCAGCTTTCAACATAATGAAAGTTATTTTGTCTCCTGGTGTAAGTATTTTTTCCTTGAGAACTAAAACTGCTAGATCAGCAGATGCCAGAGTTCTTGAGACAAGAAGAATTCTTGATACAAGAAGCAAAACTCTATCGTTGTTTGGTTCCCACATCCCGTGTATCCTGGAGCGAGACGTTGAATGTTGGTTACTGGTTCAGAACCTATTTTATATCCTTCAGGACAGTACCCCAACTTAATTTTGCACAGTGATGTTGACACCAGTTGATCATACAAATGGTCAATGCACTAACATAGAAAGATAGAAATACATAGAAAGATGTTCAACATCGCTAGTCACCAGGGAAAATGAAAATCAAACCATAGAGTGATGCCACCACACACCCACTAGAATGTCTTAAAATAAAATCTGATAATGTTAAATTTGGTGAGGATGTGGAACAACTAGAAGTTTCTTCTCATACATTGCTGGTGAAAAGGTACAGTCTCGCTAGCAACCTGTCATTAGTTTCTTAGAAAGTTAAAATTATCCCTTATGAACTATAAATTTCATTCCTAGGTATATATACCCAAGAGAAGTGAAAGCACTTATCCACTAAAGGCTAATGTTCACAGCAGCATTATTCAACATGGCTTTAATTTGCTTTTCGTGAATAATTAACCATACTGAACATCTTTTTATGTGCTTCATTTGTTACCTATATCTTTAAGTGTTGACATCTGTTGCTCCTTTTAAAATTAGATTGCTAGTTTTCTTACAATTGAGTTATAAGAGTTCTTCATGTATGTTGGATATACCAATCTTTTGTCTGGTATGTGTTTCACAAATACTTTCTGCCAGTTGGTGGCTTTTTTCCATTTTCAAAACAGTGTCTTGAGCAGAAGTTAATCTTGATGAAATAGTTTGTCAGTTTTTTCTTTTATGGTTTGTACTGTATATCCTATCGGAGAATTCTTTGGCTAACCCAAAGTCACAATGATTTCGCACATTTCCTTCTAGAATTTTCATAGTTTTAGGTTTTACATATAACTATGATCCATGTTGAGTGAAATTTTGTATATGATGTGATGTTTGGGTTCTTTGAGGTCCTTTTGTTTTTTGTTTGCATGCCAGTATCCAATTATTCTAGCACCATTTGGTGGAAATTTTTCCCTTTCTCCATTGAGTTGCTTGATACTTTGTCAAAAATCAATTGGCCATATATGTGTGCATCAGTTTCTGGAATCTGATCTGTTCCATTGACATAGGCATCTGTCTTTTCACCACTCCTACACTGTCTTGATTGCTGTAGTTACTATGAGCCCTCTAGCTTTCTTCTGTTTCAGAATTGTTTTGGCTTTTTTCATGTAAATTTTAGAATCATCCTTTCAGTTTCCAAAGTAAAAAGTCTGCTAGAGTTTTGATTGAGATTTCATTGAATTTGCAGATAAATTTGAAGAGACCTGACATACATCTTCATTGTACTGAGTCTCCCAATTTGCGAATATGGAATCTCTCTCCATTTACTCAGGTCATCTTTGACTTTATCTCATCGATGATTTTGGAGTTTTCAGAATATATAAATCCTGCACATAACTTGTTACCTTTATCCCAAAGCATTTCATGTTTTTTCAAGGTTCTATTATAAATGGCATTTTATATATATAAAATTTCCAGCTTCATTGTCAACATATAGAAGCATGATTGATTTTTGTATCTTGAACTTTGTATACTACAGCCTTGCTAAATTCCCTCATAAAATCTACTAGGTTTTTTTGTAGATTCTGTGGAGTTTTTTATATAGATAATCATGTCTCCGGAATAAAGACCTTTTTCTTTTTTTATTGTAGTATATGGGTTTTTTTTAAATCATACATTTTGCACTGGCTAGGACTTCCAGTATAATGTTAAAAACAGATAGCATTTGGCCATTTGCTATTAAGTATGATGTTAACTGTATTTATTTGAAAGATGCCATTTTTCAATTTAGGTTTCATTCTATTCCTAGTTTACTAATTGTTTTTAAAATCATAATTAGCTGTTGAACTTGTCAAATGCTTTTTTATATCTGTTGAGATTATCATATGGTTTTTCTCTTTTTGTCTATTAAATGGTGAATTATATTGATCAATTTTTAAAATACTGAACCAGCCTTGTATTTTCAGGATAAATTCCACTTGGTCATGATGTAATATCTCTTTCAAACATTGCAAATTTGGCTAGCTAATGTTTTGTTAAAATTTTTATATCTGTGTTCACTAAGGATGTTGGATTTTTTTGTTTTCTCTTAATGTCATTGTTTTGGATATCAGGTAATGCTGATCTCATAAAATGCTTTGGGAAGAGCTTCCACCAATCCGAATTGAGATGGTTTATGTAAACATTCATATAGAGTATGGTATATCTTGCGTAAAAAGGGAGGGGAGGAATAAAGCATACATGTATCTGCTTAACTTTATAAAAAGAAGAGATCGTGGGAGGTAATGGAATCACAGATTTATGGGAGGGAATAACACTTCCCAAAGTATACCTTTTCATATAGTTTTGACTTTTCAAAACCTGTTTTATTTCATATTCAAAATAAAGATGAGGATGGGGGAGATCCTGATCAACTGAAACAAATAAACCAGATTGTGTTTAAATTGTACTGCACCCATGTTGAAGGGCAAGAGTAAGTCTAAGTAACTCTTTGACACAGTATGTGACTATTTACCCTCATTTTGGGTGGCGGTAAGAAGGAGGGATTGCAGACAAATCCTTTACTCGTTCCACTAGAGATTATTTTTTTGATGTGATGTGGACCAAGCAGCTCCAGGTCATTTGTGTATTGAGTAAATATTTTGAGGTTATTGGAGCCAGGACTTGAGAATGAAGGGACATACAAATACAGAATGGAGGAAAGCAGAAGTGAATCCTATAGGAGGGGATTGCAACTGAAAGTATCAGTGTAAATATATTATTTTTGAAATTAGCTTGTATATGTATATGTATGTGTACATATACACACATGTATATGTATGAACATATATGTATACATACGTTTATTAATATATATGTGTATACATTTTCTAAAAGCTCTGTTCAGCAGGAAGGCTAAGGTGCAAAGAGCAGTGGACACACCTTACTCCCAAATCTTGATCTCTAATACTATTCCCAACACAAAGTAACCAAGAGTTCTTCAGAGAAATAAATGGCTGATTCCAGGCCCAGTCAAGGTACATATGATGTCAGTTTTTTTTTATGCTAGAAAATAAGAAATTTCTTTTAAATGGAGGCATGTCAAAATCCAACAACAATGTGGGCAGATGGATATGGTATAACTCCAGATATGACCCCCTGAGGTGACACATTATCATTTAGTATTCTAGTAGTAGTCTGGCCAAGATTGTACAACCTGAATCTAATCGTGAAGAAACTTCAGAACATTCTAAAATGAGGGACATTCTATTTAAAGGGCGGGGAGGGACTGTATTCTTAAACAAAACAAAACAAAACAAAACAACAGTGTCATAGTGACAAAGAAAGGCTGTGAGTGTGTTCCAAATATCTGACCCTAGGCTGGATCCCTTACCATATGGAGGAAAATGCTATAATCAGTGGGAAAAAATTTTGAATATAGATGATAAATTAATATATTTATCAGTGTTCATATTACTGAAGATACGTGTACTGTGGTTACAGAAGAGGCTGTCTCTGTCCTTAGGAAATGTACATTAAAGCAAAGAAGCAAAGGGCCATGCTATATATAATTTATCCTCAGCTGGTTTAGGGGAAAAAAAAAGTATGTGTGAATGGAAAGAAAGTTCAAGAGAACACATGAACACAAATAATAAAATAACATTAACAAGTGGTAATTTTGGGTGTAAGGGTGATTTTTGTATTCTTATATTTACAACTTTTCTGTAAGTTTGAAATTATTTCCAAACAAAATATTTAAAGCTTTAAAAAATATCTACCCTTTACTTTTAGACTTTATTTATTTATAAAGTGCTTGGTTCTTTGTCAGGAACCAGTTTGGAATGAACATTTTCATATTTTCCTTTGTGTTGGTGTTGTGGCTCTATAAACCAGTCGTTGTTGAATAGGATAATAGTTAGTGGAAAATAACTGAGTCACCCTGTGGATGGCCAGGGTCTAAAATATAATTTAGGGGGGCTGTTTATTATAGTGATTTATTTAAGTGTATGGAAGTATTAGCTACAATGTCTACTGAAGTCTTCAGAGTTATAGTTTCCATTTATCTGTTGAAGAAATAGTAGAATGATTATTTTACATCAAGAATCTAGTTGTTGTCCCATGATTATTTAGATTATTTTGTTAACTCAGATTGTATTTTTTTAGAGATTTTATTTATTTATTTTTAGGGAGAGGAAGGGAGGGAGAAGGAGAAAGAGAGGGAGAGAAACATCGATGTGAAACATCAGTTGGTTGCCTCTTGCATGCCCCCAACTGGGGACCTGGCCCACAACCCAGGTACATGCTCTGACTGGGAATTGAACCGGCGACCTTTTGGTTTGCAGGCGGGCACTCCTTCCACTGAACTACACTAGTCAGGGCCTAGATTTGTCATTTTCAACCCTAAGAGAGTAATTATTCATTTGTTTATTCAAAAAATGTTTATTGAATGGTTACTATGTGCCAGACCTCTTTCTAGACATTGAAGATGTAGCACCAGATAAAACAAAGCTCTTGCTCTCATGGATTTTATGTTTTTGTTGGAGGAAATAGATGAACAGGAATAGAAATGAAATAACTGAATGTTAGTAACATTGGAAAAAAAATAATCAGGGAAGTGGGTTAGAGATTCTGGGAGCAGAATTGTTATAGCTTTAAATAGAGTGGGTAGGAAAGACTTAGCCTAGGAGACATTTGAACAAAGATTTAAAGACAGCAGGGGAGTGAGACACGCAGAGATAGAACTGTCTCTTGGAAAACTAGGCAGAGGGAACAGGTATAAAGGCTCTACGGCGGGAGCATGCCTACCTTGTATAAGGAATAGCAACGGAGGTCAGAAGGGAATGAGGTGAGACATAATGGGGATCAAATTACGTAGGTTATTTCATTCTCTTTTAAAGATTTTGGCATTTACTCTGAGATGAAAAGCCAATTGGAGATTTTGGGCACAGATGTTACCTTTTATGATTTATGTAAGATTCTCCGGACCACTGGCTACTTTGATGAGAAAGGACTGAAATCAGGCAGGGTAGAAGTTGGTATGCCAGTTACTAAAGTGTGGAAGAAATCCAATTGAGAGATGACCAAATTACTGTTCTGGTCAAAGTCTTGATGTAGGTGATGAGAAGGGGTTGGATTCTGGATATATTTTGTAGATAGAGCCAATATATTTGCCGATGGCTGAGAAAGGGTAAATGCTTGAACTTTAGTAGTCAGTGAGAAGAGGAGATAGAGCAAAGGAGGCTGAGAAGGAGTGGCCAGTGAAATAGGATGAAACCAAGAGAGTCTTTGTTCTTTGGAAGCCAGGGAAACAAAGTGTATCAGGGTTTGGTGCCAAATGCTGCAGATAGTTCAAGAAAGATAAGAACTGACTGGCCTTTTAACAGTGCACAGGTAATTGGTAACCTCAGTAGAAGGTAAGTGGGTGAGTGTCGATCTGGAAGTTCTTTTCTGATTGTTTACATAGGAATCAAAGCCAGAATATAGAGTGAAACCAGATTTTATGTGGCTTTTTAAATTTTATTTTTTTATTTCGGATTTTAGATAGTGGGGAAGGGAGGGAGAGAAACAGCGATGTGAGAGAGAAATATTGATTGGGTGCTTTCTGTACACGCCTCAACTGGGGACCAAACCTGCAACCCAGACATGTGCCTTGACTGTGAATTGAACTGGCGACCTTTCAGTTTGTGGAGAATGCCCAACTAACTGAGCCACACTGGCTGGAGCTTACGTGGCTTTGGATATTTTTCCTGTATGATGCTGTTTATCAGGTGATCTGCTAGGAGTCTTGAGAAGCCATAGGAGGGCTATAGCCCTGCTTGTTAAATTTTTTTTTCAGACATTTAGCTTTCTGTTACTATTTAATCTGTCTAGCTTGTGTTAACACTCAGAAAGAGATTACTAAAACTCTTTTGGGGGTATCTGGAGAAACTTTTTTTCCACATTGATCTTCAAGCCAAAAAGTGTGATTCAAAGGTCCTTAGAATTTATCCAGCACAATTTCCATGTAAGGTATAAGAAAACCAACTTAAAGACATGGTTAGTCCAAGGAGGTACAGCTGATTGTCTAGGCAAGTCTGGAACCCAGGTCTCTGTGGTGTGCTGATTTACATAATTTACTTTCGAAATTTAATTTTCATCCCTATGTGTATATACATTCAAACTCACCCCTTTGACAATAAAACTGACATTTTACCAAATTGGAGACAACCAAAGCATGAAGTAAAAAATAAAAATAAAGTCAGGGTCAAAATGAGAGCTCTGTCTAAATTATGATTTGTTTAAAACTGACGCCTGAAATTATACCATATTGCAGTTACAAGGCACTGAAATCATATCAAAGCATTTATGCTTGGCTGAAATTATATTAAAATAAAATATTCTAACAGGATCAGTTACGTGTTATTTTAGATTTCTGATACTTTCAGGCATCTGTAGTGCATTAATTTACAAACATGGGTTGAGAAAAACATTGGTACTCTAGCTTGCTGTTTCCAGTTCTGTCTGGCCTCCTGCTGTTTCTGCTTCTGCTGCTTTATCTCATCACTTGCCTATACCTGGTAATTCAAAGTAGGTAAAACCAAATAATCAGCATCCAAAACACAAAGGTTCTATGAAAAAAAGAAGTAAAGGGTAAACAGCTGAGGAGGGTTTGGGCAAAAAAGATGAATAGGCATTTCATAAAAGAGGAACATGAGTTAGCCAATAAACTTGAATGCTCACTATCATTAACAGGAAAATACAAATCGATACCACAATTACCTGCCATTTTATACTCCAAAATAAGAAAATTTATCATGACTAAATGTTGGAGATGATATGGAGCAATATGAACTACATGTTACTGGTGGGGTTATGAATTGCTAAAAATACTTTTGAGAAAATAAAAATTGCCATCCTCATGAAAAATCGAACATATGCATGCTCTTCAACTCCTAGGCACATACTTAAGAGAAATCTTGGCACTTGTGGGACAGGAGATGTGTATTAGAGTTTTCATAACATCATACATGATAGCAAAGAAAAAAAGAAAACAAGTCCAGGGGAAAACAAGATGTGATTGTAAAGAGAATGAAATACTCAGTTACAGTATGATCACACAATGCAGAATGTTTCTGTAGTAAAAATGAATGAACTACCACTACATGCAACAACATGGATGAAATCTTGAAAACATAATATTGAATAGAAAAGTCATACCCTAGAAGACAGGAGCTGTTAAGTACTATTTTTACAGAAACAAAACAAAACAAAAAAATGAAAGCACTGTGTTGTTTGGGGACAGGGACATATATGATATACTTTTTAAAAAGCGAAGGAATAATGAACACAAAATACAGGATTGCAGTTACAGGAGATAGAAGGGATAAAAGAGGTGGGTCATGGGCTAGGGGGGGACAAATCAGTAGAACATTACCGGTAACCTATATTTAGGTTCCTGAATTGGGAAACAGGTACCTCGATGTTCATTCTGTTATTTTGCTTTGAGTTTAAAACATGCTATAAATAACTGCTGTTTGTAGCAATTAATATATTAAGAATAGAGAAGGCATATTCTGACATTACAATTTTAGGAGACATTTCATTGCTTCTGCTTACTCCGTCACTGCCACTTGAATTCCTAGCATCACTCTACACTTCACTAGAAGTACCTTGTTTTAAAGTCTTCTGTCTGATTAACGCTGTGTCTACCACCTGACAGGTCACTCAGTAACACCTTGTTGGATGAGTAACAAATGAATGATTTGGTAAAATGATTCAGAATGTTTCTCAGAAACCATCTAAGAGGTGGATTTTTAAAAATACTTTTCCTTCCACTTCCAGTTGGGTTCTTATTTAAAAAAAAAAAAAAAGTGAGATAGCAAAACTAGGTTATTGTTGCATAGGCTTTTGAGTGATAATTAACTATATCTGAGGGCAGTATTACTGATTATATTTACACTGTTGTAATAACATTGTCAAAGAGATGAGCATGTATATAACAAAAATAATTGATCAGAAAAGCATAATGTTGCGAAAAGATAAAAATACCATATGATTTTGCTAGAGGTGGAATCTAACGAACTAAATAACAAGCAACATAGAGACAGATTCATAGATAGAGAGCACACTGACAACTCGGGGGGAGTGAAGTTTGGGAGGTGGAGGGATGGAGCAAAAAAAGAAAAAAAGGACTCATGGACACAGACAACATTGTGGTGACTGTGGGGAAGGGTGTATAAGGGGGATGAAAAAATAAAATAAAAAAAAAAATCTTACATTTTTACCTTAAAAAAAACAAAACAAAACAAGAAGAAACTGTTCTTAGGCAAAACATTTCAGAACTAGAAGGCCCATGGGAATTAGTCCAAGTTCCTCATTTTTTAATAAAGGGGCTTTGGGACCAAAGAAATAATTAAGATCATAGAACTTGATTAGAGCAGAGTTAAGAAGAACCAGAACTTAGATCTCATGATTCAAGTGCTAGTGTTTTCATGTTAAAATATCTAATGGTAAATAAATATTTAAATATCCTGTATAAAGCATCCTAAATAACTCAAGAGTTGGTTTATAACCATTGAGTGAGGGAGCAGTGTTTTCTGATTTTAATTTAGAGCAAATTAGTTCAACTCTATACCACATCTACAAATACACGTAGAGAAACAACATGCATTTCTTTTTCTTTTTTGCTCATATTTGGATCTCCAAAAAGGAACAGAGTGATTCATGATGTCCAGATGAATTCTGAGCTAGAAGTGGGAGGAGCTCCATTCTGAGCCTGGCTCTGCCACTAAATAACTGTGTTGTTACTGATTCTCTGCATAACTATTCCAGGCCTCAGTGTCCTCACCAGTGGAATAAAGAAGGTGAACTAGATGGTCTATAGAAACCGTAATTAAAGGACTATAATCTTTTTGGATTTTGAATAGCAAATTTTACCTACCTTAAATAAAGTGTCGTGTGTTCCACTATTAAAACATTGGCAACATGTAAAGAGATAGAGTCAGTAGAAAATGAATAACTCATGATACTAAAACATATTATGAAAATAAACTGGTTTTTATGTTTTTTTCTTTGATCATAGATATAATACTTCTCTACATCTGCTTCAGGAGGAAGGTGCCTGCCATTCCTGTTGTTGCTACGCAGGTTCATGCCCGCCCAGAACAGAGAATCAGGTTAGTTTTAGGACTGGTTTGTCAGTTGAACAGGGGAGCCAGGAACAGAATCATGATGGTCTTTGCTGCACCATTGCACTGTAGCAAGACCTTTCAGCTGTGACTCAGAAGAGCTGGATTTCAGTCATTCTTTTTTACCCATGGCTGGGTAAACTCGGGCAAGCCTCCTCTCCTGGATGGCTTTTAGTTTTCTGCACCAAAAGAGGATATGTTTGAATAAATCACCTTTCTTTTTTTATTTTCCTGGAAAAACCTTGTAAGCGTAGGCTTTGGAACTCTTTATTGTATTTTATGCTGAGTGACTGGTTTGAATGATCAACTATGTCTTGAGGTACTTCAGTGTACTGTGTTGATACGTAGTTGCCTTAGTTTTAGTATTTTACTTTGTTTTATTTTTACTGAAAAGTTTATTTTTTACATAAGGTTATTAGTACTTCTGTAATGTTCTGAAGCTTTGGAGAGGGTACTTTTTGACCGTATTAGTTCTCTATTGATTGCAGATGAGTGGATTCAAATTAAGCAAAAGGGGACATTATCAATCTTTCCAGTGTGACAGGGGGGTGCCAGAGGATCCAGGGACAGAAGTGCAGAAAGGCTGTCTGAAAAAGGACCACATGCAGTCAGGTTTCCCTCAAGCTCCCAGAGGAGTGCTGCTCTGGAAACTGGCTTCCTTTACCTTTCTATTCTCTGTCAGGGGAAGCATGTTCGCCACCATCTCCCAAGATTTATATCTTGTAGTTCAGACTCCCAAAGAAAGGCTAACTCCTAAGCTCCCAATCCTTGTGGGCAAGGTGTGACTGAGGCCAGCGCCATTTTAAAACTTTGCCATGGTTGTCTTGCCATCCTTGTTTCAAAGCCTGTTCTCTGACTTATTCCTACTAAAAATGCAGATGACTAATAATATAGTATTACTCTTTCCAGGTGCATTTGTATTTTAATTGATATCGAATGTTAAGCTTAAACTATATTTTCCAAACTGTGTAGAAGTGAAATCTTGTGTTCCAGTCTATAAAAATGATTAACATAGATGCGAGAAAAATGTCAGGAATTGAAAACAGCATTTTAGAGTTCAGGGAATTGAAGAAATTGCGTAACCATGTTTATGTGGTTAGAGGAGGAGGGCAGATAGATAATCGAATATATATGTTTCTAAGGTAGAAATACAAAGATTGCATATAACAAGTAAAAGAAGAGCTTCTGTATCTAACTTTTTAAGAAAAAGGTTTGAAGGTAGGAGAAAGTACCATAAGGTTTAGTCCCAGCTCATCTGCTAATTATGATTTTGGATAGTTATAAATTACTTACTCTCTTTGCACTTCAGTTTACTAAATCCTAGCTGTTTGACTTTAACTTCTGGACATCAGTTTCTTCATCTTAAAAATAGAATTGATGGTGGTGGTACTTCATAGGGTTCTTGTGAGGAATTAATATATGCTAAGTGTTTAAAACAGCTCTTGGCACATTAGCAGAAGCAGCGTGTTTTTTTTTTATCCTCATCTGAGGACATTTTCTTATTGCTTTTAGAGTGAGAGGAAGGGAGGGAGAGAGAAATTAAGGCGAGAAAGAAGTATTGATCAGTTGCTTCCTGTACATGCCCAGACTAGAGATCAAACCTACAACCTAGATATGTGACTTGATCAGAACTGAGCCCTCAACCTTTTGGTTATGGGATGATGCTCCAACCAACTGAGCTGCACTGGCCAGGGCAGCAGCAATTTTTGAAATGAGTAGATTAGATTATATAATTGCAGGAGTCCCAGCTAACTGAGGAAAAAAAAATATGTGGTCTAAGATTTTCTGATCTGGACTTACGTCTTTTTTCCAGAATAAAGACTTGGAAACTTTGGTTATCTATTTGAGTCCTGCATTGAGGCTAATTTTGGTACTGCCAGTAAAAGTTATTTTGAATGAAGTATATGTATTAGTTTTCTATTGCTACATGTATTAATTTGTTAGAGTTGCCATAACACTTACCAGAAACTGTGTGGCTAAAACAATAGAAATTTATTGCCTCACAATCTGGAGGCTAGAAGTCTGGGATCAAGGTGAAAGCAGGAATCATTTACTTCTGAGGTCTCTGAGAGAGAGATCTCTTTCAGGCCTTTTCCCTTGACCTGTAGCTAGCCATCTTTCCTCTGTGTACCTTTATATAGTCCTTCCTCCATGTGTGTCTGTCTCTTTGTCCCAATTTCCCCTTTTTATAAAGATACCAGGCATGTTGGGTTAGGGCCCAACCTAATGATCTCAGTTTAACCTGTATACTTCTTTAAAAATTCTTGATTACTTTTTAAAAGCTTCCGTCTTCAAATAAAGTCACATTCTCAGGTGGAGTACAGTATGGTATTACATAGGAAATTAGACCAAAGCTTAGTGACTTGAAACAACAAATGTTATCTGTTGTTGACCAAGAATCTTGAGTGTAGCCTTGCTAGGTTCTCTGGCTTCACCCAGCATGTCTGTCAGGGCTTCAGTCTCATCTAAAAATCCCGGAGGAGGATCTGCCGCCACTTCATTCACATGGCATTTAGTTCCTCCTTGGTTGTTGGGCCAAAGGTACCAGTTTTTTTTCTTTTTCTTTTAATTATGTATTGTTTTCTGGTATACAGCTTAGTGATTAGACAATCATATACTTTATACAGTATTCATCTCGGTATTCCAAGTATACCAGCTGGCACCAACATAGTTTTCACAATATTATTATTTCCTATACTTTACTTACTTCCCATGACTATTTTGTAACTACCAATTTGTGCTTCTTGGTCCTTTCACCACTATTTCCCAGTACCCCAACCACCCCTCCCCTCTGGCAACAGCCAGTTCATTCTCTGTGTCTAGGAGTCTGTTTCAATTTTGTTTGTTTATTTTGTTCTTTAGATTCCACATATAAGTAAAATGACACAGTATTTGTCTTTCTTTGACTGACTTACTCCACTGAGCATAATACCCTCTAGGTCCATTCATGCTGTCACAAATGTTAAGGTTTCATTCTTTTTTTATGGCCAAGTCATATTCTGTTGTGTACATGTACCACAGCTTTTTTACTCACCCGTCAATTGATAGGCACTTGAGTGGCTTCCATAACTTGTCTGTTGTAAATAATGTTGCAGTGAGCATATGGGTGCATATATGATGTGTGTCCAGAAGGTATCTAGTCATGTAATATGAAAAATAAAGGCATTTATTGAAGAAAGTACAAGATCTAAGAAACATTAAACATAGGAGAGTGATGCCTCAGTCCCCTTCAAAGCAGGGATCTTGGGATCTCACACAGGTCTCCCAGTCGCCATCAGTTGCCCCATTGTATTTTCCTAAATCTCATCAACAGTCTGAAATCTCTTCCCTTTCAAAGGTGATTTTAGTATTGGGAAAAGCCAGAAGTTGCAGGATGCCAAACCTAGGCTGTAGTGGGGCTGGGTCACCTGGATGATTTGATGTTTTGCCAAAAAACTCTGCAGGAGACGTGATGCATGAGCGGATGCTTGTCGTGATGAAGCTGCCAGTCACCAGGTGCCCATAGTTGTGGCCTCCTGAATTATCCGAATAGTTTCTGCAGAGGAATGTTCAAGCTTATCACAAAATTTGATGCAGATTCATTGCTTTACTGCTTAGACATTTTGAATGTGATGACCACACAGTACACATGCTCACTCAACAGTATCTACTGCCCCCACTGACTAGTACAGTGAAGTCGTCATTGTTCTCGAATGCATATTCCAGTCCACTCTCCTTGGCTGCCAGGTTACATCAGCATGGCGCAGACAGTTATCATATTAATAATGGCTGGACTTTTTCTGGACAGACCTCATATTCTTTCATATTAGTGTTTGGGGTTCTTTGGATAAATCCCAGAAGTGGAATCATATGGTCATAAGGCAGGTCCATTTTTAGTTTTTGGAGGAAACTCCATACTGCTTTCCATACTGGCTGAACCAGTCTTCATTCCCACCAACAGTGAACAAGGGTTCCCTTTTCTCCACATCCTCACCAACACTTGTCATTTCTTGATTTATTGATGATGGCCATTCTGATAGGTGTAAGGTGATATCTCATTGGGTTTTAATTTGCATTTCTCTGACAATTAGTGATGTTGAACATCTTTTCCTATATCTGTTGGACATCTGTATGTCTTCTTTAAAGAAGTGTGTATTCAGATCCTCTGCTCATTTTTTATTTTACTTGTTTGTTTCTTTACAAGTTAATCTAAGGTAGGTAGGGGTGTGTGGGGGGGCACATAGAGTAACATTTCTTTAGTAAATTTAGTCTAAAAAAATTTCAAATTTATTGAGAAAAGATTGTTTTAAACAGTTTCATTAGAATACATTGAGTATATACCTCTAAAGCATCTGATTACACAACTGAATTATCTAAGGAGTTGTTTAATTATACAGTTGACTGTTGAACAGCTTGGGTTTGGACTCCTTGGGACCACTTACACCTGGATATTTTTCAGTAAATATACAATCAGTCCTCTGTATCCTCTGTATCTTCAGGTTTCACATATGCGGATTCAACTAACCGCCTATCAAAAACAGTATTTTGGGTCAGTTGTATGGGCCAACGCTACGTTGTTCTATGCCATTTTTTATGTAGGACTTCAGCATTCTTGAATTTTGTTACCTTCAGGGTGTCCTGGAACAGATCCCCTGTAAATACTGAGGGATGATTGAAGTTTTGGAGCTGTCAAAAGTTATATGTGGACTTTGACCTGCATTAGGGAATAAGTGCCCCAAACCCAGCATTGTTAAACACCTGACTGCAATTACTTGTGAATTACTATAGATATATCATACATTTTGAGACTTATTTTTAACTCTCACTAGGTTTGGAAGTTTAAGTCATTTCATACTGTGTAAACATTCAATGAGTATTAATTCAATAGAATTTTTATGTGACATCCCTTCTTATTAGCAAGATGTAGTTTAACAGAGACCACACAGAATTTTAAATTTAAGACTTTCTTTTGGTAAAGACAGAATAGATTGGGAAATCCTTTCTTATATTTGACAGAGAGGAAGTTTAAACTTAGGCTCTTAGGATTCTGCATTGCTAGGATATTGACCTGAGAGGTTTTTGTTTTGTTTTGTTTTGTTTTGTTTTGTTTTAATAATTTGCCTTGTTTTCTTTATGAAAATTTCTAGGAATAGATAGAATTAAGACAAAATTTAGGACTTTAGACTCTCTGAGGAAAATAGTGTTGTATGTTTTATGGTTTAGAAAAATGTTACCAGAAATGAAAACATGTATAGTAGAATGTATTATTTCTAGAAACATATTGTGAAAGTTTAAAAAATTCAAAGAACAGAACTCAGTACAGTATAAAAAGTGCAGCTATACTTAATGTGTAGCTTATATTTACGAAGTTTAAGAAGTTTCTATAATCAGAAAAAATATGTTGAAAAATAAAATAGCATTACTAATTAAGAGTACTCAAGATTTTCACATTTAACCAGACTCTTCTTTATTTTAAGAAATGAAACAAAGTTTGGGACTTTCATTTTAATCATCATTTTAATCACACTATCCCCTGTTGTGAAACTTTTTTCCTTAGATTTTTGGTTTACTGTGACTGCTGGAGCCTGTGGTTCCTATGCCTACATGATCGAGTTGATTTTTGGCTTTGATATCCCTTATTTGGCTGTTGTTTTGAGAACAAATTATGCATCAGTTTTTATTGACAGTATGGTTAAAACATTGTATAAAGTATTAAAAGCAGGTTTAAAAAGTTGCAAACTTCAGTATGTATATATTTAGCTATATTTTAATCATATTTCCTGATTCAGATCATGGCGTCACTGCTTATAGCTATTGGTCCTAGGACATATTTCTTAACTTCTCTGTTATTTCCTCATCTGTAAAATGAGCTTACCAATGGTATTTAATAGAAGTATCATGAGGGTTAGATGAGATAATGCTTGTAAAGTGCTTAACATTGTACCTGGCACCTAGTAAGTAAAAGCTACCTTTATGTTAGCTGTCATTTGTTGTTACAAGCATTGGCCTTAAGTTGTTTTTACTCATGAATTTTTGAACGTTAGAATATAAATAAAATGTCCTGCTAATGAAAATATATAATTCTTCATGCTTAGTTGATAGATTATATATTTGATTAGCATATTGACTTTATTTTTGAGAAGTAGAATTGAGTTTGCATAAAAGGGTATGAGTTTGGAGCCACTGCTTAAATAGTTGACTTCGAAAGGATGGGAAAAAAGGGAACAGAGGAACTAAATGTGCTGTTTCTGCTGAAGGTCTGAAAAGATATTTCTGTAGTCACTAAATAATTTTTTTTTTAATTGGTAACACTGGGATGTCAACTTTCCATTTTGTTTTCTTTTTAAACTTTAGCCACTAGCCACTCTGTGTTTTGTTTTGACATCAGGGAAAAGAATGGGAGAAGGGATGCCTGTTCCTTTCTTTGTCTTGTAAAGGACATGTCACATTGGTTATTCATGGTAGGATCTCGCCTCGCACCTCAGTTTTATGAAGACCTCTACTAAAAGTCACCCTTAAGTGTATTAATCTGATTGTGAGATGACTATGGCCACATTGCATCCTCAGGAAGCTAACCTTCTCCTATTAGAAAAAGGATCTATGTCTAAGTTAAGGGAAATGTGGAATTTAGGAGGAAGTCTCCTGCTCATGTACATTTTGCTCCTAATTTGGTCAGACATCTGGTTTACCTTTGCCTGAACAAATTTGTGTGTGTGTGTACATATGTGTGTGTGTGCGTGTGCTTTATAGGTAAATGAAAATGAAGAAGGCTGCTGCCCTCCTTAAGAGGTTGTAATTTTGAAAGTTTTAATACAACATAAATGGTACAGAAGGAGAGGAAGTGGGAGGAATGAGAAATACAAGCTCCCAAGCTATTTTGTTATCTTTCATGTGTACAGTGAGTGAGGAACATCAAAAAGCCTCGAGAATCACATTTTGAAAGTAGAGTATTTTTTGATTCAATAAAGGATTGTTGTGAATGTCTATATGGTAAAGTAGAATGTGCGTGAGTTATTTGATTTCAAAACGTATAGGGAAGGAAGTACAGGCCCTTTAAAATTTTTGTTTGCTTTTTTATTTTTTAATTAATAATTTTGGGACTTATAAAAATTAGGATATTTTGGTTCTCCCCCCGCCCCCAGTAGCTAACGTTATTTATAATGGTGTACCCTCCTTTCTTTAACTTCCTTCCTTCTCTTTCTTTTTTCTTTCCACATAGTTTCTGACCTTTAGTTGGTTCTTTCATATTTGGTCTGTCTTCATATTTTGTAAGTTATGTGTCATATGTTCATAATGCAAGAATTGTTTTGCTCCTTATTATTGCTTGAATTGTTTCTGAACTATATAATTGCCTATTCCAGAGATGTTTCAAAAAGTCCCATGGCAGTGAATTTTTGTAGTTACCTCTGAACCAGTGATGGTTCAAAATTTAAACTTTTTGAGGTACGAGTTAGGATTTGGCCTATTTTTTGGTCAAATCTTTTAAAAATTTTTTACTTCCCTTAACATCAATAGATTATCCTGAGGCTTTGCTGTATCTGTGTAGTCATTCAGGGATAAGGTTTTTGGGGTTTGTTTGTTTTTTTAAAGTCAGGGATTGTTGAAGAAAAGCTTTTACAAAATGTTATCAGAAAGGAAGCTATCCCTCATGAAAGAACACCTCTTAGTTTTATTATTGCAAGACCCCGTGATAGATACTATGGTTTTTCTTTTTTCTTTTTTCAATTTAATTTTATTTATTTTCAGAGGGAGAAGAAGGGTGGGAGAAAGAGAGGGAGAGATACATCAGTGCACGAGAGATACATCAATTGGTTGCCTCTCACGTGCACCCAACTGGGGACCTAGCCCGCAATCCAGGTGTGTGCCCTGACTGGGAATCAAACCTCTGACCTTTTGGTTCACAGGCTGGCACTCAATCCACTGAGCCATACCAGCTGGGACAGATGTTGTGGTTTTCCTTAACATGGGTTTACTTTTATATCTGGTTCTTCATAAATACATCTTTATGCTTTTCATTTTTTGCATATGCCAAAGAATGGCCCTGTTCAAGAAATTTAGTTTTATGCTATCACAGATTATGAAATCTACCCTCTTCCCCTGAATGACAGCTATCAATAATAAAAATAATATTAATACTGAACATTTACTCTTCTTTGTGTTTTTGCATGTATTACATCATTTGTTTTTCATAACAACCCTACAAGATTGATCCTATTATCATACTAATTTTGTGCTGCCAGTAACAGGCAAGAGAAGTTACTTGCCCGAGGTCACAGGATTAGGAAATGGTAGAACGAGTATTCAAACGCAGTAGTCTGTCTCCATGACTCTGGTATTTAACTGTCCTTCTATCCTGCCTCTCTTACACGTGAAGAAGGACATGACTTTTTTTTTTTCTCTAAAAAGATATGATGCATTTTAAATATATTTGAACATATATTTGATTATATTCATTATATTAAACGTGGACTTCAAATGTTTTATCCTATTCCTGAGAAAAGTAAGCAAATACATACTAGTAAAGCAAGTTTGGAGCAGAATGACTTGTTCTATTGTCTATGTAAGGTTAACATCCTATTTTGGGGAAGAATCTATTGATTTGTAATTGAATCCTAGGCTTTGCTATGTACTAATTGTATTTTTCTTTTTTCTTTTTGGTATTTAGTATGCTAATTTAATTCATTTGTTTCCTTTGGAAGTTTTTTTACCTAAGTAGATGTCCATATTTCCTTTTTCTTAAAGAAATTATTTTGAGAACAATTATCCTGGTACCAAAAACTATAGAACTCAAGTACAGGGAGTACAGCCAGGCTTCCGTGGAACTGAATGTTTTTAGGTACTTACTCTCCATTTGTTTTTCTGGTGTTGCTTGTACTCTTGTGTTTTTTAAAAAATATTTTATTGTTTGTACTGTTACAGTTGTTTTGATTTTTTCCCCCTTTTACTCTTGTTTTTGTTTCTCTGCCAAAGTTTTCTCAGCTTTCTTATCAGTGTACAGTGGTCAGTTGAGGGTATTAAGATTAGCAAGCCCTTTTCCCCCACAGCTAGTTATTTTGATCGTCATTACTCTAAAGTATAACCTGCTGGAAAAGAGAACTCATCTGTCTCATGGTAGGAAGACTGTCCATCACTGTTCATCTGCTGTCGTTGGAAGGCCCCTTCACAATAGAGCTGCCTATTCAGCAAGTGGGGAAAGGGCCACTTCTATGTGTAGGAAGGAAATATCTTTAGTAAGTGAAGCAAACAATTATCTATGAAAAAAATTTTTGGACTTTTAAGTTTTAATACATTTTCACATGAATTTGAGTTAACTCTACTTTTTCTTACCTTTGTGGGTATTTTGTGGCAAACATTTTTCAGTAGTTCATGAGAGTCTGGAATGGTGATACATTTTAAGTCTAATTTAATAGTGGAAAATGGCCTGTGAACTGTGTGTATGAGTTTTCAGCCACGGGTTCTTAAAACATGGAAACAGTGTTCTCCAGGTCATATATTCCAGCAAAAACTGTGTGGTGACCTTAGCTGTCATTTTTACTTTTTTATTCAGTTCATCATACTCCTCCTTTCTGCATGCTTTGCCAAAGAGCTGGGTCTGTGAGAGTGGTTTGGCCTTTTAAAAGTAAAAACAAACAAACAAACAAAAGAAAACTATTTGTCATAGAATTAACAGAGAAGAGAAGAACATCTGTGAGAGTGCATAAGGTATGTGCAAATAACATAAAGATTTTAGGAAAGTATAATTTCCTCCTTTACCTTTTTTTCTGCCTTTGTGTAAGACATTCTAATGGAGACTATAAACTGTATAGTTTAAGGAAATATTTGCGTAGTACAACCACAAATTTTCATCTTTGGTAACATGGGAAAATTGTATGGTTTTATATTTAAAGTATTGTGATGTGAAATTCATTGTTTATCCAGGAGACAGAAAGAGCAGTATTATAATTTCGTATATCCTTCTGCAACCTAACTAGAGTGGTAACCCATTCTAAGAGTTAGCAAGCAATTAGCACTTCATAGACCAGAGGGGGAAATTCCTTATTTCTGCTCTATCAAAATTACTAGAAATCTAAGAACAAGTAGAAACTGTCAAATGATTTTTAATCTTTCATTTTTTAACCCAACTTTGCATTTTGAAAATTTAAAACATACAGAAAAATTTGATGAATTTACATTTTATCTAAATACTCTCAACCTTGACTCAACAGTTATCAGTGTTTTGCCACAAACATTCTTGTGCCTGTATACGTTTCAAAGAAGGGGTTTAATATTGCTGAACCATTTGAAAACAGTTTCAACCATCATGACAGTTGGTTCATAGATACGTCAGCAAAATAACAATTCTATATTGTTATATTAAATCTAGTCCATATCCAAATTCCCCAATTGTCCCAAGATTTCTTTTATAGCTTTTTTTCAAACAACAATCTAGTTAAGGCCACACATTACATTTGCTTCTGTTTATCCTTTTAAAATCTAGATTTCCCTTATATTTTTCCTCTTTATCTCTTTTTGTGTCTTCCTTTCTTAATACTAACTTTTCAAAGACAATCTAGGACAATTCTCTTGTAGAAATTCACATTCTGCCTTTGTCTCTTCCTGGTGTCTGCTTAGTGAAGTTGGGAAATATTTCTTTCATATGACCTGTACAAGAAAAATTTACAGGGGAATTAGATAGTTGTTAAAAGTAGTCATTACTGGATTGAAATTAACAAATGAGGTAAGAAAGGCTTCTTTCAGGTTAATGGAGCAGAAGTTGGGAAAAGAATAGGAAAAGAAAGAAATTAAAGGCAACTCAGATGGCACTGAGAGATGGTTTCAGGGAAGGTCCTTGATAAGGAGAGGAGAGGGTTGGAGAATCACAGTTCCCAGCACCTAGTGGTTTAGATGTTCATTCTGTGTCGGCCAAGAGATTGAATAAATTTAGAAGTATTTGAATTTTTCATGCTGACTGTAGAAAGGCACAGTGAGTCCAGATCAGCTTAGCTGTTATTGGAAAAGCAAAGGAGGTTGTGTGCATTAGACCTTTTGTAAATTATGAAGTCTTCTATGGAAGTACAAGTACCACATTAATATACCGTACTGCTTCATGCAAATTTTCAGGGGAAAATTTGGAGCCATTTTTACTGAACAGAATGTAGTGTTCTACAGCCTGTTGCCCAGTAGATAAGCTGAGGAGGCAGAAGTTTGGTGAAAAAGGAAGGGGGTTGTTTATTCAAAGGTTACACAATTTTGGAAGAATGATGGGCTGCTGTCTCAGAGCCCATTCCCCTCTGAAACAACCGAAAACCCCACCATCTTTTGCCAGATTAGCTCAAAGCTGCACCTGGAATTCTTTTTCACATTTAAAATACCATCCTTTGGGAAGTGCAGGTGGCAACAGCATGACCACCCAGGCGGCTTTCAGTGGCAGTCTGGGTTCAGGCACCTTTCTGGAGTCTGTGCACTTGCTAGAGCCCTGCTTGTTGCACTCTGCCCTTTTCTCTGCTCCTGCTGCCAGAGGCACCAGGTCTCTTCGACCATCTGCTGGCCAGTGCCGCCATGCAGGCCCAGGAGAGCAGGACTGTGCTACACTGCACCAGTTGCCTGTGCTGCAGGGCTGCAGGGCCAACCGGCAGGGAAGCTTGAGCTCCCCAACTGAGCAAGTGAGGAGGTGAAGAAGGGCAAGACTTTGCCCACCTTCCATTTAAAAACCCAGGCCCAAAATCCTATGCATTTTTGAAGCATCCCGTTTTTCTAGCCAAAGCTGGCTAGACTGGCAGGTCTGCCCCTCCCCTTGCCGCCATGTCCTGGAAGGGAGTTGAAGGGTTTTTAGCCACACACAGGGTCTTAGCCCAGAGTTGGGGTTTCCCCCGTGCTGGCTGGGTGTATGGAAATCTATCACACTTCAGCTGCTTTGGCTGTTGTGGTTTCAGTCCCCTTCTGACACATCCCAATCCCTCCCTTCTCTGGTGATCCCTCCCTTCTCTGGTGTAGGCAGTCTTTCCTGCCCCACATTTGAGTTCCCTTCCTGCTCTCCAGCGATCTCATCAAAGCCCCCCTGTAATAACATGATTTTATACTTTGGCTTTGTATGTTTTATAATGATTTTTTAAGTACTGAGGTATACTGAAATGTCTAGGTACTATACAGGGACCCAATCAGAAGATCTTAAGTTGAAATCTTATTTTACAACATACTAGCTACATAGCCTTGTTCAAGTACCTCCGCCTCCAGCCATTTTCTGCTTTGTGATGACGCAGCAGCATAGTGTAAGGGAAAGAACAGAGGCTTCGGACTTAGGCGGACCTGGTTCTAAAGCTGCTGATTTTCTGGTTACTAGTATGTGACTCTGGGTCACCTCTCAATTCTCAACGTTCTCTTCTGTGAAAAGGAATTGATAATAATCAAAATTTCATGTGATTATTGTTAAGGTTAAAAAGATAATTCATGCAAAATGCTGAATGTGTCATAGAAGTACTTGACTTACGTAGGCTTTCTTTCATGGAATTTCCCTGAGGAGTCAGTTAAATAGGGAAATAAATGTGAAGTCTCTCTGTAAAGAATGAAGAGTCCTATGCAGGAAACTTAACCAGTGCCTAGGAAATAGAACGTGGATATAGAGTCATGTAGTGATTTCCATTTATTATACATTAAGATCTTTGCAATGATGGTTTCATAAGAAATACTCTGTAGATGCTATAACATTAAAGAAATATGCATTCTAAGAAAGTAGAATAAGTTAGTGTAAGACTTTTGTAATTATGCTTTTGAGTATAGAAAAAATTATTCATTGATCTTTCAGGGCTGTGAGCTAAAATCATCGGGTCTAGTCTACGTATTTTGTAGCTTGAATGCTTTTGCTTTAGATGTAGTGAAAAGGAATTTGTTTTATTCTTAAAACTTTTTATAAAAGAACAAAAGGTGATTAAAGATTTTGCAGTTTGATGGTAGAAAAAACAATGACTCGTAGAGTTAAGGAGTATTAATGTTATCCAATCGGAATTTTTATTTTTGATAGCGCAGGACATAGTATGTGGAACTAACAGGTAAGAATATGTATTATTAGCATTACAGAGTGGTTAAGACTTCATTAGATGTGATTATCTTTTCACCAAAAGACTCAGGTGATTTCCCTTTCTCCCATCTTTTAAAAAACCTAGAGGTAGCCAAATTGTCTTTGTAAGCTCAAAGATCTCTGAATACATTTCCCAGTGGAATAGAAGATAGGTCAGACACTTTCGTTTTTAGCTGTCATTTAATTTTTTAAGCAATATCTTTGGAGAGTAAATGAAACAACTTTGTTGCATATAAAAATTCTTGCTGTGTTATTGGCCATATATTTACATTTTTAAACCTATAGAAATCCGAGCAAGAGAGCCCATCTGTAAATTGATCTTTGATTCTTTCTTTCCTTCTCTTCCTCCCCGTCCTTGTGTCCTCCCATCCACTCCCTCTAATTCCCTCCCTTCTTCCCCCCCGCCACACACAGAGTTCAGATCTTTTTTTTTTTTAATCAGTCCTCTCCTGAGGTTATGTCCATTGATTTGAGAGAGAGACAGAGAGACACAGAAAGGGAGAGAGACTGTGTATTGAAAATATTTTCTTTCAGTGTCCTTGTCTTTTGATTTTGCTTATGGTGTTTTTTTGCCATTCAGTTTTTTTTTTAATTTTATGTTGATAGAGTAATTAATGATTTCTATTATTACCCAGCCATTTTAGTTAGGAAACATAATGAATTTTAAATGAATTTGTTGTATTTAAGAGTGAAGGAATGAGGTAGTTATATATACCAGAAAAGTAGAAATAATTCTCTGTACTCTATCACCAGCCCCCAATGTCCCAATGTTACATGTAAAGCCTGAACCATAGCAACCTGCTATTACATATATAGAATATGCCAATTTATTTATTGAGCTTTTAACTTTTTATTATGGAAAATTTCTAACATCCTTAAAATTAACACATTTATATCTATCATCCAGCTTCTGTAGTTATCAATTCTTTTTATTTGTATTTATTTTTAAATTTAATCTTTATTGTATTTTTTTTACATTACTTTTTAGTCCCCTTATACCTCCCTCCCCTCAGCAATCACCGCAGTTGTCCATGTCTATGAGTCCTTTTTCCTTTTTGCTCAAGCCCTCCACCCCCTAACATTCCCCCCACACTGTGCCAAATGACCTAGATTTATAGATTTTCAATTATTGCTAATTATCTTTGTAAAGAAGAAGGTTTGAACTAGCCTTGTAGGCTTTGCCAACTGGTCTCCCAGGCTCTCTGGCCTCTTTTCAATAAGCTTGGCTCCAGACCTGACCTTGTGAGGCTTCTGTAACCACCACGTCCATAAATCCGAAGTATAGAAAAATGGGCGAGAGAGTTAATAGGTAAGAGACTAGTAATGTTGCCATGGATCAATGTAATACAC
This sequence comes from Mormoops blainvillei, assembly GCA_004026545.1. NCBI lineage: Eukaryota > Metazoa > Chordata > Mammalia > Chiroptera > Mormoopidae > Mormoops > Mormoops blainvillei. Next base: position 115,916 of record PVJD01000416.1, read on the forward strand.
AAAAGAGGTCTGGCTGATTGATACATTAAAAGTTATATCTCTTATTTCAGGTCAAAGTAAATACTATTTATTTGTATATACACGTTTGTATGTGTATGTAGTTATTTGTTCTCTGTAGTTTAATGTTAGTAGAGTAGAACCAGCCAACATCTGTTAATCACTGAGTCTAAGAAGACAACTTACAGGTGTTTGCTAACCAGAATCTAAGCACAACAGAGAAAACACTAAAAAATTCTCATATGCCTAATGCACTATTCTTTGCACTGCACTTATTTTAAACTGAAATAATATTGCTTTCATTTGATAGCCTCCATGGAAATTGTTTTGTTAATTTAGTATATTAATTTTCACTTTATTAAGAGGCCATGATTAGTTTGAAAGAATGACTAGAGATCACAAGAGCTCTGGAATTTCTTTATTTCCTTTAAAGAACCTATGTTCTATTTGGAACAACATTCTTGATAATATTGAAACTCAGTTGAGGTACAACATTAGAGTTTTAGAATAACTTTCCCCCCTCAAATAGAAGCTGACCAGCCACTCACTTGCCAGTGACCATATACCGAGAATATCAGCATTCTTCTGAAAAAACTTTATTAGGCAGGAAGGAAAAATCAATCAGTGAATTCTTCATTTGATGATTATAATTGTTTTCATAAGTTATAAATCCACATTTGATTTCCTTTTTTTTTTCACTGAGAAAAAAATTAGTGATCATGGTAAGACAGAATGCTTGCTGGCAAGAAATGGATGAAGAGGACTGATAATCACAGGGAAATGTTGCTGCATAGGGTTGTATTCACTGTGTCTCCTGTGCCTATCTCTTGTGGATTTGCCTCCATGGATTCAGTGTTACCTTTTGCTTGTATTTTGCATTTCTTAACCTGTTGTTTTGTGTCTTTCTGTTTTGTTTTAGTTATGGGTGTTGTTTATCCCTCTTCTAAAATTAGAGCTCGTCCGCAAATAAATGTTTTTTTTTATTGGCTATCCTGCACATAATAAAACATGATCTTTTTTTGACTAATGTCTTACCTCTAAATATGTGACAAGTCTCTACTTTTGTGGATGTCAGGACTATATTTATTATGAAACAAGTTCTCACTATTGGTTTTTGGAAAATAGTAACATTCCTGATTAGATAACAGCATGCCAAGTGATTGGTTTTGTTGCTGCTTGCCAGAAGCATGAGACAACATTGTGGTATTTGGGTATAATTAATACCTTTTCTTTCATTCTTATTAGTAGTTGAGGTTTGTGCACTTAAAGCCTCCACTACCTAGAACTTCTACAGTTTTGATTATTAAAAATTTACACATATTTTTCTCATGGACATTCAATTTTTAAAGTAGTTTAAAGAAAATTCTAGATGTGGATATAGAAACAAAGTAAAAATAGATAACTAAAGACTTCAGACCTGCAATGAACTTGGATTTTATTTCCATGTGTGAGTTTAGCTGGTTTTGAAGGCCAAATTCTTGCTATAAAAACAAAACAAAAGAAAAAAAAACCCTTCAATTGGGTTAATTTATAGGTTTCTCTTTTAGTTTGGACAGTAGAATTGGATGCTTGATTTCAACAATGGGTATATATTTTGAAGGTGGTACTGTATCAGTTTATGTTGTCCTGAAAACTTTGTTGTGATAGACTTTATATCTAATTAAATTCTGTGTTTCAGGAACAATATTGAATCTTAAGTGCTTTGTTGTTTTTTTTTTAAACTGGTTAAAATATAGATAACCTAAAACTTATCATTCTAACCATTTTCAGTGGCATTATGTACACTCTGAATGTTGTGTAACTGTCACCACTGTCTTTCATGAACTTTTATCATCGCAAGTAAAACTATGTACCCATTAGGCATACAAAATGGGGAACAATAGTTCCCCATTTTTCTTTTTCGTGGTCCCTGGTAACCTCTCGTCTACTTTCTGTCTCTTATGAATGTTCATTTTCTAGATATTTCATGTAAAGTATGATCATATTATTTGTCCTTTCGTTTGTTGTTAACTTATTTCACTTAGTATTTTTTAAAGTTCAGTACATGTTAAAGGCTGTATCAGAACTTAATTCCTTTCTGTGGCTGAATAGTATTTCATTGTATATGTATACCACATATTGTTTATCTTTTAAACTATTGATGGACACTGGTTATTTTTACCTTTTGCTATGTGAAAACTTCTGCTATGAATTTTGGTGTGTAGGTATCTGAGTCCCTGTTTTCCATTCTTTTGGTTATATGCCCGGAGTGGAATTGCTGGAGAGCATGGTAACTCTTAGTTTAACTTTCTGAGGAACTGACATACTGTTTTCCACAGTGGCTGTACCGTTTTATATTCCAACCGGCACTGCACAAGTGTCTACACCCTTGTCAGCACTTGTTATTTTTCATTTTTAATAATAGCCATCTTAAGTGGATATAAATAGTATCTCATTGTGTCTTTCCTTGATGTTAATGATATTGAGCATTCTTCATGTGCTTATTGACCATTTGTGTATCTTCTTTGGTGAAATGTCTGTTCACATCTTTTACCCATTTTTTATTGGGTTGTCTTTGATGTTGTAGGAGTCTTTATGTATTCTAGATATTAAACCCTGATCAGAGATATGATTTGCAGATATCATCTCTTTCCTGTGGGTTGACTCTTTACTCTCCCACTAGTTCCCTTTAATGCACAGAAGTTTTTAGTTTTAATTAAATCTAGTGTATCTGTTTTTCTTTCTTTTGTTGCCAGTGGATTTGGTGTCATATTTAAGAAACCATGGCCAAATCCAAGGCCAAAAAGAATTGCTCTTTGTTTTCTTGTAAGAGTTTTAGTTTTAGCTTTTAAATTTAGGTCTGTGATCCTGGACAACAGTGTAATGATTGCCAGGAGGTGGGGGTAGTTGGGAGCAGTGGGATAAGGGGAGTGGAGGGAGGTGAAGGAGAGTATAAGGGGGATAAATGGTGATAGATGGAGACTTGAAGTTGGGGTGGCGAACACACAATACAGGATACAGATGATGTGTTTTAGAATTGTGCACCTGAAACCTGTGTATAATTTTGTTAACCAGTGTTACCCCAATACATTCAATAAAAAGGAAAAATAAATAAATAAATTTAGGTCTGTTAAATTTCATGTTGATTTTTGTATGTGGTATAAGAGTTCAACTTCTTTTTTTTGCCTGTGGATATCCAGTTTTCCTAGTACCACTTCTTAAAAAAATTAAACTTTTTTCCCAGTTAATAATCTTGGCCCCTTTTTGAAAATCAACTGGGCATGTATGTGAGGGTTTATTTCTGGGCTCTCTATTCCATTGGTTTATATTAGTGATTTTCAACTGGCGTGCCCCAAGTATTTTTAAAACCTGCAATACCAATTTAGTCAGGGACACTGACCTCTTTTCCTTTAGATTGTTAAATAAAAAAATGACAACACCCAACACAACAGTAGCCATTCAGTGTGAATAAATCAAAATTATACCATTTTTTGTCAGATCAGCAAAAAATTATATTTTTTGGTGTGCTGCAGAATTTTAGTAATTAGTTTATGTGTGCCCTGAGATGTAAAAGGTTGAAAATTGCCTGTCTATATGCCTAGCCTATGCCAGAACAACATTATTTTGATTAGTATGTGAAGTGTTTTATTTTTAATTGATTATTTTATCATTTTTAATGCATGCATTTTAAATTGCCTGTATTGTATACCTTTAAATTTTGCTTTTAATAGTTATATTTAGTTGACAGTACTCCAAAAAGAACTGCAAATGTGAAATGAATACTGTTGGAGTTAATATACCAGGAAAATTAATATTAAAGCAAGCAAATTTGGGGTTATTTAATTGAAATTGCACTTCCTTTGGAAAATAGAGGGAAAGGCATGAAGACAAAAAATGAAACATTGCTTGTACTTGCTCGCAGAATGAATAAAAAGAATGGGAAAGGCCAATTATTCACATCATTTAGTAAGTGATTCATTAATTTCATATTAAATGTCACTATTTTAGTTTCAGAAGCAATCTGCTTAATGAAACTCTTCAGAAACTATAAAAGAAAATATTGGTGTTTTGTGAGGAACATTTCCAATAAGGAGCTAGCTAGTAATGGCAGACTATTTAATTTTTATTAAGTCAGATCTGAATGACTGTTTATTAGGCTCATTTATGTTACAGATATCTGACTTAATTTTGTGTCCTTTCAGACCGCCATAAAGATTAGAAAATTAGAACATCAGGTGTTATTTTCTTTCTGTTGATACACAGATTTTTGTTTTCACCATTTTTTTCAAAGTGGGTTTGTACCCACTTCCCTTAATAACAGAAGTATGTCCTCCAATATTTTCACTTAGTCTAAATTTTATAACAAAAATACTGAATTATAAATTAAAAGCAAAAGCTTCTAAGAAAGTACAATTTAAGCTTTTTAAAATTTGTTGTAAACAAATTTTACAAATAAGAACTGTAAGTTGCGTTCTGACACCTGACTCACATACACAAGGAGAGGGAATAGAAATCCTCTTTTTTATCTTAAAAGGGAAACAGATAGAACTGTACTTGATATCATCAATAAAAAACGTTAGAAATATACAGAGAGTTGGGCTCATCAGATATAAATGTCTATTAAGGTTTTAGATTAGGTGAATCAGAATGGTGAAAAACCACTTATACCTTCATCATACTGACTTTTTAACTCTTTTCTTTTTTGGGCAGTTGTGATTTTAAAATTCATTTCCATTTTCAAAATGTATTGGTGATTCTTTTTCTAATTTAGAAGGAATGCCATGTATACCAATTAAGATTTTTATTTTATTCTAAACATTTTTATATTACTTTGATTTTTCTTTTAGAGTTTTGGGAATTATTGATGATATTTAATTTTGAATACAATCACAAGTCCTATCCTTACACCTTCTTAATACCTGTGGATTTCACCTCCTACTTTTTTTTTCCCTTGTTGCTAACATATTTCAGGCCATCTTCCTGCCTAAACTGAATGGCTATGATTTCCTCTTTACTGCCTGTATTAGGGGAAGAGCCTTTGGAGCTCTTTTCCATGTTGCAACAAGAGTCCTCTTTGTAGAATGCAAATTGAACTGTCTTACACTGATCTTCTAGAAATTCTCAGTGTCTCCCTATTGCCTTTAGGTAAAGCTCAGAATATGTCATATAACACCTTTCTTTCCCTAATCGGTGTTTGTATCTCCTGTCCCTTCATGTGTTCTCATAAATACTTTACTCACTCTTCACACCCTTTCCTCCTACAACAACTCTGATCCTCCCCTCCTTTTGTCTTTTGGAATACAGTTTTGTGTGCTAGGTATTCAGGTAGTCTTCTTTTACCCTTTTAGAACACTTTTAATGAATTGCCAGACTACTTAATTTCTGTCCCCTCTATTGTAGTTATACTTAGTGTCTCATTTTTCCTCTGTGTCTATGAATTCTGGTGACTGTGATGTAATAGGCACAGATTGATGTTTATTGAATGAATGAATATGTATGTTATCTATTGATGTAATATAAAATACCCTAAAACACTGGAGCTTACAAGAAGAAACAAGCATTCATTACCTCAATTTCTGTGGGGCATGTACTTAGGAGTGGTTTAGCTGGTTGGTTCTGGGTTAGAACCTCTCATTAGGTTGTAATTGAAATGTCGGCTTGGCTATTTGAGGCTTGAGTGGGCCTTCACTCACAGTTGTTGACTGATGACTTCAGTTTTTTGCTGGCTGTCGGCAAGAAGCAACAGTTTTTACTGACGTGGAGCCCTCCAGAGGGCTACTTGACTATTCTTACTTAAAACGTGGAAGTTGGCTTCCTTCAGAGCAAGTGATCCAAGAAAGAGAGCAAAGAGGAAGCCACAGTGCCTTTTGTGATCTGGTTACATACAGCCACTGCCACCATAATCTGTTCCTTAGAAACATGTCACTAAATATAGCTCACAATTAAGAGGAAAGTAATTAGAGTCTACCCTGAAGGGAGGAATATCGAAGAACTTGTGGATATCTTATAAGCACTAGAGAATGTAATAGTAATTTATGATTCTCTCTTTGACCTGACCCCCTTTATAAAAATGCATTTGTCCAAATAGAAATAAGTTTTAAAAGGATGATTTTGTTAAAATATCTTACTTGTTTTTGGTGATGCAAAGTATCCAGTTGTACATAATTTTCTAAATTAGCTAATTATTTAGATATTCATAATTTTATTGCAGTTATTTCACTTATATCATGGAAATAAATCATCCTTTAAGTTCTATATTGCCTATGTAATAAATTGATACAGGATTCACTGCCATAAAGATTACCACAAGTCCTTAAAAAATAGAACCTCTATCTGCAAGGTATATTTATATACTTTTAAGAGAGAGGAAAATCATAGTATTTTAGACTTGTAGCATGAAGCACAGTTTAAATTAATTATATGAAAATTAAAGTCTTTTTGGCCTAATATACATAGCTTGCTCATTCAAGAAAAATTGGAATACTTAATATGTGCCCGGAATTTTTACTAGTTGCTGAGTATATACGTTGGTGAACTGAGCAGACACTCTTGTCCTCTTGGAGGGTGTGATCTGTTTACCAATAGCTGACAAGTGCTACCTATGGAATTAATAAAGAGGTGAAGTGATACAAGGTTATGGGAAGGCAGAGGTACTTCTACACTTTCATAAAAGGCTTGTCTGGGGAGGTGACCTTGAAGCTGAGATCTGAAGGAACTGTCCCTGCCAACAGCTTACGGGAAGAGGGAATGCCCTGCAGCGTGAACAGTTGGTGAATGAGGAATTGAAAAGATGCCTGGAGATATCCAGGGGGAGAGTGGAATGAAGCTTGAGAGGTAGAAAGGGATCATATTATCTAGAGTTTAAGAGGCTATGGTAAGGAGTATGGATTTTATTCAACACATTAAAAACCATTGAAGGATTTTGAAGTTACCTATTAACGGTTTTTGCTAATCAGACATACAAAAAAAGGCACTTTGGTTGTAAGAGAGAAAAGTGAGAAAGTAATAAAAGGCTGCTGTAATAGTCCATGTGAAAGATCATGGCAGCTTGGTTTAAGAGTGAAGAGAGAGAAGAGGACAGATTTGAACTCTAGTTTGTAGGTAGAACTAATGGGACAAATATGAAGGGTGAAGGAGGAGGAGAAAGTAAAGACAATATCCAGGTTTTGAGTTCAGCAGATGGGTAAATGGTAATATCCTTAAATGAGACTGGAGGTCAGTGACAGGGGAAATCAACAGTGTATTTTTGACGTTGTGAATTTTGTGATGTCTGCAGGTCATCGATTGGACATGTCAGATGACACATAGTTATGCAATTATGGAGCCCAGAGATTTGAGAGGATGTGTACAGATGGGTTTTGAAGTTGTGGAATGAACGAGATTCTTTCTCAGGAGTGAATGCCCTAGGAACTCTAGCCTTCAGAACTTGCATGTGTGCACAACATTCTTGCTTACTTTGTAAAGATTAAAAGGCAGAACGGCAACACACAAAGTTTGGTTTACTTCTATCTGATATATATATTAGAATTTTTATATATAAATATATATATATGTATACATTTTTTAATTTGGCAGCATTATGGTCAATGAGAAAGAAGTTTAAATTTTTACCTGGCCACTTGTTAAATGAATGAAGCCACTTACCAGCTGTGTTACTCTGGAATTTTACCTTTCTGAGCCTCAGTTTCCTTATTTCCTAGAGAGACTAAAAGAAGAGTTGAAGATCAGATAAATTAATTTATCCGAAGTGACTAGGACAGTGACTGTTACATAGTAAAATTCAGTAAATTTTTACTTTCCCTGTCCTTGCTATTAATTTATTCATATGTTTGTGAGCAGAAGATCCACCTTGAAACAGGTTTTTTTTTAATGCACATATTCCCCCTATTCTTATATGGTGATAGATAGATCAACTGACTAATATAGACACATAAGACATAAATATGTAGGTGTGTGTAGCATAGTTTTTTAAATATCTGAAAACTGTATTTTGCTACTCATACTGTTGTCCTGCTTTTCTTAGACTGTCATAACTCTGCTGCCTTTAAAAAAGTTTATTTCTTAAGTAATTAAACACTAGGATAAAGGTTTATTTTGAAATATTTTTCAAGTCTAATGAGCAGGAGAGTGAATTAAAATGTATTAAAAAATTACTTCTACTCACATATCAAAGCTTCATAGTTATTAATATAGAATTCTCAATTGCATATTAAATTGTTCAGTGTCAAATATAAAATTAGCTAATGTAATACTATGAAGGCAAAGATAAACTGTTAAATTTAAATCCATGAGGTCTGTTTCTAATTCTTCCTTCCCCTTCCCTGCTTCTTCCAAATAAAAGCAATGACTCAAACAAAATCTCTCTTTTATGTATGCTCTGTTGTGGAAAGTATTTTAGAAGTGTTCCCTTACTTTGAAACATGTGATCATGTGTCTAATACCAAAGAGACAACATTTATTACACAGGTACTGTTTCAGGTTTCTTTTTTTTTTTTTTTTTGGTCACCTAAATGTACATGCAGTGCAACTACCAGTGTTTTGGAAAGACTGATAAATATTGTAGAATGGGGCTTATGGTGGACCTCCTTATCTAGTGTCTTACATGTGGGAGAGCCACAAAACTGTAGCCTTTTGTTCTCTATTAATATTTCTTGGTTCTTATAGGTCCTGGCAAACTGTTACAGAGAAACCCCCCGTTCCAGTACCTCTGATAAAATAGAAAACCCTCTCTGGTATATGTATCACAACCCTATGTTACCTTTTATTTGTTAATTTATATTGATATAGAATGATACACTGTATCATCAGTTCTTAGGTACACATTTTTTTCTCATATTCAGAATTTTGAAACTAGAATCATCTTACAGTATATAGGACAGGGAATTATCGTGTCATTTTTCAGTTTGCAGAATTTTTTTCCTTGGAACGTAATATCATTGTCTTACAATGAGTAGTATTTTAGATTTGATGAATTATGATAGCCCTTCAACTGGAGGGCTCTAGCCATAGAATAAACTTAATATTAATTTATGTTACATAAAGTAAGAATCACTTCTCTTAAGATCAGATCATGTTCTTTACATTTGTACTTGCTTTCTGCTTCATATTAAGTTTAACATAGAGGTCAGCACACTTTTTCTGTTAAAAGGCCACATAGTAAATATATTAGGCTTTGTGAACCATACGATCTCTGTTGCAGCTATCCAACTGTGTTTTTATAGCACAGAAGCGGCCTGAGACAATACAAGTGAGCATGGCTATGTTCCAATAAAACTTTATTTACAAGAACAAACTGCTGGTCAAATTTGGCCCATAGGCTGTAATTTGCCAACCCCTAGTGGAACATTATAATGATCAAATCACTTATGAAACCTTTATTTCCAAAAATACTTCTCCAAGATCATCTTTGAGCCTTTGCCCCCCCTCCCCCGCCATGTGTTCTATATTTAAAGTTTTCTTTTTGTTCCCATCTGTTGCTTGATTCATTCCATCTGCCTATGCTTAGCTCAAGGTTATTGTTCTTAAGTTCATGAACCAATAGATATTTTGTCTGTCTGCTCCATGTTAATGATCTTTGGTTCAAGTCTGCAACCTACTTTAAAAAATGATTTGTCACTTGTGGTTTATTTGTATTCCATAGGTAGCTAAAATCAGTGAAAACTATTAACAGTGTCATGGGTCATTTTATTTTAATAGTATGTCTGAGAATAGTAGTTTGTTTAATTCAACCATTTGACATGATTGTCAAGATTGGTACTAGAAAGTTGACCACATTTGGATTCATGCTAATAAAGTTGAATCTTAGAGGTAACCTAATGAAGTCGAATATGAAGTCATTAAGAGCACTGACTCTGGAGTAAGACAGCCTGATTAAATCTAGGTTCTACCATTTACTAGTCTTGTAAACTTGGGCTGGTTACTTAACCTCTCTATGACTCAATTTCCTTTTTCCTAAAATGTGGATGATAATAACACTTATCTCTTAGGGTTGTTTTGAGGATTAAATGAGTACATAGAGCTTAAACATCATAAATAAAAATAAGATTTCAAACATAACCCACGTGGCATTTAGAAATATTTCCATTGCTATTGAATTTAATCAAGCCAGAATAATCTGTCATTTAAAATGACAAAGGAAGAGCTTATAATGAGTAATATTTTCTCCTTCTTACCATGGACATATTTAAAGCACCAGTTTTTTCTCTGTGTTTACCCCATGACACCTGCCTAGTATCTGGGTGCTCTCAGTGTACATTAATTAAACGAATAGGAATTTGTATTTTTGTCTCAAGGTGCTAATTTACCAGTCATTCTCCTCATTTTCATAGATCCTTTTTTTTTTTTGTCTGATTCAGAGAAAGTAGTGGTCTTTACTGCTCATTGAAAATCATGTTCTTTTGTATTCTACTATAAACTAAGATAATCCATGAATTGTTTTTAAGGCCTTTCTTCTACATAATTTCCCTCACCTTCAGTGCCTCCTTCTGATAGACAATGCTATAACTATATACAAATATATTTAACTTTGTATGGTCTCAGAATAAGTTGGGTTAATGACTGACACATTAAAGTGGCTGTTAAAAAAACTAACTGTATTGCCTTGGCTGGTGTGGTTCAGTGGATTGAGCGCTGGCCTGCGAACGAAAGGGTTGCTGGTTTGATTCCCAGTCAGGGCACATGCCTGGGTTGTGGGCTAGATCCCCGTAGGGGGTGCATGAGAGGCAACCACACATTGATGTTTCTTTCCTATTCTTTCTCCCTCACTTCCCCTCTCTCTAAAAATAAATAAATATTTTTTTAAAAATAAGAAATAAAAAACTGACTATTAGTATATAGCAATCTTGGCTTCAGTTTTTCTTATTATACCATAACTTATAAGATATAAATTTATTTTAAGGTTTTTTTTTAATTGATTTGAGAGAGTTGCATCGATTCATTGATTTGTTGTTACACTTATTTTTACATTCATCGTTTGATTCTTGTATGTGCCCTGACTGGGTTTGAACCCAGAACCTTGGCATATCAGGGTGGTGCTCTAACCAACTACCCGGCTGGGGCCTTATTTCAGTTTTTAATAATAGAAGAAAATGCCTCTTCAGTAATATTTTCATGCTTGCTTATATTTTCTCTTCATAACTATTATGTTTAACCATATAAAATTGTTGGTTCTCTACCCTTTTTGACCTCAACAAAAATGGTAATTTCATTTAACTCAACCTAATACAAAGTAATAATTTTTCTATAAGTTTTGTGCTCTTTATCTGGTTTGCTTTCAGCAGTTCGTGACTTTCATTCATTCACAACATAATAAACTTTTTTCATCTTTAAATGTTGATAATAGTCATCATATAGGAGACTTTGAGGACTAAAAGTGATTAGTTAGAATCTGTTTGTTAAGCTTCTAGAGCTCTGGCACGGAGTAAAAGGCTGCACATATGTTAAATCTCTAATCCTCATGATAGACCTGGGAGAGGAATTATTGTAAATGGCAGAGCTAGGATTTGACTCTTTAATGATCTAGTCTTCGAGGTTACATGGTGTCTTGCTTTATTTGTAAGAATTGAGTCCCATTCAGGAGGAAGTGAGATAGGCTCTCCCTTTGGAAGGTGAGAGTGGCAAAGAATTTGTTGACGTTTTAAAATCACCACAAAAAGCTAGAGACTTTTGGATGTGCTTTGTGTCATGATGAAAATTTTATTTTGTCCATTAAAATTTTTTTCTCTTTGATGTTGTTGTAAATAATTTACAGATTAGTGTTCACTCCTGAGTTCTTTGTCTTTCAAATTTTAACTTGAGACATGAACTGTTTATTTTTTCAGATGTTAATATTGATTCATGGTCTATACACAATGGAAGCAGTTATTCTCAGTGTCCTTGCTAGTACAGGGATCTTCCAGTTTTTTTTGTTTGATGTTTTAAAAACCTATTTTTTTGGATTTACAAAATTTGTAGTGAATTTGTAAGTTGCTTTTCTTATTGATCCTATTAAAAGACTAAAGCATACCTCTTGTTTTCCCTGAAAATTATTTTATATTTACCAAATTTATCTTTGTGATTAATTCTGTGTGACAGTTTATTTACATATGTGCCCATGGGCACAGGCAAACTGCGGGTCTGGTTGCCTCAAGAAGGTTGCAGACCATGTACAGAAATAAGACCTGTGTGGTAGAGTCTTTCGGTGTGTATATGAAATAAGATGCCAGATTTTCTGGACAGCTTGGACTTGTAAAAAAGCTTTGAGAACAGAGTGAGAAAACATGAGTGTAAACGGGGCTGAGAACTGTGATGTGAGCCACACCTTCATACTTAATGACTAATCTGGAGAGCAGAGTTCTGAGGTAACTTGAATTTTCAGTAATATTTTTTCAGATGAGTTTGTCATGTTTGCCAGGGGAGATAACCATTGAGGGTTTTATATTTACCCTTAGCTATCACCTGTCAAACTGTGCACAAAAATGACAGAGAAATACTGAGGCGTGTTATTGATTTAATGCCTTATAAAGAATGGTAAAGCCTGGAATGAAACCCGAGAGTATAGTTATCCAGACTACACTTTCTGATCTGATCTTCCTCTGCAAACTCTCATTCTTTGCCCTGAATTTTTAGAGATGGTTTCCTTGTTTGTTTTTCTTTAAACTATCAAACTGTTTTATAAAATTTTTCTTATTAAAAATTATTATGCATTAAAAATTATCTTTCTTTGGTATACAACTCTATAAACTTGGTTACAAATACAAGAGTGTTTTATATCACATTACTACCACAGTATAGACATAGAACAGTTTTTTGACCACCCCCCAAACTTCTTTATCATCTTTCTGTAGTTGAACTCTCCCTGCACCTCTCACCCCAGATAACCACTGATCTGTCTTAATCAATTTGCCATTCCCTTCAAGAATATCACGTAAATGGAATCATACAGTATGTAACCTTTTGAGATTGGTTTCACTCAGTCAGCATAATGCCTTTGAAATAATCCAAGTTATTGTGTGTATCCATAGTTTATTCACTTTTATTGTTGACTTGTATGCATGTGCCACAGTTTGTACATCAATTAACCTGTTGAAGAACATTTTGGTTGTTTCCATTTGTTGAATAGAGTTGCTGTAAACTTTTGCATATAGGTTTTGTGTGATCACAGTTATTTCTCTAGTGCCAGGATAAGTAAGCTTTCTCCGTTAAGGACTAGATAGGCTATATTTTAAGCCATATGGTCTCAGGGGCAGCAACTTGGCTATTGTATGAAAGCAGCCATATTATACAATACATAAATGAATGGATGTGGCTGGTCCAGTAAGACTCTATGTACAAAACACAGCACTTGACCATAGTTTGCCAACTCTTTTTCTATAGTACAGTAAATACCTGGGAATGGGATTGGGGATACATGATAAACATAGGTTTAACTTGATAAGAATTTGCCAGTTTATTTTTAAATAGTTTAATAACATTTGAATTATGGAATGCTATTGAACTCATACCTTCTGGTTCATACATCAGTCTCACATAACTTATGCTAAGACAAGCTTTGGTCTTGTCTTAAATTGAGGATCTGTTTTACCTTCTTTAATTCATATTCATATGAGGTCTTTTGACTTGGATGGATCTTTTTGTCCTAGATGAAGTGCATACCCTTCTTTCAGTTATTTTTATTTGACTTAACTCAAGATATGATGGGACATTTTAGCAAGGTTATTAGGAGCAGATAATCACAGTGAGAACTGCTAGGTTTTTAAATCAATGAAACAGTTGATTTTGTCCTAGATACTGAAAGTAACTGGATAGGTGGCCATCACACTATGACACACAGTCTGTTTGGAAGTGTTTATTTATTTTTTCAATACCAGACCCAGACTGTTTATCCATAATAGCTGCTGTCCTTTTTGTTTTGTCTTTGGGATGCCCAATTAGCTTTCTATAAGCACTATTTTGCTGTGATTCCCAGTGCCACAAAAGCAAGGATTTGCGATTAGAAGGGAGGCAAATCTTGGATATAGCACTAGCTAATGAAGTTGGAAATGGTGAATAAAGCAAAGGAGGTGTATCTTTCTGGTTGTGGTTGATGCTTAGTTTTGCTCTTCTAGAAAAGCAGTGATGCCCCAGGATCATGACAGCATCACAGAGTTAGAAGAACATTTTGTACTCCTCTTAGTCCCACTTGTCTTGATGTGATGGTTGAAAGGTTATGTCTGTGGGCGGGAAGTGCTTTTGTTAATAATACATGCTTTTTATAAGAGGTAACTATTTGGAAAAGCTTTTTTTCTACCTTCTGTGGACTTAGGCCCTGGCAGTTGTATTAAAGATGGCCTCCTTTAAGAATCAAATAAGTCATAGACCATCTTCCCAGAATGTAAAACACACACACATTTTTTACATATATAATATCTCCACAGATTTAATATGTAGATTCAAGGATTCACTTACTTCAATCCAACACTGTTTAATATATCTTTCTGTGATAATTGAAACGCTTTGTATTGGTTCTGCCTAATACAGTAACCACTAGCCACATTTGGCTATTGAGCACTTAAAATGTGGCTGATACAACTGAGGAACTGTATTTTTTTATTTAATGTAATATAAATTAATTTGACTTTAAATAGTCACGTGTAGCTAGTGGCTGCCATATTGGATAACACAGGCTTAAGCTCTTCTATATCCCCTCGGTTAGAATCTTATAAAAGAGGTCTTAGGCCCTGGCTGGTGTGGCTCAGTGGACTGAGTGCTGGCCTGCAAAGCAAGAGGTCGCTGGTTCAGTTCCCAGTCAGGGCACATACCTGGGTCGTGGGCCAAGTCCCCAGTAGGGGGCGCATAAGAGGCAACTACACATTGATGTTCCTCTCCCTCTCTTTCTCCTTCCCTTCCCCTCTCTAAAAATAAATAAATTAAATCTTTTTAAAAATGTAATTAACTTAAAAAAAGAGGTCTAGGGTATTCCACTTCTTTGGAGTTTAATTTGTTCACTTTGCTTCTGATTTTTTTTGTAGCCAAGCAGTAGTCATTATATCTGGTTGTATTAAATTTAAACCCAAGTTTGGTTGTCTCTACTTCTTTATTACTCAGGGATATTTAAAGGGATTTCCAGCCTTTGAACCTGTTTCTTACATAATGCTCTGTGTATCTAGAGCGGGTTTGTCCTGGACTGTTAGGCTTGTCCAGAGAATGTGAGGTGAAGAACTATTTAGTGCTGCACTGTGGGATCAATCCCCTGTGTCACTTTGTCCTGCTTAGGAGCACTGATGATTTAGAGACACCTTTACCCACGAATTTTTTAAAGGGCATTTTTCATACTTGAATAGTATTTAGTCACAACATAAAAGGGAATATTTAGTAACAAAATAAAAAAGCCGACCTACTTAAAACCTGATTTTTAGGTTTAAATGGCAGTGGTTCTTAGCCCTAGAGGCACAGTAGAGTCAACAGAGGAAACCGTGAAAACAGTACCTGGGCTCCGGCTCCAGATATTTTGGTTTGAATGGGGTTGGTCCTGGGCATCAGAATCTTTTTGAAAGGCCCCTAGGTGATTCCAGTGTCTAACCAGGGTTGAAAATCCCTCATTTACAGGAGGGTAATTATTAGTGGATCTGGGTTAGCTATGTCAAGTAAAATATTCTGCAGTTGAGACTGTAATTCATAACCCCATCCTTCCAGTTGGAGCCCAGATGACAAGTCTTGAGTATTGAGTAAATTATCATCAGGGGAATGGGCCCTTTTGTGCTCACACATTTGGAATCTGTTGTCTAAGGAATTCCTTTAAAGGTCAGTGTGTGGGCAGAGAAAGTAGCAGTGCTTTGTTTTTAATCTTCACTACCATTAAATTTTTGGAAAAATTAAGATTGTAAATTGCTTGTGAGTAGAAATGCCATTTTAATTAATTAGATATTTAGTGCTACCATTATAAATTTGATTACTTTAATATTATTTGAAAAACACAAAAATATATCATCTCAAGAATTATTTTTAATAGTCTGGGGCATACATATTATATGTATATCTATATGCTTACAGACATATAACATCTTTGCAAAGATATTCAGGAATTTAGTAACAGTGATTGACTCTGGGTAGGCCATCCGAGGACCTGTGGTGGGATATTTATTGTTACTGTATATTATTTTCAGTGTATTTTCTTTTAACCCCATGCAGAAATTTTTTCAAGAGCTAAAAATGGTTTTTAAAAAAAGTTTTGCAATATGTCTTTAGTTTTTTCCTATTTGGAAAATAGAAAACAACCTCACGGCATTGAAATCAAAGAACTCTGTGTGTTATTTGGTATGTTACTTCTTGTTTTTGATTTGCTGTTTATGAGTACACATCTGCTATTTTCCTCTTCTGAACCCACATTCTAGGTTTTCATTTTGCTTTACATTTTCTCATGGCCCTTTTATTTTATCAGGGCCAAAATTGTCTCTTTTTATTTTTCCCATAATTTCTATTCATTTATTCTACTTCTTAACTTAGTTAATGGCACTACAATTCTTCCATTCACACAGGATGGAAATCTTAGTCTTCATCTGTTCCTTTTGACCCTGAAAAACATCCCATTCCCAGTTTCTTAATCCTGTATTGTTAACATTTCCCATATTCTCTCATACCATTGCTCCTCACACCTACCTCCAATGGCACTGCCTTTATCATTGAAGAATCATTAAAATATCCATTCTACTATATTTAGAAAGATTTTATTAACATACCATCTTGCTTAATAGCATTTTATTGTTAACCTAGTGTGTAAGACCTTTTATGATCTGCCCATGGCTACCTTTTCTGTGCAAGCCTCATCTCCAGCTTTTCTGCACGTTCACCCTGTTCTCCAGCCATGCCAAACTGCTAGCAAGACACTGCAGCGTGTCTTGTGCCTTCTCTTCTGTATACATACAATGTGTCTGCTAAAAATAAGACCTGGCCCATGGTCAGCTGAATGAACTGTTCATTTTCCAGGACGTAGTTCAAATATCACCTTCTCTATTGATAGGTAAATGCTTCTTGCTCTGTTCTTATAGCATCTTGTTTACCTATTTATTATCGTTTATTATAGCACTTATCACATTACTTCTATAATATCTTTTAGCTTAACCATGACCCCCAGCAGGGGTGCCCAACCTCTGGCCCATGGGCCGCATGTGTCCCAGGATGGCTATGAATGCAGCCCAACACAAAATTGTAAATTTACTTAAAACGTTACGAGATTTTTTTGTGATTACATGTCACAATCTATTTAATGTGTGGCCCAAGACAATTCTTCTTCCAGTGTGGCCCAGAGACGCCAATAGTTTGGACACCCCTGCAAAGGGTAGGATGTGACCTACTCATCTTTCTATCACTAACACCCAGCAGAATATCTTGATTTAAAAAGTGTTAGTAAATTAACAGGAAATAAAAGTCAACACATACAATAGTTTTGTGTCCTTTATAATCATTTGAACTCACCCACTGCTTCAGTGTTTTTGATAATTTCATATGAGCTAAGCTAAATTTTGCATTTATGAGGGGTTTACTAGATTGGGGAAGATGTTTACGTATTTAAAAGAGCTGACATTTGGAAGTGTCTTTAGATGATTCAGAATACTTTTAATGTAAATCATTTACAAAACATTTACCAAAGTAAGCTTTTATTAGCATAACCAGCACTCCTGTTCTTGAAAGTAGTAATGCTGTATTTAACATGTATTCTGTTGTTTCAATGCTTATAATCTTTTCACTGCGTATTCATTTGGATATTGATACTTCTTTGCCTTTTATTCTTGGCTTAAATGTAAGTATGGTAGAAATTTGCTGTAGTTTTCAATTTTATACTCCTTTTAAATACTTTAATATACATTTAAAATTAATTATACGCTAATTTATTTTAAACAAGAGTTACCAGTTTACAGATTTCACAGGTCTATGATTTCTCAGGTTTTCAAATAGGAAAATAATGTTGAATGAAATAAAAAGTAAAAATTAAATTCTACCCATCTGCATAGTTGAAGGTACTTTAATGAGTGTCTAAATATCTACAGCAGATACAATAAAGGATTTCCATTTCAAGATCATTGTATAAAAGCATTCGTGTTCCATTCTCCTCCCTAATGCTAAGTGAACATAACTAAAAGAATAAAGAATAGGGAAGACATCTTTTAACTTGAGTGAAATGAGGAGCCTTCAACTGCTAGAATAGCAGCCAGACTCAGTGAAATTTAGAACAAATTGAGGAAGAGTGCAAACATCTTGAGGGCGGCACAGAGCTCTACCGAATTAGGTGGCATGGGGGCTACAGGGAAAGAAACAGATGCACCTTTTTATGCAGAAAACAGAAGCAGCAGCAGTGGAGGAGGCAGTTCACGGAGCTGTCCCCTCAGGCATCCCTTGATGCAAAGCAGCTGAAAAGTAGTAAACACTGAATCACACTGCAGATACTCCACAGCTTAACACTTTCCCCTTCTTTCGCTCTACTTCAGCTATACTGGCTTGTTACAATTCTTCAGTCATGCCACGCACATTCTTACCTCCAGCCTCTGATTTTTGCTTGTCTCTCAGCCTGGAACATTCGTCTCCTGGAAGTTCTTATTTTGGATTGTTCCACATTTATTCAGATTTCTGTTCTGGTGTTAACTCCTTAGAAAGGCATGCCTTGATGGTGAAGGCTCAAACAGCAACCCTGGGAACATTTTATTTTTAAAGCTTACCTAATTTTTCTTCATAGCCATTTCACCTTCAGAACTGTATATTTATAATTATATTGTTGTCCGTTCCCCACTAGGATCTAAGCTCCAAAGGACATCTACTTAGGCTTTTATTTTCCTTCTGTGTTCCCAGTACCTACAACACTATCTGGCATAGTGGTTGCTTAATAAATATTTATTGAATAAGTTATTAAACAAATGAACACACAGCCCTCTAGTAGGCAACATAGAATTAATTCCTGTACTCTGTGCAAACTAGGAGAGCCATTGTGAGACTTAAGAGACATTATCAGCAAATAGCAATTATTGTCCTTTATTTGATCCTGATTCCTGTAAAAATTACTATAAAAATAATGACACTGGTAAAATAATTGACATTTGAACACTGGATATTTGATGTTAAAGAATGTGTAGTAGCACTGTGAATCAGCCAGGATGTACTTGCAAAAAAAGAATAAAGTTCTTTCTAGTCAATTTAAGCAGAAGATATTTATTACAGGGTGTTTGTGGCTTACAGAGGGAAAGAAGGGGCAAAATAAAGAAGCTGTGGGTGCATGGTTGACCTTTTATAAACATCTCCCAGTGCCGTACCACAGAGCTGGGCCCACAGGGAGTTACTGCTTTCCTTATGGATCCAGGTAGCGCTATGGAGGGCAGCCACCTATGACCTGTAGGCAAAGTCTGGTCTAAACTATTTATGTATGTATTTCAGTTAAGAATAGCTTTTGCACTTTTAAATGGTTGAAAAAAATTAAAAGGAGAAAAATGTTTTGTGGCACCTAAAAAGTATATGAAATTCAAATTTCCGTTTTCATGAATAAAGTTGTGTTAGAGCACAGCTACACTAACTCATTTCTCTGTTGTATATGGTTGCTTTCACAGTACAGCAGAAACCACATGGCCCTTATAGAAAAAGTTTGCCAACCCTTACTCTAGAATACACACTCTCAGTGCCCGTTTAGGAAGCTACCTCCACAGCTGCTTGGTTTGTAGCCAGACCGCCAGTACTATGGTAAGCCTAGTGGGCGTGTCTCACCTCCTGCCTCCCCACAACCAGGAGGGTAATTACTGGATACTCACATCTCTGCTAGCACTGCAGCTAAAAAATATGTAAATATCAGCAAGACTGGTCTCTCCGCTGTGCTTCTGCCTTTTAAGACTTGGGCAAGTAAGTTTGATTGGCTGAACCTAAATTGCAAAAAGTTCCTATTTGCATAGGAGTTTGTGGAAACCCTGCTGTTTGCTTTACAGGCTTTGTAACGTTGCACGTGAAAAAGCTGGGTAGAATGGTCCTAATTCAAAGTCATAAATGGGTTTAGCTGTAACTGCTAATCGTGTAATAATTAGGCTCATTATCTGCTTAGGTGACAGCCACATCATGTGTATCTTGACATTCCTTTTTTACAACACTATAAAGCCAGGACTGTAGTTATTCTGCCCATTTTACAATTAAAGAAAATGTGGCTTAGGGTGGTTTGATTTGTTTTCCAAATGTCACACAGAGAGTGAGTGGAGGAACAAAGTTTTAAACCCATGTCTGCTTGACTCCAGAACCCTTTCACTACTACCTTCTACTCTTTCTAGTTTATTGCTTGTCTCTATAATGCAGCATTTTTATGAATCTAACCAGAAAATTTTCATCACATGTTGAGAACACTTATACACCTGTCATTCAGTTCTCATGGCCTTTGCAGAACTTGCAATGTCTTAACCTCATTTCTTCTTCAGTAAAAGCAGCCTAATAGATTTTATCTTTTTTTCCATGATATTGATTTCTACTGCGGAAGGTCTCTGTGACTATGCAGCACTGTGTATAATTTATTATTTAGGCAAAAGACTGTAGACATTTTTGTGTTGATATTATATACCTTTTTTTTTTTTTTGAGGAATACATGTATAATCTTCAGGCAAAATCTTCATGTTAGGTAATAAAAATTTGCTGTTAGCAACCTCTCAAAGAACAGGGATTTTAACTTTAACAGAGTATGCTAAATCAGGCCAGTCAGATTGGGACTCAGGGAAACATTTCCTGTGAGAATATTTTGGTGAAAGGATATTTTTAATTTAGATCCTTAGTCATAATACCCTAACTCTTTGAGGTTAAGTCTAAATATTTTCTATGCTAGGAATGGGAAAAAATAAATAAAAGCACTAAATCAGAGTTTACAGAGAAAAATAGAAGACATAATGAAGTAAATAAAATACCTGAGCTTTCCTTTTAAATCAAAAGTGATCATTTTATAAAACTATAAAAATATTTTATTCACAAAAGAATAAGAGAAATGGTTTCTATTGATGTTTTTCTAAGGGTTATTTAGCTCACTTTCTCTAATGAAAAAAAGTCTGAGAACATATTAAATTATGTAATACCTTGTGTTTAATTGCTAATAACATTCTTTATTTGTATTTTTCTGTGATGAATTCTGCCAGGAAATTATTTTCTTAATATTTTGAATATCATTCCATATTTAGGATTATGTGGTTGAGTGCGTGGTATGAGCACTGGGGAAGACTTGATCTAAAGAAAACAGGAAACTCAAAGGAAAAGAAAATGTAGTTATGTGTATGTAACATTTTCCTTCTGTGTCAGATCTATCTAGAGATACGAAGAATTCTCTGCCAAGATATTACTCATGAATCATATTACTTGTTGCCATTCTGGTTACACCCTTGGTAGAAGGTACACAAAGTAAATATGGGTTT
Source organism: Mormoops blainvillei (assembly GCA_004026545.1). NCBI lineage: Eukaryota > Metazoa > Chordata > Mammalia > Chiroptera > Mormoopidae > Mormoops > Mormoops blainvillei. Next base: position 137,260 of record PVJD01000416.1, read on the forward strand.
TGTGTCTGTGTGTGTTTCTGATTTCTTGGGGACAAAAATGATTGTTCTTAAGAACAATTAGTACTGCCATTGCCAGGGATAGCTAGAAAATACAATCACACTCACCTTCATACATAAAATTATTTCATAAAGACAGAGGTAGTTTTTTAAAAATTATATACAGCATGTTTAATCATTTTTTATTTTTAAATTACAGTTGACATACAATATTATATTAATTTCATCTGTGTACACCGGTAATTAGACATTATATAACTTACTAAGTTATCTTCCCAGTAAATCTTGTACTTATCTAACACCACTCATAGCCCACACCAAGACACATTATAATGAAAATGCAAAGGGTTAAAGACAGAGAGAATCTTAAAAGCAGTAAGAGAAAATCAGTTAGTTACCTATAAAGGAGCTCTCATAAGACTGTTTCTGAACAGAAATTTTGCAGACCAGAAGGGATTGGCAAGAAATATTCAAAGTGATGAAAAGCAAGAAACAACCACCAAGATTACCCAGCAAAGCTATCATTTAGAATAGAAGGATACATGAGGAGTTTCCCAGACAAGAAAAATCAAAAGGAATTAATTACCACCAAACCAGTATTACGTGAACCATTAAAGATCTTGAAGAAGTAGGAGGAGGGGAGGAAGAAGGTGAAAGGAGAAGAAGGAAGAAGAAGAAAAAGAAACCCCAAAGAATATAAACAATAAAATGGCAATAAGTAAATATTTATCAATAATTGAATCTTAAAAACAAAATTAATGAACAAGCAGAATAGAAACAGACTCGTAAATACAGAGAACGTTTTGACAGTTACTACCTGTTGGGAGAGAGTTTGGAGGGCGAGGTGAAAAAAGTGAAGGAATTAAGATGTACTGGTTGTTAACAACAGAATAGTCATGTGAATATAAAGTACAGCTTAGGAAATATAGTCAATAATATTCTAATTATGTATGATGGCAGCTTCCATTTAATAGGAACAGCACTGGACTTGGAATTGTGTGTCTCAAAATCAGATTTCAGGTAACTCTACTTATTGGACCTTTTTGGCAAATTGCTTTAACTTTTCTGAACTTCTATTTCTTCATTTAATAATGTAGGTATTTTATACCATTTTGTGGTAGGAAATGAATGAATTTATGTGGAAATACTTAGCATTGTACTTAGTTATATATCTCAAGTCTGTATTTCCTCCAAAAACTGAATCAGAAGCAGGAAACAAAACTTCATGAGGGATTAACTCCAGCCCTGGCTACGAATTGCTGATGCTGTCCCTTTAGACTCGTAAAATGATTCAGGGGCAGAATGGCTGGTGTTTTCCACTTGGAAAAACTGATTACAAACCAATGTGTAGAAGAGTTTGTGTGTAAAGAATTAACATAAGCACAGAACAAAGCTGCTAAAAACTGAATAAAGTAGTCTGTACATAGGCAAGTGAAGTTCATTTGGTTTCTTCTGTTGTTGGAAATCTGTTTAAAATGTACTTATCTTCCCTAATACCCTTCCTGCCCACAGACGTGCAGCTAGATTAGGTTTCCCTACTGTACTTTTTCCTAGTGTCGTGTGCTTCCCTAGTGTATAACATACATTGCCTGTATTCCACCCAGACTCTAAGCTGTTAAGATCAGATATTGTGTCCATCTTAAAAGCATTGTCATTTCATAACAAATGGTAAACACCAACATGTGCTAGTCATTGATACTCACAACTGTATCCCAAGCACCTGCCTAGCACAGTGGCTCACATTTTATAATATACTCTTGATTAAGAATATCGCAGTGCCAAAGTCATCATTCTGAACCATTAATTCTTACTATATAGACATAGAAAGAATGAGAGTTTATGCCAAAATTATAATGATTCCAAAATACTAATAGGAAATTGCTCTCTTTTATTCTAGCCAAATCTAAGTTACCAAACACTGCAAAACCATCTGGGCATTCCCAATGTGATTTTTTTTTTGATTGTTGGAGATCATGCATAGGCTTATCTGGGTGTTGGAAGAAGCTCAGATTTATTTTCTCATTAAAAGCTGCAAAATTTATTTTGATGCAGTAAAGAACCCAGTTTTGTTTTTTCCCTTTCTGATACTGGAAATCTTTCCAGATCTGAGGGAGTTGACATGCCTGGCTCTTCCCTCTCTGAGACAGGTCCTGTTTTCCTCAAGATTTATTATACATGCCCAGTTATCATCATTGGCCAAGGAAGTCATTTCCTCTTCCACAAGAGGATGGAGAAGTCTATCCAGACTTTATTTTGTTGATGTCATCCTAACAGTCACAAATGTTTTTAAAAAAAATTTCACCTAAAAATGCCTGTGAACCCTGGTCTGGTGTGCATTGCTTAGAGCATCATCCCATACACCAAAAGGCTGCAGGTTTGATCCTTAGTCTGTGTGTGTGTACGGGAGGCAGCTGATCGGTGTTTCTCTCTCACATCTATGTTTTTCTCTCTCTTTTCCTCTCTCAAAAATCAATGAACATATCTATGGGTTAAGATTTTTTTTTAATTAAAAAAAAACTACTTGTATCAAATTTAAATGTGGTTCAGTTGAGACTAATTTAAAAAAATGGAATGGTTGGTATTTAGGTAATTTTAGTTGACTAATGTTACGAAGTATTGTTTCCTTTAAAGGGCTATAAATTTAATGAATTGCAAACACAATCTTTCTAAGCATTTAATGTTGTCTTTTGTTATATGTTTTCTTGGAAAATATTCATCTTGAGTATGTTTCTAATATCCAAAAATGTTATTACAGTATATATTTCATTGTATTTCTTAGTTCCTTTCACTCATCACTGTTTTTTAAGACACAGCCATGTGAAATATATGCTTTTAAATGAATATGGATGATCGTCCGTCAGCCCTGTTTTACTAAATCATTTTCATGGTGATGTGCATTGATTGGCCTCTAAATAGCTTCCAATTCCCCAGTTGCCATAAATAACAGTAAAATTACAGTATAGTAAACACTATTTACAAGTCCTTACCCAGAGAATTTCTTTGGGATATCTACTAAGAAGCAGCGTGCACAGTTGCCTTTATATCCTCTCTGCCCGCCTGTTTTCCCTCCAGTATGTGGGTCCAGTCCACAGGCCTAAAAATACAGGGAGTTTTCCAGCTTTCTGTTTATGCTAATATAATAAGTATAAAGTGGCATTTCCTTATTTTATCTGTATTTCTTTGATTACTAATTAAATTAAAACATCTCTTGATATGTTTTGTGGCCTTGTGGTTTCAACTTCATTTCTTTTTCCTCACTTCCCTTATTGGATTGCTGTCTTTTTCTTATTAATCTGGGAATTCCCTATAAATTCTAAATTGTAATCCCTGCAGTTTTAGACATTTCAAATATCTTTTTCAATTGTGTTATCTCACTTTTTTACTTGCTTCACACTTCTTTCCTGAGTCAAAAGATTTAATTTTGATGTAACTACATTCATTTTATTTTTTTCATATGATACATGATTTGGAATTTATGCTTAAGAAATTCTTACCTAGTTCATAAGGAAATTCTTGTTTATTTTCTTCTATTAACTTTATAGTTTTACCCCTTATTTTTGGGTCTTTAATCTTGAACCCAGTTAATTAATTAATATGGTTTTAGGTAGGAGCCTAGTTTATTTTATTGTAAAGGTCAGTTAGTTTCTCAGCACCATGTACATAACAAGCATACCTTTTCCTGTGACCTTAATCATATTGTAGGTCCCCAGTACATACTTGGGTTTGTTTCTGAGCCCTGTCATCTGCACCTTGGTCTGTTCTTATGTCAGTCAGCCACTGGTTTTGTTACCACTGTTTGGTAGAGGGTTATTTTCAAAATGTAAAAATTACATAATTTAATTGTTCAGTTTCATGATTATTACCTCTTATCTTCCTTAAGGACATTTATATTATTTTTAACACTTTATTTAGTAACCATTATGATCTTTGAAACATATGTTTTGGAAATTCTTCATCAGTTTCTTTAAATATAATATAATTGCATTAAAATTCTAAATTCATTTCTTTAAATATAATTAAATATAATTGCTTCACAGATCTTTTTCCCATCATGTTAAAATATTAAATTTTGCTGTATTTGAATTTCAATTAAATGAGTTGTTTGAAGTTTGAGAATATACTAAATGGTATAAAATTTTGAGATCATTAAAAAATTAAGGGCAACTGAAGTGTTTTTTTTAACTTGTAGGAATAGGTTACTGTGAAGAACCAGCCCAAGTATTTCAAGTAATCAGAGTTGTAGCTCTCTTATTTTTTGCATGAATTAGCATATGCTCTACTAGGAATATAAATGCATGCATAAACCAAAATCAACTGAAATGTCTTGGAATGACTGTTTTGACCATGGGATGTCCTTCTTTTATGTCATTTCAAAAAGAAAAATGAGCTGAAAAGTAATTTATATATTTTTGAATCCTAAGTCTTTGCATATTGCCATTCCCTACCTAGAAAGTTTGCTCAATCCAAATTGTAATATTTAGAATGTTATACGTACTTTCTAGAGGGAAGTTAGGTAGCAAAATAAAATTTTATACCCTTTATTTATGGAAAATTTATTTCTTCTAGCTTATATTTTTTATTTAAGCAATTAGATTCACAAGCCTAGACATTTGAATTAAAATATATAGCTTATTTATTTAATATCAGCCTTCAAATTCTAATCCTGTAAGCAAATATTTGAACTAGATTTCAGCCTTTATCTTGTCTCCCAGCTCTAGTTGAGGTGTTAATTGTGAAGTGTAAAAAGAGACAAAGAGAATGAGAATAATTGCTAAGTGTATTTGATCCTCCTGTCCTGGAATAAAGTCAATGCTCGTCTAGATTGTTCCTCCCCTACCACCCAAACTGAGAGTGAGGCTTTATTATGTCATGTTAAAAAAATAAATAAACCTAGAAAATAGTCACCTTTCTACCACCAGGGGGCTCTGTGCCATTTTATCCAAAGTAGCTTCTTACATATTTTATAACATGGCATTCCTTCTGGGAGGATGAGACTCTTATGAGAAAAAATATGGTAAACTGAGTTGTACTTTGAAAACTTATTTCCCCAGAATAAAAGGCAATATATTTAAAATATTATTGTTAATTTTCAGATGGATTTATAAAATGTATCAAATAGCTATCTGATCAGAGTAGCATTTTTCCTTTTATTCTTCCCACAGAGATTTTTAAAAATAGGGTACATGTGAACAGCAGTGAAATGATATAATTAGACATAGCTGTCTGTGATAATTGTCATGTTTTGGTATAGTCGAGGGGTAGAGAAATACAGTTTTCTTATCCTTACTCCTCTCTTTCCACCCCTTCACTCTTCAACACCCATCCCTCAGCTCCTTTAGTGAAAATGTACCCTGAGCCATGAGGATGTAAATATATATATATTTTTTTATTTTTAAAGATTTTATTTATTTTTATTTTTAGACAGAGGGGAAGGGAGGGAGAAAGAGAGGGAGAGAAACATCAATGTGTGGTTGCCTCTCGCTCATCCCCCACTGGCTACCTGGACCACAACGCAGGCATGTGCCCTGACTGGGGAATTGAACTGGCAACCCCTTGGTTCGCAGGCCTTCGCTCAATCCACTGAGCTACACCAGCCGGAGGCAGAATGTAAATATATTTTTATATTTCATTTGTAAAATATCTAATGCAAAAATTATGAGGAAGCAGTAATACTCTGATTAGCAAAAGGCTATATCCGGTAACAAGTAATTTTTTTTTTTTTTTTGAGATTCATGTCAGTACCACCTTTAAGGTATGTTTCTTTAAAGATTTCTTAAGTGTCCTTATTGTTTTCATTCATATAATTCTATTACATAAATACAGAGTATTTATAAGATAAATTGGTTAGAGGAATTTATGGAAAAGCTAATAAGTAAGGTGTCAGCAGGAAGATTTACTGCCTTTATCTATCCAGCCATCTATAATACATTTATTAATCATCTTCAGTACATCATGCACTGTGGCAAACACTAAAAACTTGAATATAAAACACTTAGGTCACTGACCTCACACTAAGTTCAATTTCAAGGAATGATGATGGAGCTGCCTGTTTATTGGAGATGCCTTCCAGAAATTCTAAGGTATTTTTTACCATACCTGCAGTAGGTAGGTTGAGATGGAATCAGACTAGGTTATTGGCTGTTGACTGTTAGCACAGCCCTGGTGGAGAGGCTTGATGTGGATACTTAGTGCGTGTCTTTCAAGGTGATGAGAATGAGTGTATGTGGATTTGGGACTAGTGGATGATAGGCGATGACACAGGCATAACACAGAGTAAGTAAATACACATTCTTAAAACAGGGAGCAAAGTGCTGTCAGAAAATGACATATTAATTTTCATTTTCTTTATTACTGGTAAGGTTGTGCAGCCTTTTATATGTTTGTGGTCAATCATTTTCCTTCACTGTAAAATGCTTTTTGTCTTTTGTCCATTTTCCTATTTGGTGGTTTGCCTTTCTCTCATTGATTTGTAATCATTCTTTACATATTTTGGATCTATTGCTTTTTTTGCTCATTATAGGAGTTGCAGATATTTTCTTCCCAATTTGTGCCTTGTGGTTATTTTCTTTCTGTTGATTTTTCATGGACAGAAATTTTTAATTTTGATAAGATCAGTGGTGTGTGTGTGTGTGTGGTTTTTTTTGAAGACATTCTTCCTTAACCTGAGGTTATAAAAATATTTTCCAACATATTCTTCTAAATAGTTTAGCTGTCTTATTTTTCAAATTAATGTCTTAGTTGTTCGATGGCAAGGACATGATGAATATAAGCTACTGAAAGCAGAGCTAGGTGGCTGGAACAGAGAAATTGGGGAATGGGCGATAGGGGGTGCCTTGATAAATATTTCTTTGAATCAGTGATCAAATTATTATTGTGAGGATATTTTTAGATTGTTTTAGGGTCAAGTAAGGTCATGAACTATCCGTGGTTTGCTGCTGGGCAGTAAAAAAACCCAAAAAAACAGAGGAGGCCGTTTCAGGCAGGGGAAAGACCATATGGGAGCAGCATCAAGGGTGTGAAATTACATGGCATAGCCTGAAACAGCAGCTTCGGCGATAGAGTGTGAGCATAGCATAAAGGGAGCAGTACTGCAGAAGACAGCTTCAAAATTAGATGCACACCAGACTTTGAGGAGCCTTTTTATGCCTTTTTTTGAAAAGTGTTTTGACTCTCCCATTCCAGGCAGTCGTGTAACTTTTAAGGGAAGTTATGTACTGACCTGTTTGGAATTTTAGAAAAATGAATATAGCCACAACATGGAAGGGATAAAAACAAGTTGGTTCTCTCACACCAGATACTTAAAGAATTAAATTTCAACAGTGCTGTTGCTCAGAATCTATTCAGAATATTTCCCCATAATCAGCTGCAGAGTCTGCAGTACATTTTTGATTATTAGTGGTAAATTTTCAGTCTTTTCAAAGCACTTGATGTTTAGTAATGGGCAGAAGTTTTGGAGGAAGTTTAGAAACTGGACAATGAGCAAGCTGAGTAATTCCGTTTTTGGTAAAACCTGATATATGATGACACTGAATTTTAGATATAGCTTATAAAATGCTCTGAAAGCAATCTTTAAAGAGGAATTTTAAAAAGTGTTTTGAGCCATATCAGCACATTATGTGTACATAGCCTTCCAAGATCACTACTTGTTAGAGCATAGTTTATCTGAATGTATAAATTTTGATATTTTGAGAAAAATAAAAAGTGTAAAAATTCATAATTAAAAACTTCATTACCGTGTAATCTGCCTGTGCAGAAGCCAGCATTTACTTTAGTAGTATTATTTTTTTGGTATTATTATTTTATTACCTTTTTCATTTGTGAGGTTTCACTAATAGAATTCTACATAGTCTTTTGCACTTGTCGTTTTCCTTTCTTCACTTTTAGATCACAGCATGTATTCCAGCTTTTTCAGTGACGACTGGGTGCTGGCGTGGTCAGCCGACTTCCTCTCATCTGTTGTTGTCCTCAGTACGTTATTAACTCATCTAGTCCCTGTGGAGGATGCTGGCTTATTACCTTTTGTATTGTCATCATCTGCTTACCAGCCAAAACTAACTATTAAGTAATAATTATTTTCTGTCCCTTACTTCATATTCATAGTCCTTATTTTCTGAATTTATACCTAATTTTTTGCTAAATACTTAAAAAAATACACTATGGCATACCCAATACCCAAAAATGGTCATATAGTATTGGTTGTTTACTTTTTCAGTAAAAAAATCGAATTTAAACAAACCATAAGTAACAAAGTTGTCTTTCAAGCCTTCTTGTTTTAAAATAAACAAAGAATTTAGAGAAAATTCTCCCCCTCCTTGACTTGTTTTGAATTACCTTATCTTTGGATTGAGCTGTCTCTAATTCATTCACCTTCTAAACTTTTTCTGATCATTTTTTTTATTCATTTAGTAATCACATAATTGTCTGTTTCTTACTTGCCAGGTACTGTACTGTGGTAGATATTGGGGGAAAAGTTGACTAGGGCATAATCTTTGCCTTTCACAATCTTGTATTATTTGTCCAGTATTGGAAAAAGACAAACAAAATACAGTTACGTAACAATGTGAGGAATGCTATGATAAAGATATGCACAGGATTGTATGGGCACAAAGGAAGAGATCAGGGAATGCTTTCCAGAAGAGGGACAGTTGAGCTGAGAATTTTTTTTTAATTTTTCTTTCAGATTTTACTCCCCCCTCCCCCGCCCCCAGAGAGAGGGGAAAGGAGGGAGAAAAAGAGGGAAAGAAACATCCTTGTGCCAGAGAAACATTGATCCGCTGCCTCTTGCACTCCCAACTGGGGACCTGGCCAGGAACCCAGGCATGTGCCCCGCGCAGGAATCAACCTGTGACTTTTCAGTTCGCAAGGTGAAGCTTCACCCACTGAGCCACACCACTCAGGGCTGAGCTAAGATTAAAAGGGGATTAGTATTAATCGGCTAAACATAGAATTGCTGGAGGGCAGGGGGCCCCCAAGAGAGAGGGTTCTGGGTGTGTGAAGGCACAGAAGTATGAAGACAATGCAAAGAAACCTGCACGAGACAAGTGTGGGTGGAGTAAAGCGGAAAGGTGGGAGATGAACAGGACTAAGGGCTAGATCCCAGGCATGGGCCTGGTAATCAAGAGCCTTGAAATTTGTACTTTCCTTTCCTACATTTATTTGTTTATTTCTGCTGCATACTAAATCCTCAGCTAGGTGTTAAGGATTTGGAGAGCACAATCTGCTTTCAGAGAATTTTTAGTTTAATGAGATATACAGAAAGACATGATGGTTTACTTAAGCAAGTTGTTAACTTTTTAATTCAGTATCAATAGTTGTAAATACAGTTTTTTTCTGGAGATGTTTAAGAACCTCAATCTTTACAAATTATGGAGACTTTCTATAGAATAAGAACTAGGATGCATAAATTGTAATTTTTTAAAAATATTATGTGTAATATGAAGTTTTTTGTGTGAGGAATAGTAAAACTAGCACATCCAGAATTCAGAATATCTGGATATAAAGTGTGATGCCACCACATGACTGTGCATTGTCGTAACATTCAGTCACACATCACATTCTGTGAACCAGGGGATACAAAGTTAAATAAGATTTGGTTTCCACCAGTGAGGAAATTATAAGTTAAATGGAAGTAAATAGCCACTTACTAGTATAGGTTGGTTGGTTGCAGTAGAATAACAGTAATAGTAGCTGTCACTTGTTGGAGTACCTGTGCCAGATATCACAAAGTACTTTCCATGCAGTAAATCATTTGGTGAATAACACAACACTGTAAGATGGATTCTGGTAGACTGGCTTTTTACACATGAGGAATCTGATGTACAAGGATGGTGACTGACCTACTCAAGTTCTACAGCTAGTAAGTAATGCAGCTGGGATTTGAACTTAGGCAGTTGGTTGCAAAGCCTGTATAACCACTGAGCGTACTGTCTCCCTGAACGATGAACATTTTATGGCAGACTATGACTAAAGTACTACAGCGGGATAAAAGATAGAACAAACTCTACCTGGAGGTTTGGGAAAGACTTCTGAGGCAACCTTAGAGCTCAGCCAGTAGGAAAAGCCAAGGAGGGAGCATCCTTGGCAGAAGGAACGGCATAACAGAAGCACACAGAAAACCGAAAAATCCAACAAGGTTGGGAGATGCTTTCTATGTGCCATAGCAGAATTTGGTGAAATTGGTGGCTTAGTGAGAGGAAGCTGGAAATATAAATTGGGCCAGAGTGTCTGAGAACATAGGTATTAGATTAAGGTGTTTCAATTTGTTCTTAGGCAATAGGGAATCAACAGAGGTTTTAAATTAGAGAAGTTTTATGATCGTTTTTTTTTTCAGAAGAAAACTGAAGAGCTGTGGGGAAAATGCATTCAAGACAAGGATGCCAGTCATATTCTAGTGAGATTTAAACTAATATTATCAACCTTTTCAAAGAACCAGGTTTAGGTTTTCTTGATTTTCTGTTGATTTTGTGCTTTCATCATTGAGTTGTTCCCCTAATTTTTTATTATTTCTTTTCTTCTGATCCCTTTACCCTTAAATTGCTACACATTTCCCTCTAAGAACACCGTTTACTACGTTTTATACATTTTGTTAAGTTATAATTTCATTTACTTCAAAATGTTTTTAAATTTCTCTTAATACTTCTTTGATTCATGTGTTATTTAGATGTGCATTGTTTAGTTTGCAGATATTTGGGGCTTTTCCAGCCATCTTTTGTTATGGATTTCCTGTTTAATTCCATTGTGACCTGAGAGCATATTTTGTATGGTTTGTGTTCTTTTGAATTTGTAAGGTGTGTGTATGGCTCTGGATGTGATCTGTCATGATGAATGTTCCATGTGAATTTGAAAAGAATATGTATTCTGTTGTTCATTGGAATGTTCCATAGCAGTTGATCAACTATAGATTTAGTTGATTGACAGTAATGTTCAATAAACTATACTTGTATTGCTTTCCTGCACATTTGATCTATCAATTATTGTATGAAAGCTGTTGAAGCCTCCAAATCGTGGATTTGTCTTTTTTGCCTTCAGTTCTACCAGTTTTTGTCTCACATAGGTTGATACTTACATTAAACTTATACACGTTAAGGACTGTTATGTCTTCTTGGAGAGTTGACCCCCTCCGCCAGCCTGTACTATAATACCCTTCTTTACCCCTGATAAAATTCCTTGTCTAAAATTATATAGCTACTCAGCTTTTTTTGAATTAGAGTTAGCATGGTACATGGTATATTTTTCTCCATCTCTTTTACTTTCAACCAACTGATTCTTTATGTTTATTATTCATGATCACTATATTTAAAGTAGCTGTCTTATAGACATCATATATAGTTGGGATGCATTTTTTAATCCACTCTGACATTCTCTGTCTTTTAATTGGTGATTTAGACTATTTGCATTTAAAATGATTATTGATACAGATGGATTAATATCTGTCATATTTGTAATTGCTGTTTTTTACATATCTCCTTTGTTTACTCCCATTCCCCTTCTTCCTTCTCTTTGGGTTTAACTGAGCATTTTATATGACTGCTTTATATCTAATCTCTTGGCATATCATTTAAACTTATTTTTAAAAATAAGATTTTAGTGGTTGATGCCGAGTGTAAATTTCTTACTAGTCTTTGTCTGCCTTCAAATAACACTTTATCACTGAGGTGTGTGTGTGTGCGTATTAAATTCCCAGTTCTTCCACTTCATTCCTTTGACATTGCTGTCATTCATCTTACTAATTTGTAAACTGTAATCACCCAATACATTATTACTGTTATTGCTTTAAAAACAATTTTTAGATCAGTTAAGGATAATGAAATATTTTATTTTACCTTCATTTATTCCTTTTTTTTTTAAGGTTTTATTTATTTTATTTTTACAGAGGAAAGGAGGGAGAAAGAGAGGGAAGGAAACATCAGTGTGTGGTTGCCTCTTGTATGTCCCCTACTGGAGACCTGGCCCGCAACCCAGGTACATGCCCTGACTGGGAATCAAACTGGTGACGCTTTGGTTTGCAGACCGACGCCCAATCCACTGAACCGTACCAACCAGGGCCATTTATTCCTTTGATTGTCTGAGAAATTCTTTATTCTTCCTTTACTTTCGAAGGATAATTTCATTGGGCATAGAATTCTAGGCTGGTAGGTTTTTCTTCCAACATTTATTTTTCCTCCATTCTCTTCTTGCTTACACATTTGGATTAGAAATCCACTGTAATATTTATCCTTGTTCTTTTGAAGATATGTTGCTTCCCCTCCCCCACTGATAGCCAACCCACACCCTCTTTCATGATTTCTATTTTTGATTTTTCTGCAATTTGCACATGATATGCCTGAATGTAGTCTTTTACGTATTATCTTGCTCAGTATTTTCTTAGCTTTCTGTATCAGTGGTGTGATGTCTGTCATTAATTTTGCCAAAATGTGCGCCCTTATTACTTCAGAGATGCCGCTTCTCCCTTCTCTCTTTTTTCTCCTTTTGGAAATTTCTGTTGATTTATCTTAAAGCTCGCTGATTGTTTCGTTGGCCATGTCCAGTCTACTACTGAACCCATCAAAACATTCTTTGTCTTTGTTAACATTGCTTTCAGTGTCTAGTATTTTCTTTCTTTTGTTTCTTAGAGCCCTGTTGGTATGGTACAAAGCCTGGGAGAGGGAAACTGTGAATATAACCATTTGATTAAATCTCAGTGGTTTAGTGGACCTGTGACCCTGGACTGCTACTGTCCTCCCAGCCCCCTTAGGTGACATCGGAAGGCTGGTGGGGTGGGGTTCGGACAAATGCCCTTCCCTCAGGGGAGGCAAGGGAAAGTATTTTACCTGGGAAAGTAAGTAGGTCCTTGTGGAGCATTTCACAAGGATTACTCTTGCTCTACACCTGCCAGAGCCAGGAGGGGATCTTTCTCAGATCTTCTCTGTGAGAATCTTTGGTGGGGTACCTGGAGATGTAACCCTGGGAAGGTGAGGGAGGGCTCTAGGACTATGACCGCCAGGAGTTTCTTTCTCACGTGCCAACCCACTGTCAACCGCCAGCAATTCATCAGTTACCATTTAAGTGTTTGTACCAGTTTATCTCTGAATTCCATGTCTTTCCAGATTTCAGAGGTTGGTTTTCCCTACAGTGTTTGTTCTCTAATGGGTTCAAGAAAAATCTTGGATTTCCAGTTTACTCAGCTATTTCTTGTTCACTCAGGACAAGATTGATGACTTCTAAGCTCTTTACATTTTGGTGCTGGAACCTTGATTTTTAAAATTTAACTATTTTTCTCCTCAATTTTAAGAACTGTATTATTCCATAGTAGAGATGTACCATGAGTTACCTATTTACCTATCAAAGGACTAGTCTGTATCTAACTTTTCATTATTATAAACAAATAACATGCAGTACAGTAAACCACCTTGTACTGTATTGCTATAGGGTAACTTCCTAGAAGAGGTCTTAATTAGATAAAGGATAAGTATGTTGATACTATCACATTGTCCTAAAAATGACTGGATTTCCATTCTAATCGAGAGCATGTACATTTCCATTTTTCCTATTCTTACTATGTATTTTATAAATCCTATTTTTTTTTTTGCCAAACTGATTAGCAAAGAGTTGTACTTTGTTTTTATTTGTGTTTCTCTGATTATTAGTGATTTTAAGTACTTTTTCACATATGTGTTGTGCTGCATTTCATGAGTAGCATTTTTACTGGGGATAGTCTATTCCCATTCCATTCTTATTTTGCTGTCAGGTTGTTGATTTTAAGAGTTCCTTGGATAGTCTAGTTAATACTTTATTATAAGGATTGCTAATATTTTTGCCTATTTGTTGACTGTCTTTACTTCGTGGTATTTTTAGCTATATACCTACCTTCTCTTTATCTTTTAAGAAAAATTTACTCTAAATTATAAATAATTTATTTTTGCTTTCAACATGTTTGTTTATATTTAGATATTTAATCCATTTGGAATTAATTGCTCTTCCACATGAAAAAAGTTAGCTTTTTTTATGGAAGTAATAATTTTAGGAAATCATAAATTGATCTTATAACCAGTCTACAGAGTTGTAGGATTTTCTCCACATTACCCAGCAACTGAAAATTAGAAATGGAGAAATTGTGTGGTTGGCTTCATCCAGTCATGAATAATGGCTGGGAAAGCGTATAGCCCAGGAGTGCAAGGGAAGTGAAGGTCCAGTTGAGATTGTCATTGAAGAGATTAAACAGGGCCTCATCTCTTCTGAAGAATAGGAGAATTGGAAGAAGTCAGGAAGAGTAAGTGATTTCCAGCAAAGACCACAAATTTAGGGAGCGTGAAAGGTGGAGTGATTGAAAGCATCTCAGAGTGAGATTTCAGAACTTAACTAGACGGTTTGAAACTGGAGAAATTCCTATTGGTAATAGGTCTAGGATATGACCCTGAAAGTTCTGGCCTTGCTAATAATGCATCTCATCCATGAGATTGCTTTTCCCTGCACTGTTGCCATCCACCGAGGATACTGATACATAAGTGATCACAGAGCTGACTGACTGGAAGTACAGGTTAGCAGACATAGGTAGAGTACAAAATGTGTTAGTATTAGGCAGTCACAAATTATGGGAACATTGTGCTACAAAAACTCTTTTGGAGGTCTTTTATTCAGTATTTTGAACACAATTTGTGTGAAGGTACACTTGTAGAGAGTAGTGTAGCTGTCAGGACAACTTACAGAAGTTTATTCCATAATATAATTTAATTACAGTATGTTAACCAAAGCAAATAACCTAACTGCCATTTAACTGTTAGGGTAAATGTAAATGTACTTTGGGGCTCCCAAAACAGCAATGGGGCCCTAGAAGGAAGGGCTCTAGAAAGGTGTCAGAGAGATGGCAAAAGTAGTTGATGATCGTTGGAAATCATAAGTGAAGTGTTTATAAATGAAGGCATATTGCTTTTGACTTTGGAATATGCTTTTGTCTATAAAGATAGAAAAATAAGCACACCGAAAAGATACTTTGAGAAATTGTTCGGTTTGGTATACAAAGTCTGTCTGGAGAAAAGTCCAACAGTTGTTAATATAAGGAGATTGGTTTACACAACATGATGTAACCTGGCAGCCCAGGAGAGTGGACTGGAATGTGCGTGTGTGAACAATGATGACCTCACTGTATTAGACAGTGGGTTGGTAGAGGCCATTGAGAGGCCATGTGTAAT
This sequence comes from Mormoops blainvillei, assembly GCA_004026545.1. NCBI lineage: Eukaryota > Metazoa > Chordata > Mammalia > Chiroptera > Mormoopidae > Mormoops > Mormoops blainvillei. Next base: position 152,424 of record PVJD01000416.1, read on the forward strand.
GTGTGGTCATCACTTTCAAAATGACTGAGCAAGTAGAGCAATGAATCTGCATCAGACTTTGCGTTAAGCTTGAACATTCCTCCATGGATGATTCAGAAGGCCGGAGCTATGGGCAACTGGTGATTGGCAGCTTCCTCACGACAACTTGCCCACTCATGCATCATGTCTCCTGCAGAGTTTTTTGTAAAACATTGAATCACCCAGGTAACTTAGCCCCTCTGCGGCCCCAGATTAGGTGCCCTGTGACTTCAGGCTTTTACCCAAACTAAAATCACCTTTGAAAGGGGAGAGATTTCAGATGTTGATCAGATTCAGAAAAATATGATGGGACATCTCATGGCAGTCGGAAGAACTGTGTGAGGTCCCCAGCTGCCTACTTTAAAGGGGACTGAGGAGTCATTGTCCTGTGTACAGTGTTTCTTGTATCTTCTCCAATAAATGTCTCTATATTTTTCATAGTGCGTGGCTGGATACTTTCTGGACAAACCTTGTCCGTAGGATGGTAAGGTCACTCACATATGGGGTGGGAAGGGTAAGGGGATATTGGGATTGTAAATGAGATGGCTGATCTCATAGGTGAGGCTAAAATCTAATAATAACTCTTCTTGAAAGGAATTTCTACCTGCTTTAGCAGGTAGAAATTTTAAATTCTAATTCAGGATTATCTACAGTTCATTTTCAGTGTGTATGTTAGATTGCTGGGTTATAAACCCAGTTCGTGGGGGACCTCTCAAGGTTTTGCCTTTATGCCTTAAAAGCATAAGAAGTTTTGCCTTTATTCTTCATAATTTAAGAAAAAATAGGATTTTCCCCCAGAAAGTTTAAGCAAGAATTAAAAACCTGAGCAATTACTTATAATTCTTTAATGAAAGTATAAGCCTTCCCTTTAGCCATGTGATCTCTTTATTTCTTTTCTCATGGAATTAAGGAGATACTTAGAAAATTAAGTTTTTAGCTAAGCTACTCAAAGGCAGGTAGTTACTTGAAAAATACATTTTTAAAATTTAGGCTATTTACTTGTTTTATATCCCTCTATAATTTAAATAATGGCAAACTGTTTAAAGGATTTGGGGAGGGCATGGTTAAAGTGTCTGGGATTTTCAGTCATTAACACAAGATATTAGAATAAGAAATACTGCTTGGGCTCATTGCAGTAATTATCTCATTGCTATTTAAATAACACCCTGTTGACAGTACAAACACTGTTCTCTTGTGAAACAAAATACAGTTCTTACACACAATAATCTTTGTAAATATTTTGAAAACCCCTAATAACATTATCCCCAAAATAATCATTCTGTTTGTCCTCATTATTATATTTTGCATATCTCTTCTACATTGCTTTAGAAACCTATTATTGAGCATCCAACTAAGAAATAAATTTTCCCTTAATTTTTGAAATCATTTTGTGATCTAAAACATAGTATCTCTAAAACATAGTATTGTACTATAGGGGCTTATGCTGTTTCCTTTCACTTACTTGCTGAAATACTAACTAAAAATGTAAATGAAAAAATTAAGAAGAAAAATTTAAAAATTGTCAAACTCAACAAATGTGTTTGACAGTTTATAGAGATGATGTTATTTTATGTGTACATTACACAGATCGTGAAAAAAGATTTTACAGATGAGAGAAACCCAAGATTCAAGGGGGTTAAGAGCCTTTCTCCTGAATTTACTTATATAGACATGTTTGTACAGCTTCGACTGAAAAGTCCCTATTTTTTTTTCCTAGTGTTTCCACTCTTCAGGTAGTTCTTGGTCTGAATATACTTTAAATATAAAATTTGAAGTGCAGACAAAGCAATGATTCAGCAAGCTGGTATGCTTATGTGTTTCTTAGGAGAAAAGGGGGAATCTTTTTCTATCACTGAGATCATCTGAGTAATTGAGAAGTACCTGTAAACCCATTTAGCTGATTGATATCTATGCTTTTGTATCTGATAAATATTAAATAACAGTGGTGCAATAGCTTGATTACATCTAGTTAATGTATGTCAGCATGTGATCTTTGTGTGTGTGTGTGTGTTTTTTTAATTGAGATAAAATTGATTAGTGTATATTCTGAAGAAGATTTTATGCACATTCTAATTTCCACTTGGTGCTAAATAATAAATATACTAGGGTCCCAGTTTCCAAAAATTCTGTAATTTAAAATATGCATATAAATATGACTAAAATGGGGAAGGACATTTGACCAGGAGTTAAAGGTTTGGATTCTCATACAATAATTCCTTCTTATTGTTCTTGCCTTGGGCCACACTTTAAAGGTAGAATTAATCCTATGTTCAGCTGGCCCCTTTGCGTATGAAAAGCAAAGGAGATAGCCTGAAAGTGCTTTGAAGTTCTCTAGATACAGAGTAATGCTTGATTTTTTTGTTTTTAATGACATAGACCTCTTTGAAAACTGGATGATCTCTTAGGAAAACACTTTTGAAATATTGGAGCATCATAAATCCCCTAATTCCTAACCACGGACTCTAGATTATAAACTCTGGCTACAGGCCATGGAAAAAGAGCAGAGCTATGCTTAATCTAAAATGTTAGCTAATTTACAGACATTTTGTAATTCACTTCAAATTTTGTTCGTTTTCTGGGGATTTTAAGGACTGCCAGCACATAGTAGGCTATTTGAACATATTTTTGAAAAAAATTTTGTTTTAATATTTGGAGGACTTGCCTATTTCCCAAAAATAGCTTTAAACTGGACTAACTTTTGTTTGTCATTTCGTAGTTAAGAGGTTCCCCTTGGCCTTTACCTGTGTGTCTAAACGTTCTTCCCTGTGATTGGACCCCTTAGAGCATATTAGGTGCTCTTTGCACAGCAGTCACCTGGCACAGACAAGCCACTGGCAGAGCTCTAAGCAGAGTGAGTGCTTTCTGTTCCTCATCTGTGATGAGTCATATCATGGCCTCCTATTACAGTCGAACTGCAGTGCATAAGCAAATGACCGCAGCAAAATATGTAACTTGCTCAAAATTCTCAAGGATGCACGTTTAAGATGCTAGTTCTTCTTACAGTTTAAAAAAATCAGTGGACAGATGTTTAGTAAATAAAGCTATAGCCTTGTAGTAGCCTTTCTTTCTTTCTTTTCTTTCTTTGCTTTCTTTGCTTTCTTTCTTTCTTTCTTTTTCTTTTTTTAAAGAAATAGCATACTGGCTTCTGTGTTTATGTATTGCATTGGCCAAAAAGTCCATATGGGTTTTTCTGTAAAATAAAAGACACATTTTTCATTTTCACCAGTAACTTTATTGGTTTGGGTATTTTGAGTATGCCAGCTATCTCTCATGTGGTATGATGTTAATTTCTTAATTAATGTCTCAATTTGATTGCTATCAACTTCACCTTGTCTCCCCGACCGTGGAGCATTGTCCATTGAGAAATCTCCAGCACAAAACTTCTTAAACCACTTTTTGACACATTCCATCAGTCACAGCACCTTTTCCACAAGCTGTACAATTTTTCTTTTGCATTTCAGTTGTATATTTACCTTTCTTGAAATGATAAAGCACCTTATGCCAGAAATGTTGCTTATTTTCATCCATCTTCAATATTAAAATGGCTACACAAAAATTCACCAATTTTGATGTTTTTTTTTAATGCACACTTATATGACAGCTGTCACAATACAACCTAACAAAATTGTTTCGAATGAAGTTAAAGACAACTAAAAACTACTAGAGCCATCTTACAGAAAAAACCAATGAAGTTTTTAGCCAACCCAATAGCAAAATTAAATGTTAATCATCAGGTTATTCCTGCTTTTCTACAGATTAAAAAGCAAATTACTTTTCTTCCAGATTCTGTATATCCATAGTGTCCTCCCAGCCTTCCTGATTCCTTTTGTACGATATCCTGTTTTTGTGTCTGAAATTAGCTAACTGCTGGCACAGTTAGGAGTGGTTTCAAAGGGCTAATGATGCTTTCTGAAAGCTTAGTGGTATTGATTCTGTTATGTATTCTAACCCAGTGGTTGGTTTATTTATTTCTTAACTGCAGCTCTAGCCAGGGATACATTTTACATTATGATGCAGTACACACAAATACCACCTTACCTAAAATGTTTCATGAAATAATAATTACCCTTACTATATGTGTTCCTGTATCTTTTATTTCTTTTTAAAACTACTCACCATGACCTACTAAATGAATTAGCATGTCCTACCAAACGGTTTCAGACTATAGTTTGAAAAAGTGCTTCTTCAGTTATATAATTTTCAGTGTCCTCTTATGATTTGTATAATATTGGGATATTGTTTTATTTAATTTGTGTATTTTTAAACTATAAGAAACCTTTTAGCAGATACCAAAGGGTAATCCTTCATCTAGAAAAAAAATAAAATAATAAAATAGAAAAACTTTGTGTGGTTTTTTGGGGTGGAAGTTCTTAGTTTGGATGTTTTGAGGTAAGGGCTAACTTTTGTTCTTTCATTCTGTTACATGTGCTTAGCTGTTAAGTAACATTAATAGTAAGCTTTGTGATCCCTTTATATGTTGAATTTGATATGACAGACTTAATTGGAAATATTTGTTACTGGTTCAGTTAATGTTTTACATTCAATGGTTTATATTTTAAAAATTTTTCAAATTACATTTTATTGATTATGCTGTTACAGTTGTCCTGATCTTTTTCCCCTTTGTCCCTCTCCACCCAGCTCCCCCCACTCCCTCAGGCAATCCCCAAGACACTGTTCATGTCCGTGAGTCATGCAAGGTTCTTTGGCTACTCCATTTTCTATACTCCATTTTACATCCCCGTGGCTATTCTGTAACTACCTGTTTGTACTTCTTAATCCCCTCAGCTCTTCACCCATTCTCGCCCCTTACCCCCTTTCCCTGTGGCAACCATCAAAACCCTCTCTGTATCCATGATTCTATCTCTGTTCTTGTTTGCTTAGGTTGTTTTCTGGTTTAATTGTTGATAGATATGTATTGCCATTTTATTCATAGTTTTCACCTTTTTCTTAAATAAGTCCCTTTAACATTTCATATAATAATGGTTTGGTGATGATGAACTCCTTTAGTTTTTTTTATGTCTGGGAAGCTCTTTACCTGCTCTTCGATTCTTGATGATAGCTTTGTAGGGTAGAGAAATCTACCCCTGCTTGGCTGTAGGCCCCTGCTTTTCATGACTTTGAATATTTCTTGCCAATCCCTTCTAGCCTGCAAAGTTTCTATTGAGAAATCAGTTGACAGTCTTATGGGAACCCCCCTGTAGGTAACTGTTCTTAAGTAACCTTTGGCATTTTAATTATGTTGTCTTGGAGCGGGCCTCCCTGTGTCCATCCTGTTTAGGACTCTGTTTCCTGGACTTGCATTTCTATTTCCTTCACCAAATTAGGGAAGTTTTCTTTCATTTTTTTTTTCAAATAAATTTTTCCAATTTCTTACTCTTTCTTTTCTCCTTCTGGCACCCCTGTGATGCGAATATTGGGGCTCCTGAAGTTGTCCTAGAGACTGCTTATACTTTCCTCATTTTTTTGGCGGGGGGGATTCTTTTTTCTAGTTGTTGTTCTGATTGGTTGTTTTTTGCTTCCGTATGTTCCAAATCATTGATTTGATTCTCAGTTTCATCCATTCTACAGTTATTTCCCTGCAAATTGACCATCATTTCAATCACTATATCCTTCATTTCTGACTGGATCTTTTTATGCTGTTGAGGTCCTCACTAAGTTTCTTGAGCATCCTTATACCCAGTGTTTTGAACTCTGCATCTCATAGATTGCTTATCTCCATTTCATTTAGCTCTTTATCTGGAATTTTGATTTGTTCTTTTATTTGGGCCGTGTTTCTTTGTCTCCTCATTTTGGCAGCCTCCCTGTGTTTGTCTCTGTATATTAGGTAGAGCCGCTTTGACCCGGGGTCTTTGTAGTGTGACCTAATGTAGTAGGTGTCCCGTAGGGACCTGTGGCACAGACTCCCTTATCACCCAAGCTGGGTACTACTCAAAGCGCACCCTTTGTGTGGGCTGCGTACAACCCCTTTTGTAGTTGAGCCTTGGTTGCTGTTGGCAGCTCAATAGGCCAGTCAGCTGTAAGGATTGACTGTGACCCCTTATCACCAATCTCTGCCTTTTGTGGAGGATCAACTGTGCAGGGGCAGGGTTGTGGTGCTCCAACAAGGTCTGTGGTTGTTCACTGGATGGGCTGGCCCTGAGGGTGATGCAGGCCAGGGTCAGCCCCCACCTGTGTTTTGTCAGGGGCCTCCCTGCCTGAGCTATAAAACAATCTGAGATGGCTGCTACTTATGCTGGACTTGGAGTTTCCCAGGGGAAGCCAAGCTATGAAACTATACTGGCTGCTGCTAGTGTTTGCCTGGGGCTCACTGAGTTCAGCTGTTGCCCGTTTGATAGGATTTAGGAAGTTGTGAAGCATGAACCAAGACCAGCCACTCATATGGAAAAGTGGCTTGGGTGGGCCTGTAAGTTGGGTTGGGGCAGAGTCTCTGCAGATCTCCAAGGCAGCTTGATGGAATCTGAGATATGGCACCAGCATTCTGGCTCTGTTTGAGGAGGGTTTAGCAAAGGGACAATGGCCTCTGCTCCCCTTGATGCCATACACTTCAGTTCCTCCTTTTATGCCACTGGTGTCTTTTAAGCTGCTATCCCAGTGCTGGAGCTCAGAGGGAGTGAGCCTGAGTAAGTCCGTGTGTGGGTTCTTTAAGAGGAACTGCTTGGGGCTCCAGCATTTTTTTCCACTGACTCAATCCCCTGTTGCTCGTTTTTTGCATCCAGAAGTTGTGGGGACTTACCTTCTTGGCCCTGGAACCCTGGGTTACTGGACCTGGTGTGGGGCTGGGACTCTTCGCTCCTGGGATATCCCTCCTGAATTTTTATCTACCACACATGGGTGAGAAACCAGCCTGTTCTACCTCTGCACCCCTCTCACCAGTCTGGATCCATGTGGTTTCTTAATTCCGTAGTTGTCAGACTTCCATTCAACTCGATTTCTGACAGTTCTGAGTGATGGTTGTTCTATATTTTAGTTGTAATTTTGACGTGGTTGTGCGAAGAGGTGAGTCATGTTTGTCTTTGCTACCATCCTGACCAGAAGTTCTAATGGTTTACACTTCTTACAAATTGTGTCAAAACCAGGATAGTTGAGTACCATAATTGTAATTTGTCTTTTAGGGAGATGTATCAAAATTAGCTTTGCCTTTCTACCTTTTCTTTTTAAAGAAGTACGAAAAATATTTTAGTCAGAATTTTCTATCGTTTAGACTTTTTATAAGCTCGTTATGCCTGCTTACCCTGATCAAGATAATGACATTTTGACTGTTTCTTGGTGAACATCTTCCTACAGGATTAGAAGTGTTTATCACCAGCGCGCCAAGATGAACATGGTGAAGAGGATCATGGGTCGGCCAAGGCAGGAGGAGTGCAGCCCGCAAGACAACGCCTTAGGGCTAATGCACCTCCGCCGTCTCTTCACTGAGCTGTGCCACCCTCCTCGGCACATGACTCAAAAGGAACAAGAAGAGAAGCTGTATATGATGCTGCCAGTGTTTAACAGGGTAAGTCCAGGTTGCCAAGCATGCTTTCCAGGACTGGGTGGCACTGCCAGAATCTTAAGGTTATAATAAGTCACAGGTAGGAAAAATGATAGAATAGGTTAGTTTTTAAGAAGCTTAATGTTTCCTTCCTTTCAGTTTGCTATAGTGTGATTTGATGTGAGACCTGATCAGAATGAACTCTACTTAGTTCCAACAGATAAAAGGAAGACTGAGCATTTTCTAAAAGTTCCCTCTAATGGTTGAGTTGGAGAGAATGGGTAGATTGTGTGTATATTATTTGTTATTCCATTTTTTTTTTTAAGTGATGGTTTATCGCACCAAATGGTTCAGTTGCCCAAGTGCTTTGTACACTTTTAAAAGAATCATCTCAGTTTGCTTTGTTATTTGGCAGGTTATCTATTAGAAATTGAAAAAGGATAATTATAGGCACTGGAGAGTCTAAACAGAGTTAATGTTTCATTGTATTTTATCAAGTTGATTACAGGTAGCAACCTTGGTGGGGATTTTTAAAATATTTTTTAAGTTTTACCAAAGGTATACAAGTACATAGTTTAAAACGCGAGGTAGTTCCACAAGCTAATGGATGCCCTACCACTCTCTACTGCTGATTGCTGCTGTCACTTTGAGCTCTTTCAGCTGTTAAATAACATACTTTTACTGCTTGTTTCTTGATTATTCAGTCTTAATTGACTTCCTACTGAGGAATATAAAAGCTAGTACATATTACCCTCCTTCTTATCCTTTACACAGAATGTGCCATTTGTTTAAACAATAGTTAGTGTTTATCCTTTACTAGTTGTGGTGTCAGTAGTATGCATAGATGAACCACAGGTAGTATACCACCATTTTTTTCCCCACTCTTGTAGAATTTGTTTCCCCCACACTTCATATTATAACTCTTCACTTCTGTCTTTCTCTGCGTGCCCGTGTTTCTCTTTCTCCTCCATCTCCACCTTTCTCTCTCCCCTTCCTCTTTCTCTTCCGCCTGTCTCTCCCTTCCCCTGCCTGTCTCCCTGTTTCCCTTTCCCTTGACCAGCCTCTGTCCTTTTCCTTCTCTCTGTTTCTCTTTCCCTTCCCTGTTCAGTCTCTTTATCCCCAACTCTGCCTCTCTGTCCCTTTCTGTACCTTCTCTCTTTACCCTGATTCTACCTTTTGCACCCCCCACCTGTCTTTCTCCCTTTCTCCCTTTCTCCTTGTCTCCCTTTCTCCCTCTCTTTCCTTGTCTCTCTCAGTTCCTGTTTCTCCCAGTCTCTGCCTTTTCACTCACTCCCCACCTGCCCTTGAATCTCTCTTCCTGTCATTATGCCTTTCTCTCTTCCCCCATCTCTGACCCATCGTTGTCTCCCTTCCGGTCTCACTTGGTCTCCATGTTGTTTATTCTCTCTGTGTTAGTGTTTTTGCCTGAAATTTTCTAGGCTCTTTATCTCTCATTTTAAAATTTTACTGAGGTTTCATGATGACTCTTCTTAATCTGAACAGTTATACCCTTCAATCCTGGGAAGATATTTTGAAACACTTCTTTGTTAACCTCCCTTGTTTCACATGTTTCCATTTCTGGAACTCTTATCAATCATATGTTAACTCTTCTAAATTAATCTTATGTTATATTTTTAATTTCCTTGAATCCTTCCTTTTATTCTTCTAAAACTGTGTACTATCTCCTCCCATCCCTCTGAAAATATTAAATTTTTAAAAAACTTTCTTAAACTTCTTGCATCGTTATTTTTCCAAATTCCTTTTTTGGGGGGATGGAGGGGTATATTATTTACTTTCATACTAGAGTAGCCTTCAGCTGTGTGGTGATAATTGTCCATACATTAGTATTGTGTCAAATATATAAACCTTGTGCCTTGTACCACACTATGCATTGGGGTTTCTGAGATAAAATAGTCTAATCTTATGAAGCTAAAGTGTAATGAGGAAGATAAACATATAATTCTGTTGGAGAAGAGATAAGCACAACAATAGATGATATAATGACAACAGAGAAATGTAGTATTAAGGGACATGGGAGGATATGGCAGCCCTGAAAAGAAAGTTTCTAAAAGTGTGGGTGTCAGGAAAGGGAAGTCACCCTCGAGAATGTGCTGTGATCCTTGAGCTTTTAAAGATGAGCATTAGGCAGATTGTAATTAACTAGATCAAATTAACCAAGAAGGTATTGTGGAAGGTAAAGCATGAGTCAAGGTAAAAGGCAACAAACATTTTAATATGTGCCAGTGTCTTTAAGCATACCAAGGAGTCGATTTTATGTCAAGGAGGGGCAAAAAATAAGACTGTCAAGGTGGATTGCAGGCATACTTTTGCTAATACTTTTCCTGGAGTTATGCAAAGCCAGTGAAGTATTGTAAGCAATAGAATAAGAGAGAGTAGAAGACGCCAAGACAGGGCTTTCTTTGAGGCTTCTAATTTGGGTGGATGTTTCCCAATAGCTATGAAAGAAAGTTTTAGAGATAGGTGCAGTATGGGACATTGAGTGTGGATGATTTGTGAACAGGTCAGTAGAAGAGAGTTGGCTGGACACATATTTTTGGGACTCAGGACAAAGATGTTGGTCATCGAAACCCTGGAGGAAGACAAAATATTAATCATGGTTCATACTGCTAAGTGAGAAGAGCTGCAGGCTAAGGATCAAGTATGGAGAACATGAATGTTAAATGAAAGAAGGAGAACCCATAAAGGATGCAGAACAAGAGGTGGTCATGGCCGTACAAAAAGAATCAGGAGAGGGTGGTTGTAGAATTTGAGATAAAAGTTGCAAGGAGGTGAGCAGTCAACACTGTCATGAGAGACTGAGTGATATGAGGACTGAAGAATGTTCTTGAGATTTGCCAAGAACAGTAAAATGCCAGTTTGGAATTTACTAGAGTGTTGGAGGCAGAAGGCAGTGAGTTAAATCGGAGATTAGAAGAGACAGTAAGTATATACTAGGCTTGTAGAAATTTGAAAGAAAAGAGAACAGAAGAGACTGGCGGAGGTGAATTTGGCAATAAAAGGGTGCTCACTCCTATGTTTCTAGTGTTTTGCTTTGCTTTTAAAGGTGGGAAGGATCTAGGCATGCTCCTAAAGAGAAGGGAAGAAATCAGCAGTTGGGAAAATTTGGAAATTATCAATAGAGATTCAAGTTGATTGATGGGGAGGAGATCATGGAGTCAAATTTCAGATGGGTGGTTGAGCCTCTAGCAGGAAAGAGACTTAGCCCATCCTGGGGAAAGGATACAGGGTGAGGCAAAAGTAGGTTTACAATTGTATAGAAAAAGACATGCAAGTTATGATTATTACAGTAGCTGTATTAGCTCTGTGTTTTGAGTACTCACAACTGTAAACCTACTTTTGCCCCCCCCTCTGTTTTATTGGGTGTGAATATGGATTTGCAGTTAAGGTGGTGGGAAGTTGAATAAGCTTCTGCTTAGTAACCTCAGTTTCCTGTACTTGTCAACAGGAGATGTGGTCTGCTAAGTCTTGGGAAAGTAGGTTGACTGAGGGACTTAAAGAAATTGTGATGGCTTGAAATATTAATGAAAGGGAATGAAAAAGATAGTTGAAAAGGAACAATAACAGAGTATTGAGGGCCCAGTGGAAGCTGGAGATAATAAATTCGTACCGGATCTTATCCATGGCTGTGTGTGATTTTTCTCTTGCCAGTGGCTCAGCAGCCTGTGAGTAAAAGTTAGGACAGATAGAGACATTAAGAAGTAGAGAAGTCAGACATTATTTGGGGGGACCGAGGTTTTGCTGGTCTGGTGGGGCAGAAGGACAGGAGTAGAAGGAAGAAGCATCGTAAAAGAGAGACTAGTTCACACGTCACCTATGGGGTTAGGTAGGGTAGAGTAAGAATAGGGGATAGAAACAATACATTTCAAAGGTGTTCATTTTTTTAATCTACAAAATAAGAGACTAAGAATGGTGGGGTGAGGAGATAGAGAATAGGAACATGAGGAAAGGTCGGGGGAAGATTTAAAATAGCTGTTTTGGAAACGGGAGAGAGAACTGATTGAGGACAAAACTATTTTTTCAAGCCCTGTTGAGGTAACCAGTCATTAATTTTTGTTGGATTTAGTTCTAGGAAGTTTTTTTGTTGTTATTTAATTTTGTTTATGTACTGTTGACAGTGTTTTGAGGCAATTTCCTTCTCAAAGACATAAATGTTTACAAAGGTGATAATATTTAGAATGGTTAGATAATTTTTTTCTATTAACATAAATTAGTAAGTAATATCCTACATACATATTCCATGTATTTTATCAGTTAGGTCTCTACAGTTCATTCAAGTGAGTGTTAGGATAGAATACTTGCACGGATACGTGTTTTTCTTTTTTTTAGAGTAGATTTGAGATGCTGTAGTGATTATCTCTCTTGCTTAGACTTTTTGACTTAGTTTTCTTGTGTTCTAAGTTGTCATAAATCTCATTAACTATTAAATTCTTTTAAGTCAAAGGTTTTTAATTGGCGGATGAAAAGCACATATATATGCATTGCCTTTCATCTCTAATATAATGAGTGAGTAAAGTACCATAAAGGTTCAGTCATCTCTTAACTAATGAAGAGACGGGAAGTTATTTTTGTGCCATTGTGACCAATTAAAAAAATATATATATTATAGTCATTGGATTATCATTAACCTAAAAATGTCCTTAAATAAGCATCACATTCATTAAATTTTTGAAATATATAGCCATATTTATTTAATGTTTAACCATTTATACATGAACATATTCTACTAGTAAGAAATAGCTTTGATAAATGAGTAGCTCATAATGGCTCTAGAGCTCTTAATCATGATTGCTAAAAAGGAATTGCACTGTTCATTTTTGCAGCTTTGCTTGATTCATGCTAAACAGTAAATAAACCATATTTTAGACATGGACATCTATCTCCAGAATTATTTTTAAAGTGTGTTCAATAGTGTTATTTCAGTGAGTGGTATTTGCCTTTAAGAGACACAGGTTGAGAAATGACATGTGTTGAGTCTTTTTTCTGGGCCAGTTCTCATGCTGGGTTCTTCAGCTGCCTCCTGTGATCTTCCTCACAGTCCTGCAAGGAGACTGCTTCTGTCCTCCCTCTCAAACTGAAGGGTTATTGTGGAGACCGAGAATAGCTGAATAGTACTTACCCAGCATTCTTAAAAATAATTAACCTTTAGTCCCAAGAACAAAAGCTTACAGAGAAAAATACTTGATTTAAATTTATTTTTAAAAGAATAGCATTTTAGTCATCTAAATATTAACTGCCACTGTTCATTACTGTGGTAGATGTTATTATACTTTATCGTATATTTTAAAATATAATCTTTGCTAATTAGATCTTCTTTTAGAAACTTCTCTAGCTTTTTAAATTCTAATTTATATTTGAGAAGTATCTAAGTTGAAAACAGTGTCTTTTTTGCCTGCTACAGATGACCTTTACTTTTTAAATTCTTGACTTTAGAAGGAGACTCAAGTTTAGAACCAAATGAGAGACAGACAGGAGTCAGAAGGTGACTATTTGCATACATACAGCTTTAACACTTATTACATAATATCAGCACAGTTGATACTGGAGAATAGGTCTGTGCAACAAAGGACTAAATTTACCCTTGAAATAGAAAGGGACAGTTGCAGGCCACACCCAGAGCAGATGAGAGTGTGTGTTCTGAGGCAGGCATATCCCAAAAGGAGAGGAAGGAGAGAACACAACTGAGGGAAGCTGTCTTAGTTGCTTTTCCCCTAAGTCGGTGGTTCTTCTGAGAAACAGGAAGAGTGTGAGATAAATGTTTCCTTAACTATTTATATTAATTGATAAGAAATCTTAGCTCATTTATAAGATGAAATAACACAATTATGTCTTGATGGTTAATTTTTACAGTCTGATTTATATTGCAATTATTTAAGAACTAATGGTAGTAGTACTGTGTAACTTAATTTTAGATAAGACATATACTGTATTTAGGAAACAAAACTGTCAAAGTTCCAGCCTTTTTCGTTAGTCATATTTAATGTTTTTATTGAATGGCTTCATTCTGCAACAAATACATCTCGAGCCTCTACTTTGCACATGCCACATTAGACAGCACTGTTAGTTTTCCCTGAGTGTGCCAGAAGTGTTTACTAGAGGTACCAGAAATTTTCTGAAATTTATTTAGATGCAAATTAAAAACGACCCTTCTAAAAACAAGTCAAACCATGTTGTTCTCCTCTTAGGGTAAACATGACAAAGTCACAGTGATAGGGTTCCGGTGAAGTTTAATTGAGACAGTGTAGTACTGAGTGATTAGGAGCAGGTCTTTGGATCCGACAGGCCTGGTTTTAAATTCTGGCTCCACCACCTGGCTTATGTTGTTTAACTTCTCTAACCCTTTTTAAAAATCTGTGAAATGGGGATACTGTATAAGATTTTATGAGATTCAAATGACATTACATGTCAAGTATTTTAATACTGCTAGGCACACAGTAAATGATCATTATATGGTAATTATTTTTATTGAATTTGCTAGAAGGCATGTTTTTTCCTCAGTACTGTTTTTATTTTCATCTGAGTTAATGAATGTCACATCTCTTGTGGAATTATCCCTTCTGAGTTGAATGTATTACCTACCAGCCTCTTGCTCAGTTCTCTCCCTTGGCAAATAAAGAAACTAAGACCAAAAATTTGACCTGTACTCCATGAGGGTGAGGAGAATCCAAGCCTCCTGACACCCAGCTCCATGCTCCATCTTCTGTGGCACACGTTTTAAGTGCATGACTGAAGCATTCTGTTTTTAAGAAATACCACTATTTGTGGAAGGTGCTGAATACGTACCTAATATTTTTAGATTTAATTGTAGATTTCAGTCACTGAAAAACAAATCTCTTCCCTTTGCTACCTTATTTAAGCAGCTGCCTGTTATTTCGTATTATCTAAAATGTCAGGTTCATGTTTTAGTCCCTGTACCTCTCCAACTTTATCTTGTACCATTTTCCTTCTCGTTCAAGTCATACAGCATCACTAGCCTTTCGATTCCTCAACTACCTTAATGCACACTTTAAGGTCTTAGCACAGTGCTTCTCAGTGCCCAGAGCCCTCTTTCCTTGGCTCTTTGAACTGTGACTCTTTCTGGTCATTCAGTATCATCTTCTTCGCACCACTGTCATCTGAGAGAAAACTTTCCTAACTTCTCCCCTCTCCAGGCATTCTCTTTCAGCGACCCTGTTTCCCTGCTGTGTAATGCTCACTGTCTTAACATAATTTTCATTTTTAAATTAACTTGTTTGATATTTGTCTTCTGTAGTAAAATGCGAACTCCCTGAGCACAGGAATCGTATTTGTTTTATTTACCTTTGTATTCACAACTCTTTATTTACCTCTGTATTCCTGATTCCAAATATTACCTGATGTATTTAGAAGATCGATAAATATTTATGACAGGATGAATCAGTCATTAGTAGTATTAGATCACTAGACTAAAAATTGTTTATGTCATTTCAGATTAGCAAATAGGACATCGTTTTTCTTCTATAATATTGATTTTGGGTTGGTTAATTCAAGTAAGACTTACCTTTTGAGAAAATTTTCTTGTGAAAATAAAGCAGTAAATGTTAGGATTTGTGGAAAAAGTTACTTGCATTTTTAATAGCATTACTATTCACACAGCATGAAGACTGCTTGAATAACTGTATCTTTATATCTTCTAAGACATTATCTGTTTATTATAAAGTTGTCTTAATAACATTTAGGAATAAAATAGCTCTTAATCCTTAGGAGCAAAATATATATCAGTATATTTTAGATTTAATTGTAGATTAATTTAGATTAAATTGTAGATTTGGTAATAGAAATGTTTACCTACTTTATGTCCAAATCATTTTGAAGAGAGGCCTAATAATTGCCTGAGCAAAATATACATTTGTTTTATAAATGCTTCTTTAAACAGTTACATACTCATCTGTGAGTGGAGGTAAAATGGCTGTTCAAGCATGTACATTGTTTGGTCTCTCAGTTTCTAATGTATCTGCAATTTGTTTGTTAAAGAATGTGGGTCTTATTTAATAGATAACCACACAGGTTAACTGTAAACATACAACATTTGTCAAAATATTAGAAGAAAAACAATTTATCGAGATCTTGAAAAATACTGCTTACTGCTCTCGCAGGTATGGCTCAGTTAGTTGGAGCTTTGTCCTATGCACTGAAAGGCCGAGGGTTCAGTTCCTGATCAGGGTACATACCTAGGTTGCAGGTTTGGTCCCTGTTTGGAGCACATGTGGGAGGCAGCTGATGAATGTTTCTTTTCTCTCTCACTACCCCCTGCGCCCCAACCAACTCAGTTCCTCCCTCCCTACCTCCCTCCCTTTTTTCTTTCCTTCCCTCCCCTTCCTCCCTCCCTCCCTCCCTCCCTCTTTCTCTCTCTCTAAAATTAATAGATGTATCCTAGGACAAAGATTAAAAGAAAAGAACTGTTTATTTGTTCTTCGAAATAATTTACTATAACCCCTGTGTTAAGTTACTGAACAGACTTACATACCTGGACAAAAGTATACTCTAGCATTGAATTGTTGTGGGGTTTATTGTTTTGGGGAGTTTTCTTTTGTTTTTGTTTTTCAAGTACTTTCAGTTCAATTTGAGGGAGGTTATAAGAAGCACGGTACCTATCATAAGACTGTAAGAAGCATTTCTATTATGAGATATTACATTATACTTTATATCATTTTATTAGACTCCTTGGAAGAAAAATTGTATAGTATGAAGAATAGAGGTACTTCCTTAAATATACATTTTTCTTTCCTAGGGACATTGTAAACCATACAATCGACTAGGTTTTCTCTTTTGTATCTTTAAGCCAAATTCACGACTAAAACATGGCAGATATAGAGGTTCTTTTGGTCTTAGATTTTTATTTAATGTTTTTTTCTAGCCCATTCCCTAGTCTTGGTCTTTTTATTTGCTTTTTTTGTTTTTCTTTCTTCCTTTGTTTATATTCTCATGTTATAGTTTGTGTCCTTCAATACTATCTGAACATATAAATGAACAACTATATTTAGGGAACATCATATCCAAGGCAGGGTGCTAGCTTGTTAGGGAATACAAAGGTGAGTGAGAGAGGTTTCTTTCCTTTGTTAGTCACATATGAACATATAAAACACTGTGCAAATTGTGTTGTAACAGAGAGCTATTGTAGTACTTTAGAAGACACAGAATTTCCTTTTAATTATAAAGAATGTCATTGAAACAGTATTTTAGAATATATCCACTTACATAGCCATTATTATATCATTTCTTTTCCTATGACAGTCCATCTACTTTTCTATTTTTATTATTTATTGATTGATTTCAGAGAGAGAGAGACAGACATCGATTTGTTGTTCCATTTATTTATGTGTTCACTAGTTGATTCTTGTATTTGCCCTGACCAGGGATCAAACCTGCAACCTTGGAGTATCAGGCTGATGCTCTAACCAACTGAGCTACCCAGCCAGGGCCCAGGCTTTATTTTCTTATTCTCTTTGCTAATCCATACTGGTTTATCTTTAAGCATTATTTATCCTAAAGTTCATTTCTCATAGATTTCTGGGGAAAAAATAAGTTTATTTCATGACCTGAATACCGCTCATGGAGTTGAGAAACAAAAAGTAGTTCAGAGCAGAAAGTTTTTTTTCCTTTGAATAAGGAAAACAAGAGATAGTCCATCAACAAGGTGTGACAGTGCAAGCTGGGAGGATTCATGACCCTCTTGTTTATTCTCTTCATTCTAGTCTTTTCCCTTCAAGCCTTGTTTTGGGAATTATTGCTGTTAGATTTAGATATTCTGAGATATAAGATGAGGTTGGTGAATTCTGTATTCAGCCTATAACTTAGCAATAGAAGATAAGTCTCTACTTTTCACCATCTAATGTTATCTGTGTACCATCCAAAAATTGTAAATTCTTAATTTAGATTTTTTCAGAGAAACATTATATTTTCTAAAGCTTCTAAAGTAGATTGACTCAAATTCTATCTTATATTTTTTAATCATTCATTCAACAAATTAATATGTATAAGGAAATGCGGCTAGATGTGATTTATTGAGAATTATATTTTTAAATATATTTTTCAGATCCAAAGAAACTGTTTAAGCATACATTTTGTAACTTGATTTTCAAGTCATACCACATTTTGAAATGCACAGAATAAAATAAAAAAGTTGACAGTGCTTTATTAAAAATTGTTTTTTCTCATCCACAGGTTTTTGGAAATGCTCCGCCAAATACAATGACAGAAAAATTTTCTGATCTTCTGCAGTTCACAACACAAGTTTCACGACTGATGGTAACAGAAATTCGAAGGAGAGCATCAAACAAATCTACAGGTATTACTACAGAAACCAACAACAACTAATTTATTTGGTGGACAGTTTAGTAAAAGTGTTATTTAAATTAGGTAGAAAATTGACCTGATTCTAGGCATGTGGATTTCAATTACCAATCTTATTCACATTCTTGTAGTCACAGTTTTCTCTTGGTTTCAACATCTTCTAATTTTAAGTAGAGTAGTTCTATCAAGACTGTTTTCCTTGAACCGATACCACCCCCAATCCTTTCAAGAATATTCTGTTTTCTTCTGAACAAAATCCAAATTCTTAGCATGACATCTAAGGCCAACCCAGAAACTGGCCTTAAGTGGGTTTTTTTAGCCTATACTTTTTAATTTCTTGTTTCCTTTTCTGTATTTCAACCAAACCAAGTAGTTTGGAGTCCCAACTTGTCTGTGCTCTTATTTCTGTTCTCTTCTTATGATGCTTTACCCCCATAAGGAGAATCTTTCCCATCTCAGTATGTCTAAATCTCCCCAGCTTGGATTAAGTCACACCTTTTTGATGGACTGTTTCTCATTTTCCTTATTCAAAGAAAAAACAGATTTCTCTTCTGAACTACTCTTTGTTTCTCAATTCCGTGAGTGGTATTGGGTGTGTGTCTTCATTTTCCTTTTTGATCATGAACTGTTTAGGGGTCTTTATATGACCTACAGTCTTTACCAAAATGCTTCACCTACACTAGGTCTTGTATGAATGCTGCCTGAATATTATTCTTTTTTATAATTCTTTGTTAATTAATTTTAAACTTTATAAAACATATTTCCTTTTACTCATGATTAAAATAAGCTTTCTTGATTTTAATTACCATTAATCATTTCCTAAATTAGCAATATGTTTGAGGGATTTTATCTTTATTTTATTGTATTTTGTTATTTTGAGTTTTTTGATGGTTGTTTGAGTGATAGCTTTCTTGTTGAAGCATTAGACTGAAAAATTGATTATTTAAGTTCTGTTTTTAATATCTCTTTGGGAAAATCACTTATCTTTTGAACCCATCAAATTATTATTTTTTCAGTAGTAACAGTAATGCCTTTGTTATAAAACCTTTTTTTAATTTGTTTTTATTAAAATTAATACAAGCACATAATTTTGAGGGCCAGATTGTTAAAAGATTTATTAAAGACAGCATGTCCCTTCTATGATCCTGGTTCATCCCCATTTTTCACTCCTGAGAGACAGTAATTTTTGAACACTTAATTTTTTTTTAATATTTACTTTTATGTCTCTAAATAACATTTACAGTATGTGTTCTTGATTTTTCACATTTTGACCCTGTCTTCTGACTTTTCACAAGAGAGTGAGACTTACTCTCTTAAGCTTACTACTACGACCCCACAGACACTTCCTATACCCCTCCAGTGCTGCCCTGTCATGATTTTCGTTAGATCAGGATTCATGATTGGGACTATGAAGACATTTTTCTAAGATGAGCCATATGGTATGCTGTGATTACTTTTCTTTCCTTGTAAATCTCCCTGCCTCCATCAGACTTAATAATTGCTTATTTTTTTTACTACTTTTCTACATTGTTATTACACATTCATCTCTTACTCCTCTGATTTGCCAAATCTCTCCTTAATCGGATTGAAGACATCAGACATTCTGTCAGTCTCACCCTTTTGCAGACAGGCTGCTTTAGTCCACAGCAGGTGCTCTCTCGGCCAGCTGCACAGCTGTCGTTTTACATTCCCACTCACACCGTCCTGGGATGCCTTGCCACTTCTTTGAGGTAGATCCTCTGTTTCCTCAATCTTATGTCATCTTTTTTCTCAAATTAACTGGTAGAGCATCTTTTCCAGAAGCTTCCTGACCCAAAGGATGCAGGGGAATTACTATTTTTGATTTTGGGATTTTTTTGTTCATTTGTTTACAGAAATCCCATGAATGAAAATCTGACTATTGCTGAATAAGCTGAGTTCCTTCATCTTTACTAAGGAAAGTGATGCCTTTTGGCTGACAACCTTTTGGGTACAAGGGCTTGGCACAGATCGCCTCATGTCAATAGCATGGCTTTATTGCAGAAACTGGAAATGAAAAGGCATAGGTCCACCACCCTCATTATTTCACAGAAAAATGTGCTTGGGAGATCTCCCGTCTCCCCCAAACACAAAATACAAACATGAATGCAATTTTGTCAGTGAAGAAACACACAAACTGCTTGTGATCTAGACTCCATGAGTCCTTTTTGGATGTTTATAGGAGTTGTTTGAGAATGCTAGCTGTTTAGCCCCAGAAAGACTCTGGGGTTAGGGGAAGTTACAGGCCCTCCTACCAGAGAGTGGAAGCTACCAGTGTCATGGGAAGTTGAGTTTGGCTACAGTACCTCTGGGGACATGGTCAGTGAAAGGGGGAAAAGGGGTGTTTTATCTAGGTCTTTCTCTAGGCAGCCCAGGGCGAATGCTCAGGGTCATATTGGAAAATCTTGTAGCTTTCATTATATTTATCCTCCTTTCAGTAGGTATCAGATTCTCGGTTGGAAATCATTTTTTTCTCAGAACTTAAATCATTTTTTAAAGCATATTCTAGATGTCTGTACTGCTATAGAGAAATGAAGTTTCCTGGATACTTGACTCTTTATCTGTGCCCTCTTTTTTTCTTTACTTTCTTCCCTATAAAAGCATTGAGGATCCATTTTTTGGCCATGCTGTTATAAAATTTTATGATAACCTACATTGGAGTAGACCTATATTTGTCTATTATGCTGAGTCCTTCTTAATCTGGGAATTCATATCCTTTAACTTGGGGGAAGTTTCATGAATTGTTTAAATAATAATACCCTCCCATCTATTTTCTCTCTCTAGTCAGATGTACCTCTAAGGCACACTCATTTTCTTATCATTGCTTACTTTCTGTCTTTGGTTTTTGACTCTACTTGCTAAGAGAGCCCTTCAGTTTTACCATCCATTCCTTCTATGGGGTTGTTTTTCTTTTTTAATTTGTGATGTTATAATTTTAATTTCTAAGAGTTTTTCTTCTTTATTGGTGTTTTGTTTTTTAGGGACTGTCTTCTCTTAGCTCAGTTTCTGTTTTTTTCGTTCGTATTTTCATGCCATTACATAGTCTGTCTAAGCTTACCCTTTTTTGTTAATTTGTTTCTGTCTCTTGTCTCTTATATTGGAGAATGTCCTCACATACCTCATCCTTGGCCATCTGTTCCTGTGTAAGAATGGATGGGAAGCTGCTGGGTAGCTTTGCAATTGTGGGTGGATCTTGCAGCTCTGGGCACCAGCCCAGGGTGATCCTCCTGGGCCATTTTGTTGACCATCTTTCCCTGGCTAGACAGAGTCCCCAGAGAATAGTATCTAGTCTTTATCTAGACCGTATTTGTATGATTCTGAACATTTCAGAAGCAAGGTAGGGGAAAGGCCTGAGGACCCTCAGCATTTAGTACATGAGTTTCTACTTTAGCTCCATGAGCCCACAGCTGTACCTGGTGTGCTGTTATCATCCCTCCTCCACCTCAGTCCAAACACCGTCTCTTACTCTTTGCTGTGAATAAACCTCCAGTCTAGTGCCTTTCTTGTAGTGGGGATCTGGAGTCTAGTTGCTTTTTAAAAAGAGGGGGGGAAAGTATTTACTCATTCTATAGAATGGCATTTATTTATTTATTTATTTTATTACATTTACTGGAGTGACATTGGTCAGTAGGGTCATATAAGTTTCAAGTGTACATTTCTGTGATACATGATCTGTATATTGCATTGTGTGCCTGGCTGCTCATAAAAATATTTTCACCAATCCCTTGTGTACAGTTTTCCATCACCACTGCTTCCAAAGGCAGCTAGTGCCACCAATTCCTGAGCCTCTTGGTAGTTCTATTATAATTTATTTGCTTTTCCTGCACTTACTTTAAGATTCTAGAATTTACTGAATCAGTTACCACTAACTTCTGTACTATTTTAGTATTCAAAATTTTTTTAGCTTTTCTATTCTCTTTGTCTTTTATGCTTTTTAAGAAATCCTTTTACAACTGTTTTAATGGGTGTGTTAGAATGTTCCATACCATGGACCAGTGGCTTAACCAACAGAATTTTTTTTTTTAGTTCCGGAGGCTGAAAGTCTAGATCCCAGTGCTAGCATGATTGGTTTCTGTTGCGATCTCTCTCCCTGGAGTGCAGATGGCTCCTTCTGGATGTGGCCTCACATGGAGGAGAGAGTGAGCAAGCTCTGGCCTCTCTTCTTATAAGAGTACTTATCCCATCATGAGGGCCCCACCCTCACGACCTCATCTAAACTTAATTAATTACTTTCCAAAGGCTCCATCACCAAATACCATTACATCAGCAGTTAGGGCTTCAACATATGAATTCTGGGAGGGACACATTTCAGGCCATAGCAGTGGGGTTTCAGGAGAAAACAGAGGTAAAAGCTTGTATGCAACCTTTTCTCTTTAACTGGAGCCCGTTATGAAGTCTTGAAGCAGTAGCCATTAAATATTTTTAGATTAAGGACAGAATCACTTATTCAGAAACATTACATTATATGAATTGATATATAAATTTTAAAGTGTGACAGTCTTAATTGTATTTGCAGTTTTTGAAGCAAGTCCAATGGAAGTTGTCAAGATAGTTGAAGATAACTTTCCTGCCCTGTCTTCTTCCCTTCTCCTCCCCAAATTGCATTGCATCCTTTTTTTTATCTTTCCTGATTTCAGTTCCTCCTGTGGAAATAAGAAAGTGGTCTTCAATAGATTTGTTTGTTTTATATAAATTCACCTATTTTAAACAAGTGAAATTTCTCCGTCACAAGCTGACTCCTGTCATTGTGTTTTCTTTCTTGAATGATATTCCTAGATTAGAAAAAAAATACCCAAAATTTTATTTACTTACTTCTCTGTTACTGTCTTTGCAAGTACCTAATCTGCATGTTTGTAGAAAAACCTTTTTCTGTATTGGAGATTTGTTTTCCTGAATCCCTTTATAATATTATATCCATAGGGCAATGTTTTAGAAATAATGAAAAGTATCCTAAGTGAAGTAGTTGTCTCATTGCTATTTATAGTGATAGTTATATATGTTTTTTGAAACTTTTCATTTTGAGCCCTGGCTAGTATAGCTCAGTCGATTGAGTGTTGGCCTGCGAACCAAAGGGTCACTGGTTTGATTCCTAGTCAGGGCACATGCCTGGGTTTCAGACCAGGTCCCCAGCAGGGGGTTGTGCAAGAGGCAACTACACATTGATGTTTCTCTCCCTCTCTTTCTCCCTCCCTTCTCCTCTGTCTAAAAATAAGATAAAATTTTAAAAAACCTTTCATTTTGAAATAATTAAGAGGCTCACAGGAAGTTATAAACCTAACTCATAGAACCCCCTATGCTCTTTATCCACCTTTCCAGTTGATAACCTCTTATTTCCAAGCTATTTTTAGATATATTTTTTCATATTATGTACTTCCATGTAATTTTTAGCTTTAAACTTGAAATTTATTAATTTCAGAATCCAGCAAAATTGAATTAAATTTGTATGAATTTTACCTTGGTAAGAGAAACCTTTCTTAATCACCCTATCACAAATAGATGTTTTCTACTCTATCCTCATACTAGTTATTATACTTTTATTTAGTCACCTAAAATACTTCCTTTAGAGCTTTGTCATCATCTAAAGTAATCTTGTTTATTTACTTATTTAATTTTATTGTCTGTCATGACTACTTCTGTATCACCTGGATACAGCAATTTTCAACCTTTTTCATCTCATGGCACACATAAACAAATTACTAAAGTTCTGTAGCACATCAAAAGTATTTTTTGCCCACCTGACAAAAAAAAAAAAGAGTATAATTTTGAGTCATTCACACCTGATGGCTATTGTTGTGTTGGCTGTTGTCATTTTTTTATTTGACAATCTACAGGAAAAGAGGTCAGTGCTTCCGCCTAAATTGTCAGGCATTGCACATTTTAAAAATTCTTGTGGCTCACCTGTTGAAAATCGTGGACCTAGATGACTGCTTATCACAGATTAGGTGCTCGATAAATTTTTACTGACTTTGACATAGGATTTCTCTGCTCCCCACTCCTTAATGCTTTGAGAATTGGAACAGTGTTAGAAAAGCCAGACTCACTGATGTTTAAGAGAGAAAAGCATAATTCCAGATTTAAAATATCTCCTAAATCTGCCTTAAATAGCTCTGGCTTTGGGAATCCTTGTTCTCTTACTTTTAGTCTTGAACATTGGAAGTTTCTTTTGGTCAACTTGTTATCACAAACACTTTCATGAGTTTTTTTTTTTTTTCTTTTTCTTTTTTCTGTATTGATTTGAGAGAGAGCGAGAGACATTGATTTATTGTTCCACTTATTTATGCGTTTATTGGGTGCTTCTTTTATGTACCGTGACTGGAGATTGAACCTGCAACCTTGGTGTATCTGGACAACAGTCTAACCAACTGAGCTACCTGGTCAGGATGCATCATGGAGATATTTTTTTACCTTTTGTGGTAAAATAATAATAATAATTATTATTATTATTATTATATTTTTAAGATCTAGGTTTATCCTGAATCATCTTACTCTTTCATATCCCCTTATTTTCTAATTGAGTGATTGCTTTTTATTGTGGTAAAAAACACATAACTTATATCTACCCTGTTAACAAATTTTTAAATGTACAGCTAACTATAAGCACAGTGTTGTACAGTGGATCTCTAGAACTTCTTCATCTTGCCTAACCGTGACTTTACACTCCTTGATCAGCAGCTCACCGTTTTCCCTTCCTCCCAGTCCTTGGGAATCACCATTCTACTTTCTGCTTCTATGAAGTTGGCTACTTTTGATTTCTCACATAACCTTTTATTTTATAGGAAGGTATTGAAAGTGATTGTTATGATTACTATGCAGAGTTTTCGCCAAAAAAGTAGGTGACATGAGCCCTCTATTATTTTTTGAATAAAAGCTGTATTTGTTTGGCACCAGGGCAAGATTATTTTTCCAGGACTCCTCTGAATTTGATGTAGAATACTTGTTATTTTCTTTGTTACCTGCTCGCTATTCACATATCAAGTCTTTTCTGTCAGATCACCTCTAATATGAATTATAGATATCTTAGTAGGAACCATGTTTACCTGCAATTCTCTTGTTTAAATCTATCAGAAGTTAGTAAAAATGGAAACTTTTGGGAAATATCAATATACAAAATGGATACATAGGCTGATTTGTAATACACAAGGCAACTTCACAGTTTTAGTTCTTAATTCTGTCTTCATTGTTGCCTCTGTGTGGCTTTTGTTAAATATATAGTGACTCTAAACTAATTTGAGAAAAATACATAATTTTGTGTTTATGTTTAAAGGGGGTAGTTAAGATTTTTTTCCATCTTGTGTGGTTATTTAAGTTCAAACATGCAGTCTGCTTAATTTTAAGGGAACATAATCAGTTTACATCATTAAAGCAGAAAGTTCCCACCTGTGGAAAAAAAAATCTTTATGATTAATGACTTTGGTGCATGCGAGGTGCCACTGTTAAACCCAGTGGTGCAAGAAAAAATGGGCACCAGCTCAGTGATGGAGAAGCCAGGCGATGCTGAGTACAGCTGGCGTCTCATGCAGCATCTTGTTGTGGGATTAGTATAATGTAGCGAATCCCCAATTAGACAACCCAGCCTTTTTTTTTTTAAACAGAAAAACATTGTGCCCCGCTGTCCTCCAAGGATTTCAAAGCCACAACACCTTCAGGTAATTTTATTCCCAAGGTGTGGTTATATATCAACAAATGAAAAGAAGCATGGAAGTTATGAATTCTAATACTGTGTTTCTGACTAACTTGCTGAAGATTTTTTAGGGGGGGTAGAGGTGGATGGGAAGAGTCGTTTAGGGCTTGGTTTCCTTGTTAATGAAATAAGTGTAACAGTACTATTAACATATCTCACATTGTCATCCTGAAGCATAAGTTTGAAAATAATTATGCTTTAAATGGACTTTGCAAAGGAAAAAATGTTGCATTGCATTTATTATTAACAAATTTTGTGTTCTGAACTGTTCTGAATACTAATTGAATTCACTTATATTCTCTCAGTGTAGACTGGGAACTTAAAGTTCTTTTAAAATAGTCTACATTCTGTTCTTACTTAATCTAACAATGAGTTCTAACTCCATTTCTGCATTGTTGAGTCTGACTATATGTATTAAAATGCAGTTGTGAAAGCAAAGGCTTGAATCAAATGATTGACAGCTTGCAATATGGGATAATATGTTTTTATTTTAACTCTTAAAATCTTAAGTTAAACCCTCATTTAAATTTGTATTTGTTAAATAATAAGTGAAATTAAAAGATCCTAATGCCGTATTTTTTTGACTAAGAAATGTTTTTCTTTCTAAGTTTTTTTTTTCATTGTTCAAGCACAGTTGTCTCCATTTTCTCGCCACCACTTTCCCCTGCCCCACCCACCCCCACCTCCCACCCTCAGTCCTACCCACCCTTGACTTTGTCCGTGGGCCCTTTTCATGTTCCTTGACACAACCCTTCCCTTTCTTTCCCCCGTTATTCCCCTCCCCCACCCCCTTTGATCACTGCCAGTTTGTTTCTAAGTTTTAAGAAACTGATTTATGGAAATTTAATTTAAAATTACCTTTTAGTATACATATATTTTTAAGATACCACTAAATGTTATATCCTTTTACAATCAGCTTCTTAACTTATTTAAAGTAAAAAATGGGAGATCCCATTAAGGTGTTTTAAATGGCAATATACTGAAATTAGTAGGTGAAAATAAAATAGTTCTTCTGAATACTTTTGTTACATATAGATGATTTGTCAATGACAGTTTTAGATCTGTTCCATATTATTCAACCACAACTACTTATCCAGATTTCTTTGTCTGTATAAGCATGTAATTGAAAGCCAAATAATAAAATTTTACATTATTGGTGATGTAACTTAGGTCTTCTCCATCTTCTCTAAAAGAGTACTTATTTAATTGATAAAGTTGTTAAAGGGATACTTTAATAATTATACTGTCTTGATCTTTTTCAAAGTTTTTTCACATGAAATGTCTTATCAGATCAGCAATGAATTAAACTGTTGTAATATTTCATAGCAAATAGAACAGTTTTGGAGTTGTTTTTTTTTTTAGAGTACCTTTCATAAAGCTCAGGGCAGTGATAACAAGGAAGGGGTTAGGGTAAAGAAGCAAGAGGAAAGAGCCTAGGTGGGGCTGCTCTCAGCTGACTGGAGAGTCGGAGAAAAGGGGGCCTTGAGGACAGGTTCAGGGGGTGAGCCTGGAATGAGCTGCTGCCGGCCATTGCACCCCTGGTTATAAGTCTTCTGGGGACCTTCAGAGTTTAGGAGAAAGAAAATTCACTGAAAGTGGGAATTCAAGTGGATGGGCCGCAAGGAGGGCAAGCTTTAATCCATTATTTGTTTTAATTATCCCGAGGAAAGCCTTAATGTTCATGTCAACCAAAACAGAAGAGGGTACACACTCCTATCGATGCCGTTAATCAAATAAGTAGAACTCTTTCAAGCCAAGAGTACATTTTTAGTGTTTTGGTTCTCAAAATAGGCATTAGCATTCGTTGCTTATACTTGGGAACTTATTTAAAAACTGAAAATATGTATTTATCCAATTTTGTTTTAATAGTAATAATATGGGTGGAATTCAAATCCACCCAAAATGGTCTTATCTATAGTTTCCTAGCTTCTGTACCAGGAAAATAACTTTTATTTCTTAAAGTAAGTTTAGTTCTTCAAAATCTCTTTTCCCCGCCTCTGTGAGAAGGATAGGTGGTATTGTCCAGTTCATTTACTAATGATTTTTGTGTGTGTGTGATACAGAATTTTATTAGATTGCTGTAACTATGAAATGATCACTTGAAGATTCCAGGTAGTTTTTTAGAGATATTGAGTTAAAAATTAGAAATATACAATTTAAAACCATAGTTGACTAATTATGGAGAACCCTAGGAAATGAAAGCATAGCATGTCAGCCTTTAGTCGATCATTTTAGCTAACTAGGAAGGAACTGTCTTCCTTACATGAGCATTTAATTCCTATCAAGGAAAGAGGGCTCATGTATCAAAAGGCAGGTCCCTTGTAAGCTTGCAAGAAAAATTTGCAGGTCACCTTTTTACCAGTGGCCTCAAACTATGATTGCTAAAGAAGTTTTCATGGTGTTATTCTTTTATTTGCCTTCTTCCTCTCTCATGAACCTTCAAAATTTAATCAGCCTTCAAGCACTGCTTTCTTTTTATTACTCCTCTTTTCAAAACTGCCAGGAATCTCTATTATTCATAGTAAATCCAAACCTCTTACTGTTCATTAGAAGTTGAGCCCAGTGCATCCTTCTTTAATCCACCTCGGTTCGTTTATTCCTTCATTTAACAGGTCCTTACTGAGTGTTCACTTAGTATAGTGACACACTTCGTATCGAGGGTCATCAGTGAACAAGGCAGGCAAGGAGACTGCTCCCCTGGTGTTTATTTTCGAGAGAGAGGCAGAAGACTGTAAATCAGTGAACATGTGAATATAATAATTTCAACAGTTTTGAGATACAAAGTATTAGAAATAAGCCAGGCTTCTGTTGGCATCCTCGTTTCCAGTAAATTCTTTTATCACTATATTTTGTCTCTTATAGGTTAGATAGTCTGGACTTGAATGTAAGTTCTGTCGCTGACTAGCTATGTACCTCTAGGCAAATTATTTTCCTTCTCCATATCTTAATCTATATATTATAATGGGTATAATAATAGAAAGTAACTCATGTGGTTCTTGTAACAATTAAATAAGTTACACCTACAAGTACTTAACGGTGCTTATTATAGAGTTAAGACTCAGTAAAAATAAGCAATTTAAGATTTTTTCTTACTGCATTGTCCCCACAAATGAAAGTATATAAAGATAAAATATACCCAACACAATACCACATGTAAGTGTTGTATTCATTCAATTCTTTAATAAAACACTTTTATCTTGTTTGTCTTAAGTGAAAGAAAAAAAAATTTCTTTTGCAATCTAAATTCTATTCTACATTCTTCATCTTTATGAAGTGTGTTAAGTATACATCAGTAACTAACCAGTTGATTTAGAGTAAACAGATAGGACTTATTTTCTGACAACTTTAATTCATCTTGGTTATCAATATAAAAATTGATGAACTCTGCTGATGAAATTAAATGTATGGTGGGGGATTTATCCATTTTCCCTTATCCCTAAAAATGTAATCAACTAAATTCACTTTCAGAGATTCTTGCAGTGTTACTATGAATGATTCTCCCACTGTTTCTCTGTCCCTACTGTCAGCTGCTCAAGTTACCACTTGTGTGTATCACGAAGGCACCCTTCCAGTTTGTTGCCCCCACCACCATCACTGGTCTCTGCCTTCCCAGTTTGTCTCATATATACATTATCAAGTTAATAGTCTTAGAGTAATTATTTCATCATTTCCTTTGCTCAAGAAACTACATTTGCTCCCTCTTGCCCAAAGAGTCAAATACAGCCCTTGGTTCCTTTCCTTCATAAACAGATATCAATTTTCCATCACTTCTGTTGATGTTTGAATCTAATTTTCAACATATGATCTTCTAGAATGTTAACCCAGTGTTATTACCATTCTTTATCTTGATATGTACATGTTACATCCTTTCCTCTAGTTACACTTCTGTTTTAATATTATGCTCCTAGACTCTTGGTTCCTTTCCCACCCTGCCCCCACTTCCAACACAAACATAAACAGGTTTCCCCATTATCCAAAAGTAAAGCTTGAAACCTTTCATAAGGCGAAATGGCATAACATGAAGAAACAATTACCTTTAATTTATATGGAAAAAATTTGATTATTCTCAGACCCCCAAAATAACCTTTCAGGTCATACCAAATCACACATAAAATCTAAAATAACAGAAACACACAGTAAAAGCAAGACTGATGTGATAAATATACACCATGCTTTGTACCCATCAATCCACTCAAGCAACAGAATTGCCATCTTATTCATGACTACATGCCACCTACAAGAGACCACTTTACTCCTAGCAGAGCCAGTAGTAACTTTGGCAGCTTCCAAGATTCTTTGTTTCCACATGCAAATAGTGTGAATATTGGATACAGGCAAGCTGAGCACAGACATATACACAATGTATTTTGTTCACCATGATCAAAATGCTTAATTACATGCAGTTTATGCTAAGCATTAACGTCCTTAAGAGCTCTCTTAGGCTTTTTGATACCTTAAGACACATCTTGCTAACAGATGCACAGAGTAAATGGAGTTAAAGTACAGGCGCTCACACACACAGCTCGAAGCTGTGGGGCTTGATGCTGAGATGCTCGGTATCCTTCTTGGGGAAGGAGCTTGGCAGGGCCACTCTCCCTGCCCCTGGCACACTGCCTTTATAATGGCTCCCTGCAAAACAAATGCTGAGCATTGTTTTCACTTTTTGCCCTTTTTTGTAAAAGCAAAAATCTTTTTCTGATTTCTTTTGGTTAGCAGCAACAGGTATTAATTCAGGCCTTTCATAAAAGCAAAGTGACCTAATGTATACTTTAAAAGTAGAGGATACCTGTACTTTTTTCCCAGGCAGGGTTCAAATTTTACCTTTTCCATGACTCTTTTTGACTTAGTTTGTGACATATCTTTTCCTAAAATTTATAGGTTGACTTTTACACTTGGATATTGATATGATGATATACAAGTACTATAAAGACTTATGTGTACCATGAAAACATTGCTCTTTTTAACATGTTTGACATAGAGCATGTAGTAGTGCTGATATAAAGTACGTGCTTAGTGAATGATCATTTCTTTGCAGATTTTAAGGAAGACCCTCTTAATATGTGATTCCCCACCTCCCACCTAAAGCTTTCCTTTGGTTTTATAGAGGCTGCAAGTCGGGCCATAGTCCAATTCCTAGAAATCAATCAGAGTGAAGAAGCCAGTAGAGGCTGGATGCTTCTGACAACAATTAATTTGTTAGCATCCTCTGGTCAGGTGAGTTCTTTGTTTTCAAGTTTAATAACTCAACCTCTTTTTTTTTAATCCTTTCAGGATTTTATAAAATTAAACTTTCTGTCATATCCAAATAAGATTTTATGATAATCATTATATTCTAATTCTTCTTACACATTATTTCATACTTCTGACATTATCCGTGTGAGGAGGTCTTATGCATTTCACACATGAGGAAATACCTGATATAGAATGCTGTTTTTTACCTTTGTTATATCATAACACACATAGAGCGTGATACCGTTTCTGTAGCACATTGAGCAAAGGGTGGACCACCTGCGGCTGGAGATAAATCACCCAGGACTCCAACTTCATCAGGCCCAGCCCAAGAATCCTGTTACTCATGTTAGGGAAACTCTGGCTTAGAAGAATCATCTAAGGTTCAGCTAAGGGCACTTAGCTAATAAGAAATAAATGACCTGAAAATACTTTTAAATTTTTCTAATTTTTAAGGAAAATAAGAACATACTGTCATTTTCAGTATAATATATATTCCCTTACCACTTGATTTATTCTGGAGATTTTTTTTTTCCCCTCTCTAAATCTACTACTTTTAACAGCTGTCATGATATATGTTGCTATTACTCATTTATGAGTTGTTTGTATGCCTGATTTTTGACCTGTGATATTTTAGGGATGAAGGAAATTTATTCAACCTTCTATAATTCAGAGTTTAATTACCTATCAGTCAATACACTTGAGAATGGCTATTGTCTAAATTACAGTGGGCTTTTAAACACCTCACATTATCTAATAATGGACTCTATGAAGGTGACTGTGACACTGTCATAGCAGAAACAATGCACAGTTCTTAGTAACAATATTCTGAAACTAGTCACTAGCTCAGAGTAAGTGGCAGTTGGGTTTTTTTCCCTTTCAAATGCATTGTTTTCCCTTTTTTTTTTTTTGCTTTTTTTTTGTTTTGTTTTTTTCTTTTTTTTTCTTTTTTATTTAGAAAAAGAATCAGACCTACTTGTTCTGATTTACCTGGTATTTTCTGAGTTTTAGCATAGAAACCTCTCATCCCAAGAAACCCTTTCAGTTCTGGGCAAATGGAGATGTTTCTTCCCCCTAAGTAACTAACTTTCAGATAGCCCTAAAGTGGCCCGTTGTTTCCATGTATGTGTCACCATATCAGATGACTATCAAGATATCAATTTTATTTGCTGTTGATGCTAGTTACAAATGCCTCTATATTGCTATACCAAAATTTGGTTTGGTTTAAGATAAACTATAAAATTATCATTTTAATTGGCATATTTCTGTTTTATTTATATTTTCTGTAGATGCTATATTTTGCTTTCTCCATTGTGAGCTGAGACTATGTCCTACATTAATACCTAACACATAAAAGAAGATCATTAAATGTGATGTAACTAAAACATAAACAAATAGATAGATTCCCTTAAAAGTATAAGAAAAGAATCAGGAGAGAAACCTAATCATTTTTTTTAAATTACAGATGTTGCCAATTACCAGTTTGAATTCCAAGTTGTCCTTCTATCAGTTACAAGATGAAAAATGAAAAATTATACCTTTTTGCTTAACAGGAAGGGAAAGCTACCGATAATCTACCAATGAAAAGAGACATTTTTAAAATTTTTTCCGTTGTGTCTTGAGCCATTTTCTGTTGGCACCTGTGAAATGCAGAGATGAATAAAACATGGTTCTGAGTCAACATGTAGATAACAGACAGAGATGAAGTGGATGAAGAAAATACTATAAGATGCAGTGGTGGGCTGTATGTAGTGCTGTGAAAATAGAAATGTGAGAGTTATATATTTTGTAGGTGAAGATAGGAGGAAAGATGAAGAATTAATGAAAATTTCAAACATGAGCAGGCATTTAAACTTAACATTAGATGTATAGAGACTTGGATGTCTAAAGAATAAATTGTAGGAAAAGCAGAGGGGTTTTGAATATTAGAGATAGGAAATGATACTGGCCCTGTGGAAAGGGACCAGAGCTTGCAACGGATTGTTCTTCAGGCTCTCTGTCTTCTCCATCTTGCTACTGCATTAGTTTGGTCCCCATCTTGTATGGTTTTCAGTATTTGTTTCTTAATAATTACCCTAGCCTTCCTCCTCTGTATATTTAACTTGTGATCTACATTACCACAGCTAATTCTCTGAAATCCGGTTCTATTACTTCTTTGTTTGTAACACTTTATTGAGTCTCCAGTGCCAACAAAATAAAAATCAAATTGGAATGGGGGACAGTCACTGTGGGCCACTTATCCAACTCTCTAACGTACGGCAGTATGTGTACATGATAAACCTCAATCCCTTTATTTGTAAAGTAAGAATCATGCAGTAATAGTATCTGCCTCATAGGGATCATTTGAAGAGTAGATGAGATAATATAAAGTGCTTAGCCTTATGCCTGGTACAATATATAATAAACACTTATTAAAAGTTAGACATTACTATTACGGCTTTTCGGGAGTCAGCAATTTTGGATTCATGTTCCTGAAACATACTGTATCATATGACCTAACCTCCTTTGTATCTTCCAACTGATCTTTTTCCCCCTTATTTTAATTCTTACACTTTTTCATTCCACTCCTGGCATTGTTGATGCTTCCCTTTTATATTAGCCTGTATGTACTACCACTGTTACACTTAAGAGATTAAATTAGTTATTGATGAGCCTACTTCTGCTGGCAGACTACAGTCTTTCGAAGGACAGGGATGCATGCCCAGCTCCCAGCACACTGCCTGGTATACAGTAGGTATTCAGTAAATGTTGGAAAAGTTAATAAATAAATCAATAGATGGTGCCAACTTGTTGACCTCCAGCATGGTTAAACTTTTTATTCCAAACTGCACCATGGAAAAAATTTGATAATTATTATAGCCTACTTCTTAAAAATACTGAAATGTTCACCATGAGAAGATCAGGAATTTCTTCCTCTAGAAACCCTTGAAAATAATGTAGAGATTTTTTTGTGTGTGTCAGTGATGGTTATATTCTTCAAATGTCCTTCTGGCCCCATGAATCTATACTGAAAATAACATTAAAGGGACAGTAAAGCGACTACTAATATATAATTTAGTTTCTAATATGCCTGTACATTTGTTATCTTATATAATCCTCATATTAACCCTAAGAAGTACGTACCATTATATCCATTTTATAGGACAAAAAAGTGAGGTCCAACAAAATTAGTTTGCCAGATTCATGGTTAAACCTCCCTTTTTCTAAATCCTAAAGCTCATGTTCTTTGAAACATGCTACCTCTTAATAAATAAATAGCAAAGGTACTAAATACTTTAATAATAACAAAAAGACATATCTCAGTATTTGATTAGACCAAATTTGTCCAAATAAGAAATGAGTGTTAGTCCACATGCATTCATTTTTAACTTTTTTAGGCACTTAAAAAGTTATATTGATATATAATTTTCTGGGTTAAAATTTAGAGTTTGTGATTTAGCTTCTGGCTTAAAATTTGTGACCTTACTTAGCTTATCAATTACAGTTATATCTGTCTTTCTGTTTATCTGCCTATTCAGTTATTTATTGGTTTGTTTTCCAGAAAACTGTGGACTGCATGACAACGATGTCAGTGCCTTCCACCCTGGTTAAATGTTTGTATCTGTTTTTTGACCTTCCTCATGTGCCTGAGGCAGTGGGAGGTGCACAGAATGAGCTCCCTCTCGCAGAACGTCGTGGACTACTCCAGAAAGTTTTTGTACAGGTATGGATGGGGCTCTTTGCCTGGCCGTCTGTACCACTCTGTTTAAAGTGAGACAGACGCACCCCTTAAATAGATGTCTTGACTATTCCATTTTCTGTAATATTTCATGTTTAATATAAATTGTCTTTATCTCATGTAATTGTCACATGTGTTGAATTTGCACGCTTTTTTTGAGGAGTATTTGAGCGAGGCATTAACAAGTTTGTTTCTCTGACACGTTCAACTATTAAGGTTACCTTGGATATAGCAATAACATTTATGAAATGAACTAAGCAAGGAAAACTACTGATAATCATTAAGTTTGGGGTAATATGTCTTATAATGTCAAGAAATTCTCTTTTGTTGCTGTCTATATACAGGAAGTCCCTAGTCTGTAAATAATTAATTGATAAAAGATGGTTTATTTTAGTGGCTGCTGCTACCTCCTCTGCTTCTAGCCTGTAAATCGCTCTTGCCCACCCTTGCTGGCATTCCTTTAATAGCACTAGCAGGTAACACAGGTTTAAATAGACCTGTGTTACCTAGCCTGGAAATATTGTCATCATTTTGATAATCCTTTTGGGGTGAGAAAAATTTTAAAGCTAATAAACTACAAATATTTAAAGTAAATACACCTATCGGACCTAAAAAAGTATTAAAAAACACATTTGACACAAAAAGACAAATACTGTATGATTTCACTTGTGTGTATCTAAAGTGGTCAAACACTTAGAAAATAAAATGATAGCTGACAGCTGTGGGGTGATGAAAAAGAGAAATTGTTTTCAGTTAGTATAGTTTCAGTTCTGCAAGATGAAATGTTCTAGAGGTGTGTTGTATAACAGTGTACTTATGGTTAACACTAATCTACTCTGTAGTTAAAAATGATTAAGATGATAAATTATGTGTTACATGTTCTCACCTCAGTAAAAAAAAAACAAAAAAAAACCCACTCCTGCTTGAATCCAGTTCTCTGAAATTATGTAACCTAAGATGCAGATTTCTCACCTCCAAAATGAAGATAATGATAACTACCTAAAGTATTTTTGTGAGGATTAAATGAAATAATACACAAAGCTACAGTTTTCTGCTTAGGACATAGTAGATATGAAATGAAAGTACCTGTAATTGTTGCTGTTGCCATCACCAGCGTGAGAGGACAGTGGATCTGCAGTAGATGAGGTGAAGGCGGATACAGGTGACAGTTGCACCTCACGTAATCGAGATGTTTACTGCAGGAATGACTCAACTCTGTAGAGGTGCTAGCAATGAAAGGATGGTAGAGGGAAGCTAAGGCAGTTTTAAAAAGGAAAAGACAGGTTAATCGATGAAATTCTAATTTGGAAAATACTTGTTGAACACTTGATTTATTAGATTCTTTTGTGCTATTGGTTAACTTAAATCTGTTACCTTATAATTTGCAAGACAACCCATAACTTCAGAACATTCGTTTTTCCACCAAATGGCGATGTGAGCAAATGGCAGAAATAGGATTAGAACTCAGGTTTATCTGACTCCTGAATTAGATCGAATGAGAAGAGCAGTGGGAATAAATAAAGGAGTAAATCTCATAGGAATTAAAGCTGCTTGTAGACATTACTGATTAGAGTAGTGGCCCTATTTCAGTAAAACCCTTCTAAAGAAGTAATTAATATTTTAGGGAATAAATGGAAGCTGAATTGTATATTTAATACTAAATAAATATAGAATTCTTCTTAAAAAAAAGAATTCTTCTAAAACTTAATTTTTTTCTTTATTTGAAAACAGTAAGTACTAACTTTCAACTAAATGTGAGATTCATTGTAGCATATTGGAATCATTGAATATGGAGACCGAAAGGAATTCAAAGAGAATTAAATGAAACTCCCCAGTTACAGAAAGCTGGTAGCCTGGCTGTGATGCATAGCAGAAACAGGGCAGTGATTAAAAAACCAGGCTTTCCCTGACCGGTGTGACTCAGTTGGTTGCGTGTACATCGTCCACAAAGTGAAAAGTCGCTGGTTCGATTCCTGGTCAGGGCACATGCCTGGTGTGCAGGTTTGGTCCCCGGTCAGGGCGCCTGCTAGAGGCAACACATAGATGTTTCTCCCTTTCTTTCTCCCTCCATTCCCCTCTCTCCAAAAATAAATAAAGTCTAAAAAACAAAACCAAAAAAACAAACAAAAAAATCCCCAAGCTCTCCCACTGCCTCTTCCTGTTTTCCTTTAGTGCATCACATCACCTCCCTTTCTTACTTTCTCATCACAGGCTGGACTTTGTTCTCATCATGTTGTCTAGAAAATCAAACTTACTATTTTCAGTACACATAGTGTTTTTGATAGATGAGATCCCTATGTTTATATTATGTGACAGATGGTTTCCTGGGGCCTTAGCAGGTGGTATTGCTTGATGTAGGCATTCAGGTTCTTGGTTTTAATTTTTTTAATTTTTTTCATTTGTGTTG
Source organism: Mormoops blainvillei (assembly GCA_004026545.1). NCBI lineage: Eukaryota > Metazoa > Chordata > Mammalia > Chiroptera > Mormoopidae > Mormoops > Mormoops blainvillei. The sequence continues at coordinate 189,295 of PVJD01000416.1, forward strand.
ATGTGACCAATTATTGCTCTACCACACTTGGCCTGACTTAGAAACAGAGCTCCTACAAATATACATGGTAGTATAGGGGCAGAAGAGGACTGAGATATAGATAGATGCTTCAGTTTCCTAGTTTGTAAAATGAAAGATTTATACTAGGTTATTTGTAAGAATCCTTTTGCCTCTAAAGATTAAGAACAAGTAATCTTAAGAGTCAGTAAATTCAAAGAATTAAATCCAGTTTATTTTTGAGAACACAGATTTGATTTGGAAAAAAGTGTGAGAACCAAGGAAAAGTAAAATCAACAATACACTCTTCTGAGCATGTATCTTTTTGTTGCAATTAACTATCTTATAACTATTATGTTGCATTTGATACATATGAGAAAAATACACACATTACACATATTAATGGGCATTAAGTATCCAACAGTATCTCCAGGGATTATTTTATGGGGAAATGCCTGTATTACTGACTTTATAAGTATTATTGTTTGTCTGAATTCTTAATCCTTTTTTATCTTCCTGATATTTGGCATCTATGATTTAGAAAGCCCTTGAATTTAATTAAATTTTTGCATTGAAGGAAATAGTAAAAGCAAGACTTAGCTTTCTCAGACAAAACATGATATTTCAACTACTTTTTATTTTCAATTACTATTTACTTTCAGTATTACTTTGTGTTAGTTTCAGGTATACAGCATAGTGGTTAGATAATCATATGCTTTAGGGAGTGTTCCCTCTAATATTTTCAGTACCCACCTGGCACCATACACAGTTACACAGTGTTACTGAATATATTCCCTATACTGCACCAAACACTTTTTTTTTCTATGTAGCAGTTTCCCCACAGATACTGAAATAACAAAATTTCCTGAAGTACTTTCTTGCAAGAGAATAAAATTATTTCATAAATTATAGTTATTTTATTTACATTATATATATTTTAAATATTTAGATGAGAAAACTTAACACAGAGAAGAAAAGTTAACCTTTGCTGCCACTGACTTGAGGCTTGAAGAAAAAATCCTTTGAGGCTGGGAACCACAGCTGAATTCTCCAAGTAGTAGGTTCTTAGTGCTGTGAGCACCATGTACTGTATATCTGGCAATTCATAGTTAAGAAATAAGTTTTTATTCCAGAGTTTTAAGAATTGTCTAATCTTCTTTGAAAGCTAGGCTTTAGAAGAATGTTGGGCACTAGACGTAATTGAAAGTTACTTATGAAATAAGATGATTTCATTATTCTAATATCCCCTTTTGCTTGTATACCAGTGGAACAATTTGAAAGTACTTCTATGTTTTTAAGTTTTACTATTGTCATTTTCTCCTCTCTCTAAAACTACCCTTTTTAGAGCAGACAATTACATTTTACCTATAACAAACTAAGAATTAGGGAACTAAATTTGAAAACTGAAATGTTGACCTTGATCATTACTGTTGATTTGTGCCACTTACGGTAAAGTATGCAAAAATACCAGGATGAAGGAAAGATGGTAAACATAGAACATTTCTTTTAATGAGCTGATCAGAATAGGGTGGTTTATTGTCTTACTATAACACACTTCTAAATTATAGTTGTTTTTTTAATGCTGCTTAAGCTGGAGCACTCCGCATTGTGGCTTTAGTGGTGTTGCTCAGTACCAGCCCTGAACTTTCAGAATTTTTAATGGGCAGAGGTAGTCCTGTTTCTGGCTCCTCTCTTTCCCCAACCTTTCATTTATGGACACATTTGTTTTGTTTTGTTTTTTAGATCTTAGTGAAACTCTGCAGTTTTGTCTCCCCTGCGGAGGAGCTGGCTCAAAAAGATGACCTCCAGCTTTTGTTCAGTGCAATAACCTCTTGGTGCCCGCCCTACAACCTGCCCTGGAGGAAGAGTGCTGGGGAGGTCCTTACCACCATATCCCGCCATGGTCTCAGTGTCAATGTAGTGAAGTATATTCATGGTGAGTGTCTCTTTATTCATTTCGGGTGCCCTAAATTTCTTTTACTTTTCTTTTCCTCATATGACGACATGTTTATTTTTATCTCTTAATTTTCCAAAAATTCTATTTGAAATTAAAAGCTGTATTTGCCAAGAGAAGAATACTTATTTTTTATTTGTGAGGCATTTCAAACGTGAGAAATTTTTGTTCAAACAAGGATATGTACAAAAGTAAAAATAATTTCATTTTTGTATAAATATTCAGTTACAATATAATGTAAATTCTGTTTCGTACCCTATTCTTCCCTCCTCTTTTACTGAAGGAAAATAAGGTTTTTTGAGATGCTCTAGTTGAGTCTTTCTGAAGATATTTCATAACTAGACAAATAATAATCTGTTTAATTGAGCATAATCGAAATAAGGTGGATTTATTAGCATCACTAAAGAGAAATTGTCCATTGTGTTTCTTACCTCCATTCCTGCATTAACTCTTTGTAACATTTGTTATGTGAAACTGGGTTACTTTAGACAAATAAATTTCATTAGAGATAAAGAGAGGAAAAGTCTTCTTTGAAATGACTTCAGTCACCAAAATCAGTGATGGTGTATAACCGTGTTTTAAACTAGTAATATGTAGTACAAACATAATTTTTAAAACTTTGTTTGCTGAAGTATTTCTGTATCTCATTGGTCTATATTCGCTCTAATTTGAACTGTAAAGTAATTATTGGATTGTCTTTTCAAACTTAAAAGGTAGTTTTTTATTTTTTTGTATCCTTTTATTGTATTAATATAAAAGATCAAAAATATCATTTGGCAGCAGGCAGTCATTTTGTTGACTGATAAAACATCCAAATAATGATGTAAAAACTATAATAAAATGTCAACTGTCTTCCAACACTCCCTTCATCGCCCTTTGTTTACTACTTAGAGGCGGAGCTTTCTCTCTGAATTTGAATCTTATATTTACTTTTAGAATGTGTAACATTTATCATACAGTATTTTAGAGATATATTAAAATTTAATGTTTCATTAAACGCTGGTTCAGAAACAAGAAAGTTTTCTTAAGCAATTGACATAAATAATGTGTATTTATTTATTCTTACAGAAAAAGAATGTTTATCTACATGTGTTCAGAATATGCAGCAATCAGATGACCTGTCTCCCCTAGAAATTGTTGAAATGTTTGCTGGGCTTTCTTGTTTTCTCAAGGATTCCAGTGATGTTTCCCAAACTCTTTTGGATGATTTTCGGATATGGCAAGGATATAATTTCCTTTGTGATCTCTTGCTTAGGTAAAATTCCACAATTCAAGAATATATTTTAAATGTCTACTTAGTCTTTTTCATCCAAGGAAACAGTGTAGTTCATGATTAGGAAAAAGGAATCAATCACTTATTTAATGTGTACTTTACCTATTCTTGGATTTAATCACTTCTTTATATTCCTGTTCTGCCAGCAGAGTACAAAAAGTGAATTTAGAGTTAAGTTGGCAAATGCAGGCTGCAGACAGTGGAATCAGAGGTCAGATGTGAAGCGGTTAGTAGATGAGAAAGTAGAGTTTATCTACTAATTAATATCTTCTGAAAGTATAAACTCTTCTTGCTTAATTATATTTTGCTTTTACTTATTAGTAATTCAGTGTTGTTACTAATGTAGTTAATAACAAGAATAATTAGATTGAATGAGACCTTATAAATGTATGTATAAAACAAATTGGTTAATCTAAAATGTTTCGCTAGCCCCCTTTTCCATCCCAAATGTTTCATGCATATGTGGAAGGTGGCTGGTTACAAATTTATTAGGAAAAAGATAGTCATGCCTCACTAGTTGTCCCCTGAGCAATCAGTTATTTTAGAGTCATTTGATGTACTGTAAACCAGCACTATTTTTTAAACTTTTTATTTCTAACATCAGTTTAGCCTACTTGCTATTATTTAGTGCTAGGCAACCCCCAAGAATATAATTTTGCATATATTTCATAATTTACAAACAAGGACAAATGATAATTGATGAAATAACTATTTCACATTACTAGACATGTATTAATTGGTGCAAACCTTTGAGAACACACGTTAACCAGGTGTTATCAAGAACTTCAGAAATGTCAATACATTGACACAATAATCTCACTTATGGTTATATCATAGATATAATCTTAAATTTAGATAAAATTTTATGTATGTTAGTGCTCCTATATTATAATTTCCACTGGTTGTCCTACCTCCCTCTCACCAAATCTGTGGTTGGCTCTCCATAACCATTAAAAGAATATCTATGGAGTGTTATTCTAACATGGAGAAATGTGTATAACACTAGCAAATGAAAAAAAAAAACAAAACGGTGTACAAAATTCTGCATGTGGTATGAAAAGAATTTATTAAAACAAAACTTTCACATTAACAAAAGACAAGTTTTAAAAAATAACAGAATATTAACCATGTCTTGAGTTGTGAGGCTAAGCATCCTTTTTTTTTCTACTTTGCACTTTCCAACTTTATTTTAATGGGAGTAATTAGTTCTATTGAGGGAACCCCAATATATCTTATTCTTTAAAAAATATATTTGCACCCTGTTTTGTGTTCTCAGTAAAGCAACAGTCTAAAGAGGATTCCGTAATAACTACAGTGTTCCTTTAAAGGAATTCAGATTGTTTCCAAAAATTGTTAGACTCTCAGCACTTTATTTAAATGTACTCTAGTGAGTACCTGAATTAATTAATGAAATACAGATAAAAATACAGAGGAGGATAATGTTAGAATCCTCCTCAAGGAATTCATTTTTAGAAATTGTTAACAGAGAAAATGTCTTAGGGAAGAAATGGTTAATAAGCGTTTTTGTTGAAACAATGAAGCTTTATAACCTTAGAGCTTTAGGGAATTTAAGAGATATTTAATCTATTTCTTTCATAGAGACTTTCTACCAAAGATCAGTGATTTACCGAAAATGACACTGCAAGTGGCAAAATCAATACTTATATCAATCAGATCTTCTGACTGTTGGTGTATTTTTTTTTCCAAATATACTATAATGTCTTAAAATTTGTAGATTTGAAAAAGTATTATGTTTTATATGGGAAAAATTGTAAGAAGAAGCTTCTTGGAGTACCTTATACATTTATTTATTGCATATAAATATTGAAAATTTCTTTATTAAATTTGAGAATATAACTAGAAAAAAATCTTTGCTAAATGATACTTTTCCTAGATTGGAACAAGCGAAAGAGGCAGAATCCAAAGATGCCTTGAAAGATCTGGTTAATCTGATAACTTCCCTAACAACATACGGTGTCAGTGAACTAAAACCAGCTGGGATTACTACAGGAGCACCCTTTCTGTTGCCTGGATTTGCAGTACCTCAGCCTGCAGGAAAAGGTTAGTCCTTTTGTTTCCCCTTTTTTCCCCATTTTCACTCAGATATAGAGAAAGAATGAATCAGTCAGACTTTGCCCTTTATTTGTTACTTGGATATAAGTAATCTACTGTTTTTCACTAAAGTTCGTGCTTTTTATGGTATAAATTTCTTGAGTGACAGTCTTTACAGATCGAGTACTGAAAATGATATTATTAAAATATAATATCAGCCTTGGCTTGTGTGGCTAAGTGGATTGGGTGCCAGCCTGTGAACCAAAGGGTCACTGGTTGATTTCCTGTCAGAGCACATGCCTGGGTTGCAGGCCGGGTGCCTAATACGGGGTGTGGGAAAGGCATCCACATATTGATATTTCTCTCCCTCTTTTTCTCCCTCCCTTCCCCCTCTCTAAAAATAAAGAAATAAAATCTTTAAAAATATATATTATATCAAAACAGTGAAATTTATATTTTAGTATTTCATTTTTGGCTCTCAGTCTTGCACTCAATCCACTGAGCCACACTAGTGCTAGTATTTCATTTTTAACATACAAATAGTTTAATGATCCAAACATGCCTCTTTTGATCTTGGTACTCCACACATTTCCACTTTATATGGGTGGACCTTGAATCATCCCCTCTCTGTGCTTTTTCTCTGTGTTTTGTGTGTGCGTGTGTGTGTGTGTCACAAAGTGTAAATTCCTGTATTTTATTTAAAATTAAGCAAACCTATGTACAAAGAAGTTACACTATTTCTTTCATGTCAGAAAATAAATTTTATACTTCAGATTTCCTAACTTTGACTTCTCATCTAGTTATCTTTTACTAAGAGCACTTATTGTATAGTTAGTAACATTTAGTTATATAAGAGTGCAAGCTGTTTTTAAATGCCGTATGATTTTCATTTAGGTGAATCTGAAAAACAAAATAAATAAAACTGAAAGACTCATAGAAACAGAGAACAAACTGATGGTTGCTAGATGGTAGAGGAGTTGGGGGACTGGGTGGAAAAGGTGAAGGGATTACTAAGTACAAATTGTTAGTCACAAAATAGTCACAGAATGTAAAGTACAGCACAGGGAACAGAGTCAGTAACTATGTATGGTGCCAGGTGTGCACTAGACTTATTGGGGGGATCACTTCATAAATTATGTAAATACCTAACCACTATGCTGTACATGTGAAACTAATACAAAATATTATTGAATATCAACTGTAATTGAAGATCAACTGAAAAAAAAAGGGTGCAAGCTGGTTTTGCTGTTTCTTTATTTTTTCTGAATGCATAATAACCATTCTGAAGTAATCTGAGCCTGGGGGCTTCTAATAGTTTATTTTACATGGTTGTCACTTAGTAAATATTCAGTACAATTAATGATATTTTCATTAGAATGTAATTAGTAAAAAAAGCAGCACGTCTGTTTAAATTTTGCAGTACATTATCTATGTATTTTATGACATAGGAGTTGGCAGTTACAAGTTTTTAAGTCACTGAGAATCGATGAATTTATTAGAAAATCGTAAATGTGATTTACGGAGGAAATTATACTGCAAAGTCATGACTAAGATTTGTGTCATCAGACTTACTGAGATAAGATAAACCCTCAGTGTGTCGATTGTAACCTGTGCAATAGTAGAAATCCTGGGATATCTTCTGAGCAGTTTATACTTCAGTTTACTTAGTATTTTAAAAATAGGGGGTCTCAAAAAACTTCTAATTTATAGACTCTAGCTTGAGTACCCACAATTAGCTATTTCTGTGTGTTAATTTAAAAATAGTTTAGCAGTGTACTTCCTATTTTAGACTTTTGTTCCTTCATTTGGTTAATGAATTTGATCGTGACACCGGCATAATAGTGAGTTACAGTAGTATAACTTTGTAATGAGAGAATCAATGCAGGAAAATTAACCTTCGTCATTTGTCAACCTGATGTTGTCTCATCCGTAACAGGGATAATAAATGTATGACCCACTGTCTCCTGGGCTTATTATCAGAATCCAGTGACATAAGTTTATGAAAGCAAAGGTTAACTAGAAAGGATGTTGCCCTAAGAACCAGTATTCAGGTGACCATGAGTGACCAAAGCTTTCTAAACATCAGCTTCTTTTTCAGAAAAATTGATGTAATTTCTGTCAAATAAATAGATCATTAGATAATTGTGAGTTTCATATGTAACTCATAATTATCTGTTTCTCATGACCTACTTTGTAGTGTTATTGTATGGACTAATGGATATAGTCTGTACCACACAGAAGGAATATAGAATGCCTTTTTTTGTGTCAGCAGTATTGGTGTATAATTTATATATGTTAAAATGTATCCATTTTAAGGTTTGAATTTAAGTTTAGATAACTGTATGTGGTTTTATGGTCACCACCCTGTCATTATATGGAATATCCTCATTCCTCTAAAAGTTTTCTTGTTGCCCTTTACATTTATTCTTCTTTTCCTACCACTTGTCCTAGTAACCACTGACCTGCTTTGGTTTCATCCTTACTAGAATTTCATAAACTGGGATCATACAGTGTGTAGTTGTTTGTATCTGCCTCCTTTGACTTTTGAGATTCATCCATATAACTGCATATATCTGAGGTTTGTTCCTTTTTAATACTGGGTAGTATTTCATTGTTTGGCTCTCCTGCAATTTATCCTTTCACTAGTTGATGACATTTATTTAATTACCATGAGTAAAGCTAACTATGAACAGTCATATAAAATAAGTTTTTGTGTGGACATACGTTTTCATTTGTTTGGAATAAACACCGGGCAGCAGAGTTGCTGGGTCATAGAAGTAGTACATGTGTGCTTCACTTGAGGAGAAACTGCCAAACGGCCTCCTAAAGCGGCCGACCCATTTTTGCATTCACGTCGGCATTGTATGAACGTTTGCTTTACATCTTCAGCAACAGCCGATGGTGTTAGTCTAGTCTTCTTAATTTTAGATTTTCTAGTGAGTGTGTAGTAGTATCTAATTGTGTTTCTTTTTAATTTACATTTTTCTACATGATTTTGAGCATCTTTTCATATGCCCATTTGCCATCTGTTCTCTATTTTCATACAGATCCCTGTGCCCAGTGTCTGATAGGATTGTTTTATTGTAATTGTAAGAGTTCTCCAGATATTCTGCATAAGTGCTTTGTAAGATAGATAGTTTTTAAGAACAGATATTTTAATTTTGATGAAGTCCAATTTATCATTGTTAAAATACTTTATAGGTTTTGCTTCATATTAATAAATCTTACTTAAGCCAAGTTTTCTAAAATCTTCTCTGTTTTCTTCTAGGAATTTCATATTTTAATGCTTACATTAAGGTCTGTGGTACATTTTAAGTTAATTTTTATGTATAGTAGGAAGTAGGGTTTTTTCCTAATGTGGATATCCAAGTGTGCCAGGTCCCTTTGTTGAAAAGACTTTACATGACCATAAATCTGGGACCCTTTTTGTTTCCTGCTCTATTGCTTAATGCGTCTTAAGCCAAATACTACACAATCTTAATTACTCTAAGTCTTGAAGTAAAGTCATTTAAATTGTCCAGTTTTGTTCTTTCTTTTTGAAATTATTTTGGCTATTTTAGGTCCTTTGTACTTCTATATAAATTTATTTATTGAATTATTGAAAACATAAAAAACCTGATGGGATATTGATTGGGAGTACATTGACTGTAGATCAGTTTGTTTGGGGGGAGAGTTGACTTGTTAATTTGAGTCCTCCAATCCATAAAGATACAGCTTTTGATTTATTTGGGTCTTCTTATTTTTCTCTCAGCAGTGTTTTATAGTGTGCATTGCACAGGCATTTCAGTTATTTTGTTAAATGTATTCTTAAATATTTTTTTGAGGCAGGGCAGGGGAGAGCAATGGGGGAAAATGGGGACAACTGTAATTGAACAACAATATAAAAAATTTTAATATTTTTGATACTGTTATGAATGAAATTATTTTCTTAATTTTATTTTGGATTGCTTGGTGCTAATCTATAGAAATGCAGTTATTAAAATACCTCTTTTTACCTATGCTATGACTTTGTTAAATTTGATGATTAGTTTTAGTGGGCTTTTGGGGGGTACATTTCTTTTTAATCTAGTTTTAGATAAAAGATGATGGACTGTTTGTACAGGAATGAAAATTAGGAAAGCAGTTGTGATGATGTCATGTGGAACATTTCTAGAATGAGGCAGTGATAACCTTTTACAAATTGTAACTGGTTGGTTTGGGCTACTTAGTAAAGTTGAGACTGTGTACATTGTGGTATATAGGATGCTGTTTATCTTTCTGTCAATTATTTGCCTTGGGTACTTTGGGAAATATTTTGTTTGATTTCATCATCTGTGAAAAGAAATTTCCTGTTACCAAGAAATTTTTACCCATTTATTGATTTAAAAAAGGAGAAATGAATTTATTTCCCTTAGTTGCTCTATACATAGATATAATTTACCATCCTTATTTTTAGTACTGTTTTTAGATCAAGTGAAACAGTGTAGAAAACTAAAATTTGAGTCATTAATGAGGCTGGTAAACTTACTGTTTTTGTATGTTAAAGCTTGAAAATGACTTCTGTATTTCACAGCAAAAGCTTTTATAAAACTTTGTATCCTTACCAGCAGAGAATTTTTTCCGGAGAAGGAAATTAAAGAAAAATGTAGCAGTCCTTTCCTTTAAGTAAGAAATATTCCTGCTGTTTAATAACAACTCCATGGTAATTTTTTATCCTAATTATTCTGGAAACACCATTGTGAGGCCGTGCTTCATAATTCAGAGCTCCCCATAGCTTCCAAATATGTTCACTAAATAGAGCAAGTGTTTTTAATAAAGAATGTATCTCTTTGTAAGAAAAGAAATTTTTTCTTTCGCGTATGTGTTTTTGTTAAAGCTACTACCTTAAGTGCCTTGCATTCCCTGTCATGCGTTTACTTTGAAGAACCCTTTGTCCACTTTATCTGTACTGGATGCACACGTGTCCAGGGCTGATGTCAGCTCATTGGAATGTAGCTTTGCAGATCGTTTAGCCAGCCTCCATTCTTGCTAGTCATTCACAAGTATTGAACTTTGATTGATTTCCTTCCTTCTTTGCCAGCCCCCTTACCACAGCTTTAGTTGAGATCACTCACCTGGATTATGATAAGTGTCTTTAAGTCTTCACCTCACCTCTTCAGATCCATCCTCTGCAGAGTTGCATGACACTGGTGACTTCCAATCTAAAAAAAAAATAGTAATATTTAGTGTCTGAGTGTGGAATGAACTCTTGCTTTCCCTTACTTAGACCTTCATTCTCATTTTATTTTACTTATGCCTATATCATTTAGGATCTTTATTCAAATACTCAACTTTTACTTCATATTCTGAAAATAAGAAAGATCTTTTTTATTGTATATACTGATATCCTTTCAAAACTTATTCACTTTTGTTTGTTTCTGCTTGTATAGACTTGAAAGTAATGAGATAGTAATTGTCATCTTTTAGAATGATTTTCTCACTTAACCTTTATTTCTTTCAGTTATTTGTGTACCAAACAGATTGAAGTCAGTGCTAAGTTTGAAACTTATACAGGATACATCTGTTTAGTTAAAATATTGGAGCATTTATGTGTCAATATTTAAGGGATATTTTTGTTTCATATAGTTAGAGCAGTCTTTTACTTATATTTTAGATTTAACTTATTCTCCTTCTCCATTTAAATATTGTAAGAATTTAGTGGATATGACAGTCCTGAATAACTACTCTTGATAACATCAGCTTTCAAAATATACTTCAAATTTGCATACCACTTATTTTGTTATTATTCAGCCATTCTTTAGATACTTTTTCTGATAGAAAGCCAAATTATCAGGTTTTGTTTAGTTCCATTGTACATAAGATCTGCTAAATTTGAAAATAATATTACAAATAGAAAATTTCTTTTTCTAAATTAGTTACAGAAAACGATTGAGTTTTACATGTACTGTAAGACTTATTGGTTATTAAATTACTTAAAATACTCTACCCTCGAAGGCTGTCATGGAAACTAGTCAGAGTCTCTATGTTCCTTGGTCATTTACTACGATCAGCCTATTTTAACTATATGCTAATGGTCCCTACATGAATTCGATAACAAATAGGATTAAGGATAGATCAGAGCAGATGCATTATTATAATTAAAAAGACATTAGTAAGAGCCAAATGTTCTGCTGACTGCTGCATTTCCAGTGTTATCTTTGTATGCAAAGATTACTACATTTTACATTTGACTTTTAATTGTGTGTATGTGCACACATTGTGTTCAGTTCAGCTCTTTGTGGTGGACAGCTTGGTCTCAGATCAGTTATTAATATACCTATCTTTTGTAAGTGACATCATTTGAAACCAAATAATGAAGATGAAAATTAGGAAAATCCACATTTTCCCATATTACCCTAAACTCAGCTCTTTTTAACTCTTCTTATTTTTCAATTACCTGCTGGTAATAAAAAGTGGAGATGTCCTCAAAGAGAAAAGCATACAATTAATAAGGAGCTGGAAGTAAAGATAAATCTTTGGTATTTGCCACTTATGGAATAAATTTATGTTATAAACAAACAATTGAAATCATATACTGGATGAAAATTTTGTTACATCTTTGCATTTTTCAGATATTGTTCAAGCTAGGACTTCTGAATAGTCTTTCTAACCCATGTTATATTTTTCCTAGTTTTGTGCTTATCCTCTTTCTAAAACCCAGCTTATTCTGAAAGGCTGTGTGTTAGTTTTTCAGTCAGTCTTGCAAATACCCCATGCTGCTCTAAAGTTGTGAACCTGCAGTAGTTTTAAGAGGCAAGTGTTACCGATGGGGAGGGAGAGACCCTAGTCGAGACTGTCTCCCCTGCCTCGGTTCTTATCTCACTGGCAAGAGAGTAATTCAAGCGAGAGACAAACACATATACTGGAAATGAGATAGCAAGTTTATTTATTAAACACATGAACACAAAGCTGCAAGCAGGCACCTGACTTGCCTAAATTTCCCACATATGGAGGAAATAAAGTTGTTGGTAAGTTAGTGAGTTTGTTCTATACACTTGAACCAAGGCTACTAGTGGATACTTAGCTAATCTAAGTACACTGACTATTGAGATTTGAGGTTTATTTATCTCAACTGCCTTCTAGGATACCCTTCTTTCTCTCCCTCTTGGGAGTAATGTACAGCTACAAAGGCTTTCCTTCTCAGTCAGTAAAGGATCTTTGTTTTAATGAAATTGTTACAAAGCTCCCTTTCCCAGCATAGAATCTCAAGGACTACCCCCACTTCTCCTGTGCTATTTTGCTTTTAATGCTCTGGACACCTGGCAGTCTTACCAAGCTAAGCTCAGGACTGCCGAGTTAATTGGTGAACCACGCCTCCCTTTTGCTTCTTCTAGCCTGCTGTGTTAAGTTCTTTGTTAGAGTATAAAACGGTGAGGGCCCTGCCTTTATTTCCCCTCTGGCCACTCATTCCAAGCTGCCGCCCAAGGCAAGCACTTGTTTTCATGTGTGTCAAATACTTTCTACGTTTATTTCTTTAGAATTTTTTTCACTAATTTACTTCACAAGAGCCATGGATACAATTTTTGTTTTTTTTCAGTTGGTGTGGTTGAAAGTCAGATGTTTAAACACAAAGCTGGTAGCTGGCCATGAATTGCTTTAACAAACATATATGTAAAGAAATTGCACTTTAAGCTTGAAAACAAAATAAATTTCCAAATTAAAGCTGTAATGTTGGAATTATAAAGGGAAAACTGGAAATCAAAGAATCATTCCCTTCCTGTTTTTCTGCTGCCATTCTTGCTGCTCTCAAACCTCTGTTACTTCTTCAGCCTGAAAGTCTGATTGAGAGGTGTCCGTTCTTAGAGTCAAGGTTAAGCTTACAGATAATAAAAAGCAACAACAGCCCTTCTCATTTTCATACTCTGAAGCCTGGACCTATATGATATGCTTTATTCTCTAAAACAATCTAATGTTTCAACATATACTATTCTTGATCCAGAATATTCTCAGTGATGCATTAAAATTTTAATCAATATTGTTACTTATTTTTAATAAATGACTGAACGTGATGAAGAAAAATAGAACCTTTTGAAAAAATGGGATGTGTCCTTAGTAACACAGTGGATAAATGTTATGATATGTCTAAATAGACTAGGTTGTCATGATTAAAATATCACATAGCACCTACTTTGTGTTCTTTTTTTTCTATTTTAGGTCACAGTGTGAGAAACGTCCAGGCCTTTGCAGTTCTTCAGAATGCATTTTTAAAAGCAAAAACCAGCTTCCTTGCCCAAATCATCCTTGATGCCATCACAAATATTTACATGGCTGACAATGCCAATTATTTCATCCTAGAGTCACAGCACACATTGTCACAGTTTGCAGAGAAGATTTCTAAACTCCCAGAAGTACAAAACAAATACTTTGAGATGTTGGAGTTTGTCGTTTTTAGCTTAAATTATATCCCTTGTAAAGAACTTATTAGTGTTAGCATTCTCTTAAAATCTAGCTCTTCTTACCAATGTAGCATTATTGCAATGAAAACACTTCTTAAGTTTACACGACATGACTACATATTTAAGGATGTGTTCAGGGAGGTGGGCCTTCTAGAGGTCATGGTAAACCTTTTGCACAAATATGCTGCCCTCTTGAAGGATCCAGCTCAGGCACTAAATGAACAAGGTAAAGCATTTTCCATAATTTTGTTTTCATTTGACAGAGGGCTTTGGGCAGGGTGTTGTGTTCATGTTTTGCCTTTCATTTGGTTATTGACCTGAATGACTTACTGATGTGCGTTTTCATGACATCTTTATGAATATTTCCCACAGTTAACTTGTTCATTCAACCTCTGCTAGGGAACTGGGGAATGAGTGGGTGCGACCTAGAAATGTATCACTGTGGTAGAAAATTTAAGGTAAAAACTGAGGAAGACATTTATGATCCACATAACTATTGTCTACTACTTTTTTCTGGAGAGAATTTTAAAAGCTTCTAGAAAAAATTGGGATGCTTAGTTTTCTCAGAATGTTTTTATTAATAGTAGAGAGCAAATAGATATATCTCTCGTGATGATATGTATACCCACATATATAATCAAATTTTATTGTTTTTGTTCTTTCTGATAAAACTGATTAAAGCACGGTAGTACCTGGCACTTAGTTAAGTATTAAGTGTGTTGAATGCGTTAATACAAGTTAAATAGATAGCAGTCTACCTACACTTTGCTTTCTCATTGGTGCATTATAATCTAGCATTCTCCTATTGGCCTTCTTTGCAAGGAAAACCCCTTTGAAAAGAATACATTTAAGATTGATTGGCATTTTCCTTTTTAATATTTGTTAGATAACTGTAACTTTCTAGCCTCACCAAAATAAAATCTGTAAACATGGATTTTGACCTTACTTTTGGTAAGATATGTGTATCATTTTTAAAGGTTGTATTATATCAGTTGTATAAGTGGTAAAAGTGAATATTAAATCAATATTTTTTAAATTATGAAAACTGAGTCAAGCAAAAAAATAAGCTTATAACTTTTGTGATTTGGACCTTTGATCCTTTTTCCTAGGGGACTCAAGAAATAATAGTTCAACTGAAGACCAAAAACACTTGGCTTTGTTGGTTATGGAGACCTTGACAGTGCTTCTTCAAGGATCCAACACAAATGCAGGTAATTAGAAAAGCTACTGGCAAGTGCTTTGGGAGGATAATACCTCTGATTATGTCTTCTCTAATTATTCTTGCTTCTGATACACTCTTATCATGGAAGAGAAAAAAATATTGATTCAGTGGTGGTACTGTCATATCTCTGGAAGTGCAGTACTTTTGACATTTATCAGTATATTAATAACAAAATATATAACTGCTATTATTTCAAAATATGTTCTTATATTTTATGCCTTTTTATAGTGTGCCTTGTGCTTGATTATTCTTTTCTTTATTAACTGATGTAATGCAGACTCTTAATCGAATAACTTTGCTTATATCTGCTTCATATGGTGGTTTTCTTAATTTTTTAATAGCTCAGGTTATTATAATCTACAACCTTAGGGAACTATTAAAAAATGATTCTCTAATAAAGCTTGCTTCTTTCAGGTAAATTGGATTTATTAAATCTTTTACTTTATCTTTGGTTTTAACTTCTCTTCAGTCTTTTTCTACCTGTCATTAACAGACAATCCAACTGTACTTATAAAATATCACCCTTGCTCTGAGAAAAGATACCTGAGATTATGGCCAAAATCAGAAACCTCTCAGGCAACAGTGTCAGTACAACTTGAGAGAAGAGTAAGTGATAGGGAGGTGAGTTCAGATGACTGGGCTGTGCACAGATCAGGTAGAGCTTTGTAGGCCGCGCTAAGGAATTTGAATTGTATTTTAAGAGTTATGGTTAGCCAAGAATGAACAAACGAACAAATGATCAATCGAACAAGCAAATGTTCAAGTGCATGTCTATTTGCCTGAATGCAGAAGAACTAAATATTTAACATAATTAAAATATATTTTAAAAATAACAATAATAAAATCAAATAGATTGTTTTCCATGCACAATGCCAGGTTTTAGAGCTGCAAAGATCATTCTTGCCCCAGAGTAATTACAAACTGATAGGGAAAAGATGTAAACATGTAACTGTATAAGTAATTACATAAATGCTGTTGGAGCAAATGCCAAGACAGAGTTAAGTGAATTTAATAGTTAAGTCAAACAATAAGTATGGTGAAGTTTAATGGATATGATTTTAACAGGTTGTTCATGATATAATGCATAATCTCCTCATTTCCACTAACTAGGTTTAGTTGGCTGAGATAATCAGAAATGTAATAAGGGTATACTAACAAGAATTTATTGACAAGTTAGCAGCTTTTGGCGTCACGACCCCCAGGGAAGGACTGAACAGTTCTAATGTAGGAGAATGGAGAGCTTATTCTGTATGACTAAAAGTCACTTACTATGTCTCTCAGACCATCAGACATTTTATAAAGTTCTTTCCTTCTCACCTATCTTCTCCTTGTTAAGAAAGATGTTACTGCCCTGGCCGGGTAGCTCAGTTGGTTAGAGTGCAATTCAGTGTGGCAAAGTTGTAGGTTTGATTTCCAGTCATTGTGCATACAAGAATCAACTGATGAATGTATCAACGAGTGGAACAACAAGTTGATGTTTCTCTTTCCCATTCCCTTTCTCTCTCCCTCTCCCTCTCTCGCCTTCTCTCTCCCGCCCCCTCTCTCTCTCCCCCCCAACCCCTTTCTCTCTGAAATCAGTTTAAAAAATAAAAGATGTTACTAGCCCTGTGATTTCAGGCACTTAAAGAAGTTCATAGGACTATTAACAAAGAGTCATTATTATTATCTCATGGACACTAACTGGGAACTAGGAATTAAATATGGTCTTCCATGTGCTAAATCTCAAGCACATGACTTACACTCACTGGAAGGTCATATAATTGTTAAAAAACTAACAAATAGAAAGTCACTAAATAAAGAGGACAGTGGCTGCTACAGTAAAGTACACTGACATTTGTTCTCTCAGGAAATATTTATCGAAACCAGAAAGAAATCCAAGTTTAATGGGGGACCAAACATATAAACAAATAATACTAAGGCTGTTTGATATAAAGTATCATAATAATGGCATATACAAGGTACTCTAAAAGCATCAAGGATAGAGTGATTAGTTTGGAAGAAATATTAATTATTGATTTAGGTCATTTGGTCTATTTTTTTAATACTCAGTAATGGTATCTGATGTGAGAACCCAATCACTCGTGGGCAGGAACGTAGGCTGTAGAGCGAGGCTATCTGGGCATAAACCCTGCTCTGTGCCCTGTTAGCTCTGTGCTCTCGGCCATATCACTCAGCTTCTGTGTGTCTCTTCTCATCTGTACAGGAGTGAGGATTCGATAAATCAACTGCACAGAGCATTCGGAGCATTACAGTGACACTTTGTGTGCTTTGCCCAGCTAAAAAGTTTGGTTCCTAGTAATTTTTTTCATCATAGAATAACTATATTTCATTTATTTCTTAATACTGTTTTGGAAGCTTTGTTCAGTTTAAATCTCATTTATTTGGGGGTATTGTTTGTCTGAAAGCTTTTTACATAAATTGATTTCAAGTATTATTCAGCTTAAAGACTTGACATAAAAATGTTGGGTCTCTTCAGTGTCTACCGTTGAAATTTATGAATGTTCTTAGATTTGGAGAATGTAGGCATGGTGAACATATCAGGACATTAATCTTGCATTTAAGGAACTCTAGAGAAAATTTGTATGTGTCTTTGCTGACAACCACCCCCAGTACAATTTTTTATTATAATTTAACAGACGAAATAGCTGTGTAGGTTTTATTTGCATTCTTTTGAGTTACTCTTCATACAAAAATACCAACTTTAATTTTTTTTCTCCCTTCTTCAAGGAATTTTCCGAGAATTTGGAGGTGCAAGATGTGCACATAATATAGTGAAGTACCCTCAATGCCGGCAGCATGCCCTGCTGATTATCCAGCAGTTGGTGCTCTCTCCAAACGGGGATGATGACATGGGCACTCTCCTGGGGTTGATGCATTCAGCCCCACCAACAGAACTGCAGCTGAAGACTGACATTTTAAGGGTAAATTTGATAAGTTTTTTGTCACTACTCTTTCACTACTAAAATCTGTGGTTATTTTTAAGTGCCTTAAAACTATTATGAACTATTCTTTCCATTTTCTCCTAAAATTATATCAAAATGGTAACAGCAGAAGAAAAGGTAGCATCTTTAACCTTGCCTCCAAGGACCTCGGGACACTATCTTCTTCCCGTTTGATCGTCCCCTCCTTGTACCTTTACCCCATCCCTACCACAGGTGTCACAGAGATACTGTATTTTGCTGTGTATACTGTGCACTTTTTTGCCCAAATTTTTGAGGGAAAAAGAAGGATACACATTATACTTGGGTGTAATGATTACACACCATGGGTATAATAATGGGCATAACAATCCAGTGTATAATGCGCCCAAAACCGTGGGTACGCACCACACAAAGGAATGCACTATAACATACATGGCAAAATTTGGTAGTAGCTACTTTTGAGAATCATGTATTTTTATTTTTGCTTTAGTCAGTTACTTTTTCATCAATTATGAGAAGTTTGCATTTTTCTTTATGCTATTATATGTTTCATCCTGTTTTGATGGAGTATAATGACACTTTGAGTATGCATTTTATTTTAAAAGCAAAATTAATCTGACCACAGTTTTTCTCTTAGAGAAGAAGAAAATCTACATGGCTGTCAGTATTGGGGAGCATTTGTTTATTTGAAGGGATTATTGATGGGAAAAAAATAAAACAAGTGTCTTCAAAAGATTTAAGGTCGCCAGCATTTTTAACATACATTTTCCTCTTTTCTTGGTACCTTTCGGATTGGATTTGCAAAAGTTGGTAGGTAAAGCCACTAAGAGTTAATTAGCTGGCTGACTTGTAATTCTCAGGCGGTGTGGTTCTTGTAAATGGTGATAACTGGCTCTCAGATTGGAGGGAGGGGGCAGTCCTGATGTATTACATTTATTAATTTCCATGATGTAAATATTGACACTGTGACATGTTTCAGGCAACTGATGTGTTACTGAATGTGGATTAAGAAGAACACACAATAGCATCCCATTATATAATATTGTGTTGGCCAAAAAGTCCGTTATGTTTTTTTCTGTATGATGACTCTAGTACTGCTTAGTTGTCTTTAACTTCATTCAAAACAATTTTGTTAGATTGTATTGTGACAGCTCTCATATCTGCATGCATTTAAAAGAAACTTATCAAAATTGGTGAATTTTTGTGCAGTCATTTTAATATTGAAGGTGGAAGAAAATACACATTTTTGGTGCATTATGTTTTATTATTTCAAGAAAGGTAAAAACACAACTGAAACAAAAAAAGATTTGTGCAGTATAAACAGAAGGTGCTGTGGCTGATCAAATATGTCAGAAGTGGTTTGTGAAGTTTCCTGGAACTGTTGACATTTTGACCAAATAATTCTTTGATGTGGGGCTGTCTCATGCATTGGAAGATGTTTAGCAGCACCCCTGACCTCTACCCACTAGAAGCCAATAGCAAGAGATAGCCAACCTACTCAAAATATCCAAATCAGTAAAGTTATTGGTGAAAATGAAAAATGTGTCTTTCTTTATGGAAAAAGTATAATGGACTTTTTGGCCAATCCAGTATCTCGGGAGCACAGTTAATAGCAAAATGTGGAAAATAACTAGGAAGCAGTGAGGTTTGGGTATTTACTGCTTTTGTTTTTAAAGTTATTTAGTTGTAAATTTATAGAACTTAATTTTTAATTTTGGCTGTGTTTTAACAACTGGCATGCAGAATTCCAAAAATAAAACAGTTGGTTCTAGAGAGCCAGCGAGAGCCGCTTCCAGCATTCCCCTGCTATGAGGGCATGAACTAGCCCTGGGAAACAGTGAGGCTCATTTGGGGGATCTCAGTTTGTTTCCATTTTTGCTACATTCAGAACTGCTTCACCAGTGCTTCCATTCCATAGACACAAACACAGACCTTTGTAATTTGAGTTGTAGCTATTTGCGCACAAACCCAACATTCCGTGAGATATAATATTGCATAATTCGTGGATGCACAGATTTGAATTGTGTGCATTATATTTACATAAATGTAGGTAATATATGGCTAATGATTTTGTCTAATTACCTATATTCTACAGCTCATTTTAACTTAGTATTTGCTACATCTCATTAGTTACTGATTTAAGCAGGATGTTAAGCTATTCATGGTATTTGAAAATTTTCCAGTATTGAGACTGTGCTGTGATAATGGAAGAGTGCCGGTTCTGAGGTGGTAGGAAATGGACTTATCTAGCAATACATAATGTAGGGGTTGGGCTAAGGGTTAATAAGCACTGGTTTTCTAATTCCTGTCGTAATTCTAACCAGTGATACGATTTTGTATATCTTACTTTAGCTCTGAACTCACCCCTCCTCATGTATAAAATAATACTTGGTTTCCACCAATGTGTTTTTGAAGATTGTGACAGTACTAGGCTTATATGTGAGGCACTTTGCTCAGGGTTTTATATGAATTTCCTGTGAAGTAAGTTGTTATTATTGTCTTGATCTTACATAAGAGGAAACTCTGGCACAGAAAAGTTAAGTAGCTGATCATGGTAAAATGCTTTGTAATATTGGAGTCAGAATTTCAACTCAAGTACAACTTACTCTGACCCTTGCATTTAATTTTCAGGCTAAGTTATAAGATTTTTTGTTTAAAGTTATGAAATCTTGTGTCAATATGAGTTGATATTACAAGTATGAGTACAGTTTATTAAATTTGACAAGATATGGAAACTTCATATTACCAAATCCTGTTAAAATGGAAATTTATTAGTTGCAGAACAAAGGAAGGAATACATTGTGTTTTTAAATTTTATTTACATATATAGGTCACATATTTCCTATCTTTTAAGATGATAAAGTATAGATATGTATAATGAAGTCTTCACAATTTCTGAAGCAGTGTATTTCAAAAAAGGTAATTATGTATTAATATATAGCCTTTTCCTTCTTCAAATACCATTAGAAATGTGTGCGATATATTAATAAAATGGGCTTTTCACATGTAATGATAATAAACAAGTCTGAAGTAATATTAGATATCCATGGTGTTCCAGTGGCTAAAACAGAGGGAGATGGAGCCCCCGTATCTGCAAACAGATTTCAAATTGCTGTTACGGGCAGTAAAGTCAAGGTTAAGTGCATAAGTAGGGCAGTCAGACTGCCTGGGTTTAAATAGTACCTTTGCTGTTGTGTAAGCTGTACTGTCTTTTACCATGTTTGGCCTCAATTCCTCGTATATAAAGCAGGGATAATAATACTGCCTAACACACTTAATGCATAGAGGCACTTAAAGAAGTGCCTAGTATGTAGTAAGTGCCCAGTGCACAGTAAGTGCCCCATAAATTGTTAGGTAATTTTATAAAATGTTATTTTTAATAATAAACTAAGATAAAAATATGACCGTTCAGAAAATAAGTGTTAAAAGATTGTTTTTTTATTTGGCCTTCAGGTTTTATTTCTTAGTGCTTACACCTGTTATGGAAAAGAGAATTCTTTAGGCCCTCAGGCTTATTTCACTTTGCATGAAAGAATGTCTGATAAGAACTGTGAATGGACTCCTCTTTCCAGAGCATCAGCTTATGGTGACTTTATATGGATTAAAATACTTAAGGTCTTGGCTGCCCTGACCATCTGTCTGATCCTTTCTAAAATAAATCAGTTTATATACATACACAGTTGTAAGTTTTCATGGTTGTGTAAAATTATGCTAGATTATGTATTTTAACTTACTTACTAACATGACTTTGTAAAAGTTCCTGAATTCTTTGAGGTCATTATCCATCAAAGGCAAATCCGTCATTATCCGTCAAAGGAAAATCTTTTCAACCAGGATTTGGATATACCCTTATCAAAAGGAATATGTATAGTATTTCCTAAAATTATCTTCTAACTTTATGGTAGTTTTTAGTTAGCAAAATAGTTGATAGGCTTCACAGGACTGTTTATTGGGTAAATGACAAAAACTTTAATGTCAGATATTCACAGAATGGTGGTATATCCCTTGGACATTCCTGTATGGGTTTTTTTTGTTTCTTTTTTTATTTGAATTATAAGGTTTTTTATTTTGGGCTTTTTCCCCCCATAGGCCCTCCTGTCAGTCCTTCGAGAAAGCCATCGGTCAAGAACAGTTTTTAGGAAAGTTGGAGGATTTGTGTACATAACGTCCTTGCTTGTTGCCATGGAAA
This sequence comes from Mormoops blainvillei, assembly GCA_004026545.1. Lineage (NCBI taxonomy): Eukaryota > Metazoa > Chordata > Mammalia > Chiroptera > Mormoopidae > Mormoops > Mormoops blainvillei. The sequence goes on from PVJD01000416.1 coordinate 211,317, forward strand.
GATCTCTGAGCTCGCCACCGAAGAATGGCTGGGAGAGAGTGAACCAGAATCAAGTGTTTGAACTTCTCCACACCATGTTCTGCACGTTGACTGCAGCAATGCGCTATGAGCCAGCCAACTCCCATTTCTTCAAAACAGAGATTCAGTATGAGAAGTTGGCAGATGCCGTTCGATTTCTTGGCTGCTTCTCAGACCTAAGAAAAATAAGCCCAATGAATGTCTTCCCCTCGAATACGCAGCCATTTCAAAGACTTTTAGAGGAAGACATAATCTCTATGGACTCAGTGTCACCCACTTTACGGCACTGCAGTAAACTCTTTATTTATCTCTACAAAGTAGCCACAGATTCCTTTGACAGGTATGGCTCTGCTCTGTGCTCTGAATTAGAGGGTATACTATGTATGACTTCAACATTAAGGGTTGAATTATAAGTTAACCTGAAGGAAAAAGAAAACAAATTAATCTTCTCTCTTAATTGCTTGTCCATCACTTTATTTGTAAATATTACTGTTGCTTTGATGTTAAAGTTTTTCAACATGGACATCTCTGTATTATTTGTAAATCCAGGGTAAGTTAACTCTTGAAGCACTTAATGAAACAATTTCTATGAAGTTTTCTTAAACGGTAATGTTTATTTTTGTTCTCGTTTTCCTCTATTCTCAACAATGTTAGGTACATCTGGACTTAACAGCGTTAGTCATCAACAGGAGAACATTATTATGATCGTATTTATTTCCAGACACATGATATAGTCTCAACATAGTCCTTGAAAAAATGATAAAACTCCCCAAGAGTCATTGATAGTTCAAGAAATAATTCAGATTCAGTTACTCATTCTTCATTAAACAAGCACCAAGTCATTGTGCTAGGCATTGTGGGTTCAGCTCAGCACAAGAATACTTTGGCCATGGCCATTCTTCAGCTTAAATACAAACACATAAATAAACAATTAACAGTAGAGCATGATAACATCTGTGATGAGGAAAACCCAGTCTAAGAGAGAGTGCCACTTACCTAAATCACTTACTTCAGTTTTTAAACTGTGTTTTCAATTAACTTCTCACTTTGAAAATAATGTAAAAGTGATTATGCTGCTAATTTGTCCCAAGCATTATCACTTTTGACAGTTACCATAGTTTTATTTCATAAAATAAATGAATTGTTTTTGTATTGCCTCCATAAATAAAGCAAATAACTGTTGGATAGAGCTTCTATTAAGTTTTACAGTCTTATGAAATATCTACTAGCTGTTCCCTGTTTCTTAATAATATTTTAGACCCTAATATTTAAATAAGAAAATAAGCGTAATATAAGGAAAAATTGTTTTCCAATCTTTTCTCTATCTTGAAAATAAAAATGCATATAATATTATAAATTCATAGGAAACATGGAGTAGTGTTGTGTTCATGGAATAAGCTATTTAAAATTGAATTTTACAAATTTTAGATTCAACCTCTTTTTCTTTGTCTTCTACTTATCCTAGTTGGTATGCCTCCTGTTTAGTTTGCTTTGTCAAAAACAAGGCTTACAGCACTCTGTTTAACAAATGTGTTAAATGTTAACAGTGATAGATAAGCATCGGCCTGAAGCATGCTTTTCCATTTCTTTCAGCGCGTGTGTGGTAGTCTTGTTCCTTGTTCGTAGGAGGATGTTCCTTATTAAACTTTTACTGGTATTTCTTGTGAAACTAACCAACTGCCAACCTAGTGTTCTGTTCTAACCTCTCTAAACCACCCTGTCTGTTTTGTTGTCTGTAGTCGTGCAGAACAGATCCCTCCTTGCCTGACAAGTGAGTCTTCTCTCCCCTCTCCTTGGGGTACACCAGCTTTGTCCAGGAAAAGGTACTGATCTTATAACAGAAGTCGATCTTTATTTACGTGGGGGGTTTTTCGTTTGTGCTTAATTATTATGTTAATGTGATGATTGTGCTTTGTAACTTCAAATTTTTTTGGCTTTCTATTTGATTTTTTTTAGGTTTCAAAATAGTCACTTCTGAGTGTATTTATGAAAGTAAAATGTGTTGATGCTATGAAGATAGAAAGGATGTATGTCATCCAACTCTTATTTGGACTAAAATATGCGTTTTGTTTTAGAGCAGCATATTTTTTGTTGAAATTATTGTAGAAATGAGGACTTAATGCCTCTTTAAATAGAGTACTTGCCTGCTTTTTCTTTTTACTTTAAATGTGCCATGGGACCAATTTTTTGGTTTTTACTCTCGCTCTCAAGTGAACATCACAGCAATGACAAGGAAATGTATATTTTCTCAATTAGGTTCAGCCAGTTGAAATGTGATGCTATTACGGAGATTTGTCACAGCTAACCAGTGAAAACGTGAATAAAAAACCTACCCCAGCTCTTGCTTTCAGTGGTTCTGTGTAAATCTCTTCCTAAACTGAACTAGTCTACCTCATGTATAAAGCTTATGGAATATAAAGAACCAGCAGTTGATTGCAAGAGTCCAGTTAAGACCCACATTCCATAATTACTATCCATGACCGTATTCTGTGCAGTTGGAACCATGTACTCTTCCTTCCCCTCTTTTCCTTATGGCCAAGTATAAGTCCTTAAGTCTTGTATTAATATTCTTCCACTGTGGCTTCTTAAAAGTGAATCCTGAAGTTCTGCTGTGTTGTTTAATTTTATTGCTATTGTTCTGATTCTGAAACTTGAATATAATTGGAGTTTTATGTTAAAAGTATTTGTTTCAGATTCTGTATTTTAATATATTTCAGTGGTAATATTCATTAGGTATATGGACTTATGTTTCCCTTTTTCTCTTAAATTTACACTGGGACTTACGGCTCATTTTTTTCCAGGAAATCATGGCATAGTTCTGAATAGTTTTAAATGAATTCAGTGTTCAATATATTTGTATTTTAAAACTACTACTATTTATTTTTTAAGAGCACTTCTTAATTCAAGAGACCATAACATCAGTATGAGTTGATCTAGTGTTTTTCTTCTGTTGCTAAAATGAATGAAGCAAAAGGTATTCTTCAAGTTTGAAGATTCATGTGTTTTCACTATTACACAGAACTACTGGATGTTAGAAAATTGTTTCAATTACTAAGTAGTTATAATTTAAAAATCACATTTATAATTCTGTTGTAAATGTAAAGGCTTATAAAGCATTGTGGTTAAAAATATTTAACCCTTGTAAACTATTAACCAAAAAATTACAAAATACTTTTAGTAGAAATTTACAGATTAAAGGAACACATTAAAAAAAGAAATCTGTCAGAATTTACCATTTATGTAAATGGTAATTTGATAAAGGGAAGACAGCATTATATTTCACATCATAAAGAGTTATTTAAAGCCTTAGATCAAAAACCTTTTGTCATGATTTGCAACATAGCTACCTGTAGGGATGCTTTGTCTGTGGTGTAACAGGAAACTGTCTCTGAATCAGCATCTTAACTATTGGAATTCTAATCAGGCTTACAGGCTGATGTCCCCTCCGGGAAGCTCCTGATAATTTACAGGCCAATAAGACCAGTGTTGACATTTTAAGTTTGCCATTCTGGATGGGTTATGTAAATTTTTGTCAGTGATAAGAATCATAAGCTAATAAGAAAAGCGGTGTTGTCATTTTACAAATGCAGTGTAGCAACTTTCCAAATTAGAACATCTCTGAGAACATAACAAATTACATCAGCTAATGGGCATCTTGTGGCAAAACATGTTTTTGTTGGCAAAAGGAGAAACCAAAACTGTATTAGAGTTTTTATGGCTTGTGGAGTATCCAGATACTAGGGAAGTTTTGAGCTTGTGATGTTTGGTATATAAATCCGAAAGAATGTACTTCAATTAGTTTAAGAATTGGGGGAAAAGAAACTAGGAAACTATATATTTTGAAAACTAAAACTCATAATCTTTTTCATTATTATTGATTATTCAGGAGAAATAATAGAATAGGATTATAGTTGAACAGTGTTTAGTCAGAGTTAGAGGAAGTGAAAACAAAATGCAAAATAATAACCAAGACACTCGAGGATATACCTGGAATGTAGAAAAAGGTGGCGAGTACTAGTTATCATTAAACATGGTACCCATTACTTAGTGCCTCTACACACTTGATGATAATTTTATTTATATATATATATATATGTGTGTGTGTGTGTTTATATACACTCATATTTGAAATATTAGATTGAAATATGAAACAGCAATCAATTTCTCTAGGTTTTAAAAGAAGCTGGAACATAAAAGTTAACTTTTGAAATATTTTATTCTGTCTTTGTATGTTGTTAGGTCTTGCTTGGAAATTATCCATTTAATAAGCTTACTATAATCTCTAAATTTACAAAGTAGCAATACCTGTGGCGCCGAGTTTTAGATTTGTACAATACTTGAAATATATTTCTTAAAATATATACTTGAAATATATTTCAATATATTTCAATATAGTTTGAGAAAAACGAATGGGATTTCTGTATCAGAATATTGTTTCTTCATGTAAGACTTTGAAAAAGCTTACTATAATAGTTATATATTAGTAAATAGTTTGAGTATATTCATAGTTCAAGCTCAAATCTATATTAAATCTGGAAATTCAGAAGTAATTTTGGAAGACCTATAACAAAAATATACAATTAGAATCTGTGTTTTTCCTCAAGTATAGGTTATTTTTTTATGTGTAATGAAAACAGTTTTTATGAAATTTCTTAATGGTTAGGAATTCTTATACTATAGAAGAATTAGGAGTCTTTTTCTAGATGGATCAGAATAATTTAAAGACTAAAGGGAGCAACATAGGAGAATAATTATTGGTTATAAGCATTTAGAAATGTATCTTAGAGAGTTCAGAAATTAAATCTTTCTGAACAAAATCAGAAGGAAACAGGGAGTTGAAAAATGAGTGGGTGGAGGATATACTGACTAAATAAACTGAGTCCCTGTGCTTTTTGTGTAAGTGAAGCTGAATACTTACATAGTCTCTGTTAAAAAGAAAATGGTACTTGAAAGAAAGAAAGAAAGGAAGGAAGGAAGGAAGGAAGGGAGGGAGGGAGGGAGGGAGGAAGGGAGGAAGGAAGGAAGGAAGGAAGGAAGGAAGGAAGGAAGGAAGGAAGGAAGGAAGGAAGGAAGGAAGGAAGGAACCTGGCTGTGCCAGTTTTTGCTTCTAAATCACTGACTTAAAGCATCTGTTTCCCAAGCTGCTTTTGTGCCAGAAAGTTGAAACTGCATTGCTCTCAGTGACACAGCTCAGCACTAGACAAATCATGCTGAAACCAGTTCATTGGAACAAAGAGCTTCCATAGGCTAAAACCACAAGCATCTATTTTCTAGAGCCAAGATACAAAAGGTACAAAACTCATGAATTGTAGAAGAATAGTATGAAATAGAAAGTGGAGATCATTGATGAGAAGAAATATTGTATATTCAGTACATGGCCAGGCTTTCTAATTCATAGAAGCTTGTTATGTAAAGTATGCCTTCTAAGTTTTTAACAATTGTGCGAATATTTTCAGTGGTAGGAAAGAGAATGTAAAAGACCGTGAGTGTAGTTCCCAATAAGCTAAAGGAAAATTCCCTTGATGCTAAGGGTAGCCAAGATTCTGAGCCAACCCTGGCTCCACTGACCCAGTTATGGAGTAGGCCTCTTTGGTTTTGTTCTCGATTCTGTTACCTGTGGTTAAAAAGCAAGGTTAAAAACACATAGGTATTCAAAAGAAAACAATTTTATTGAGGAATTTAACTTAACTTGCACTCTCATCACCTATTATCAGAGCTGTCACCTTTCCCAGAGCTATGATTTCACCTATTCACTGTGAATTCACCTATTTATATCTTCTGGTACAGATGCTATTCTTTTTCTTTTCTCTTTCAGTTTTATTGAGATGTAACTGACATACAGCACTGTATAAGTTTAAGGTATACAACATAACTTCACTTACATATATCGTGAAATGATTATCACAGTAAATATGTTACCATCTATCATCTCATATAGATACGATAAAAAAAAGAAAACAGTGTGTTTTTTTTCTTAATGACAAGAACTTTCTGGGTCTACTGTCTTAGCAACTTGCAAATATATCATAGAGCCGTGTTAACTCTAGTCATCATGTGCCATTCTTTAATGAAACAATCTAAATAATAAATGGTAAAAACATATAAGAGCCTAGAGAAATTGACTGTTAAATTGTCTATATATGACTCATTAGGAATTGACAATATGTTGCCTTTTTATATCCCAAACTTAAGATGTTTTATAGCCCAACCTTGAATTACAAGGCATTTTGCTTATCGGTGGATAAAGGAAACAGATGAAGAAAGTAAGCTGAGAATGTTTTTGGAATTAAATACCAAATTACCCTTCTTTCTCTTGTCATAGGCATGCATATCATTGTGTTTCAACTCCTCCCATTTACCCTCCTAAAAATGACCCGAAACTACATGTGGCAACTTCATCTCTCCAGAGTTCTGATGCCGTCATCATCCATCCTGGAGCCATGCTTGCTATGTTGGACCTCCTGGCCTCTGTGGGGTCAGTGACACAACCAGAAGTAAGCTTGCAAATGTTAGCTCCTTTACATCTTCATGAGTGAAAGACTGTGAGTGTGACTGCAGACACAAGGGGGTGGGGACCCAGAGAGATGGGAAGTGATAGGAAGCCATTCTGTATCACATACCGAAGTGGGTTAAGGAAAAAATATATAGGTTTTTTCTATAAATTTTCATTAATTTATAAGTTAATTTTATTAGTTTTCTTAATGATAGCTATGAATGTTCTAGAATATAATTAATTTCTGGTGTGAAAATTACTCTGTTTCTCCTTGTAAATCCTGCTCAGCAGTGGAACTTGTTACTAAGTATTACAGAAAGAAAAATGACCAAAGATACCACTTTGAAGCTATTTATCTGTTTTAACTTGTAGCACTCAAGAGTTTGGGTGAACTGGAGTTTGGTTGACAAATTTTGTTAAAATATATGGTCTCTAAGGCCAAAAGTGTCACAAATGTAAATAATAGGACTTCTTTAAACTTGTCATTTATCCACCATGAAAAGACTTTACAGCCACTATTTCTGTAAAAGTAAAAATACTATTATTAGGTATATATAGTCATGTAATATGAAAGACTTGGAATAGAAAGGAGTCCAGCCGGCTGTGCTTGCAAAGAGCGGACAGGAGCGGTGCGCCTCGCTGTCTTCTGGAGCTGCCGCATCTCTAAGCCAGCTGCTTAAGCATCCAAATGTGATTTGCAGCATGTTGAGACCTCATAGTAAAAGGTGTGCTTCATGTGGAGAGAATTATACCTCTCTTACTAAGAATGCCCTGGTGGTGTGGATTTCTTTGTTAACTTTAGCATGCTTTGGACCTTCAACTTGCCGTGGCAAATATTTTACAATCCCTGGTGCACACAGAAAGAAACCAGCAGGTCATGTGTGAAGCTGGTCTTCATGCACGACTGCTGCAGCGGTGCAGTGCCGCGCTGGCTGATGAGGACCATGCACTGCACCCACCCCTCCAGCGGATGTTTGAAAGATTAGCCTCTCAGGCTCTGGAGCCCATGGTGCTGAGGTCAGTAGTTCTCTTTTTCACGTTTCAATATCCGCAATTAGTAATGTCAGTTCCTAGGGTCTTTATATGCAAGAGTACCTGCTTTAAAAGACATATATTCAAGTATCTGTGGGCAAAACCAACGGACAACAAAAATGGGGAAATGCTCAAAGTATAGCACATATAAACAGATAAATTTAGTTTTTAATGAACAGAGGGTGTTTCTGTTTGTTGGTTATTCCACTTGAATTCAGCAAACTCTCACTTTGCTTTAAAAATAAAATCAAACTATATTTATGACTTGCATCTACTTGAAGAACTTTTTATATGTAAGAACTCTTTTTAGAAATACTTGCTTAACTTTTTAATTTTTAAATAATGATAGACTCAGAGAAGTTGTGAAGTCAGATCAGAGAGGTTCTGTGTCCCCTTCACCCAGTTTCCTCCAGTGGTTACAGCTTATGTAACTATAGCACAGCATCAAAACCAAGACATTGGCATTGTACATTGTATCCATGTATGCTATAGTTCCTTGATATTTATCATATGTTTTGGTTTATGAAACCACCACACAATCAAAGTACCACAAAGGTCTCCCTAGTGCTATCCTTTTATTGTCGCATGCATGCTCCTGACCCCCACAAACAACTAGTGTCTTCTCCATCTCCATAATTTTGTCACTTTGAGAATGTTGTACAAATAAAATCATATACTATGTGACTTTTGAGACTGGCTTTTTTTTTTACTTATAATGCCTTTGCAATACATCAAAATTGTTATGTATCAATAGTGTGTTTCTTTTTGTTGCCACATAGTGTTCCATGGTGTATATATCTTCCAGAGTTTAACCATTCAAGAAATAATTATTTTAAATAGCCTTTAAATGGAAGAGAAACAGTGTTCTGCATTTAAGGGATGAAACAACATTTTTTAAAGTATTTTTCTCAAAATTACCTAGCCAAACAGATTTAATGTATAAGTCATCTTGTCCCTCCTTATAAAATACAATTTTATATCTTGTCACTTAAGAGTATTAGCAGCTCTCTGTAAGATAAACTTTTTCTGCTGCTAAAGTACTTCTTTTTCATAATTATTTTAGGAACTTTCTTTAAAATGGTTGTACTGTATATGTAATTTATGTTTTTTCACTGACTCCAGACTAATGATGGATTTTAAAAAACCATGTGGTAAACAATATTGTATCAGCGAGTAGGTCAGTTGTTGATAATACCAAGATGATGAGATAGTCCCTACTCACTTCTTCCATCATCTTATGGGTATGATCACGATCCTAAAATACTGAAAATAGCATGGGGTTTTCCTCTGACCCTTTTTGGTAATCTGCTACTTTAAAAGTAGAGAGTAAGTGGGAGAGAGATTATCTCATACCCAATACTACTATTTTACTAAATAACTTAAATTGCCTAGTTAAATAAACAGAGCAAGCAGTGGGAACCGGCCATTTGGCCATGCTCAAGTTTTCATAGCTAGTGAATTCTCAGAAGAAAAGGTCACATGATGGTATGGGCACCCAGGTGTTGATAAGCCATAGGTTATAAACTAATTGCATATCATTACATTCTACCTGAAGAGCTAGCAGGGGTCACATCACATTCCAGGAAAACATGCTCCTTACGTTTCATTTTCTAGCCCTTCACAATATTCTCTGTGTATTTTTTAGTGCTTGGTATTTAACACATAAAATTAACATTGTATTTTATTTTCAAATAACTTTTAGGATTGCTTTTGTATTTTGAGTAATGTGTTGTGGTTCATTCAATCAAATTCTTTGTGTGTTTGGTTTATGATTTATGTAATATTCTCAGTCAAGGAATAACTTTTCTTTGTTTTTTTTTTTCAGGGAGTTTTTGCGTTTGGCAAGTCCATTAAATTGTGGTGCCTGGGACAAAAAACTGCTAAAACAATATAGGGTCCACAAACCAAGTTCCCTGAGTTATGAGCCAGAGATGAGAAGTAAGTTGACCTTTGAACTTCCCTTTTTTGGTTTATTTTAAAAATGAAAATCATGTGGGGGATAAATATTATTTCAAGAAGTTTGACTGTGATAAAAGAAAATAGAAGAGTTCGTTGTTATTTGCTGTTACTTAAATGGAGGAACATAAGATCTGATTGATTGACTGATGAGGGTGTGGAAGGAATCATTGTTACAGTAAGTGAGATCTACAGGAGATGAGAATCACCTGCAGAGTAACCCTTGGCTTGGAAGGGGTAATACTCTTTCCTAGAGGATCCATAATTACTTCCCCTTTCTCTAGTAGGCCTACTTGCCTGGACTAAAGAGTGGTTGGTTGGAATATTAACAGGCCATGGGTTTGCAGGACAGCTGCTGCAGGAAATTTTAAAATGCTGATTAAAGTAGTTGAGATACACCAAAGAGCAGAGACCAGATAGGGCAAGAAGAGAAGCCAGGCAGCTAGTGATAGGCTGGGAAGCAAAGGACAGATCACTGGATTGGAGGATAATGAATGGCTCAACCAAAAAGCAGTTATAGTCAGAAAAAAGGAACGAGAAAACTGGAGGAATGGGGTGGGACGATGACAAACAGAATTGGAGCAGCAACACAGGCAAAGAGGACTGTGCCCAAATTTTGACTCTGAAGTGAAATAGAGGTGAAGCTCATTGGAGGAAAGGTAATCTCACAAAACTGGAAGTGTGGCGTTAGGTGGTTTGTTCATGTGGACCTCAAGGTCCCCAGTGCACTGCAAGAATTCATACAGAGAAGACTGAGAAGTGCCAGCAATAAGATCTGGCAGTTTCGCAGAGAGGGAGCAACAGTTTTGCTGATGAGGGAACTTCCGGGGAGAAGCTTTGCAGCAGGCTGATAGAATGGTGATGGGGGGGCAGGGTATAGCAGAGCGCAGGCACCGCTGACAGGACTGGGGAGAAGCAACAGACTCCACGCACTCAAGGGTATGGGAGGTGTTCTCAGTTGAGACCTCAGTTGCACTGAATTTCCTCCCAATGCTAATTTTATAGTTTCGTTGGTCTTTCACTTTATAATTTATTTGGTATTGCTATTAGCCATAGTGATAAGGCATTTGTTTTGATGGATTGAAGTGACCATTACTAGTCAAGCAGGAAAGAATAAAACTTAGAAAAGTAGAATGGCTGCTGTGAGGGAATGTAGTGATCATTTAGTTCGACCCTTTTTTCAGGTGAGAATCAGATGAAGCAATCATTATTTCAATCTGGATTTTTTTTTCTCCTGCAAAACTTTAAGATTTTTTCAGTTTCAGCACAGTTTTATTGGAAAACAAAAAGTATTACAGTTTTTTATATCAATTAATATACTAGATGTGTATATAGATATATTTTGTTATTGTTGTTTTGTACTTTACACAGTTCATTAGGATTGAGTTGTGATTTTCTTTGTAAGAATAGAAACAAAAATAGTTTCTTTCTCTCAGAGAATATGGAACTATTTTTATTGTTGCCTGAATGCTTAGCACATTTAAGAGGGTAACAGTTACATTCATGCAGTTCATCCTGAGAGGGAATATGTTCTTCATTACATTTGTAATGCATTTCTGAAAAATAGAGCAGTTTGTTTAAAGTATTTTGCTTCTTGAAATTATTATTTACTTTCATTTCGGAATTTTTAAATTCAAGTACTTTTGTGATCACATATTTAATTATTTAAAGAGGAAAATATTTTTTAAAGATTTTATTTATTTAGTTTTAGAGAGGGGGGAAGGGAAGGAGAAAGGGAGAGAAACATTGTTGTGTGAGAGAAACATCAGTTGGTTGCCTCTCACATGTGCCCCAGCCAGAGACCGTTCTACAATCCAGGCATGTGCCCTGCTTGGGAATCAGACAGATGTCATTTTGTTTTACGAACAATGCTCAACCAACTGAACCACGCTGGTCAGAGCGACATATTTAATTTTAATAGTTGTAAGTGAAGAATTAAAAATGGAGAGAAAATGGGAAAAGTTTCTGCTATTTATCTCTGAAATTTTTCATAAGATGACCTGTTTCTTTCCATTATAGTGCTTCTGGAATATTTTGCTCTCTTTTCTTAAAGAGAAATAATAAATAATTTTGTGACTAAAACTGTCTGGTTTTTATAAAAATTAACTATAATTTATAATTAAATTACATGTAACAGTGTCTTGGGTAGTCATTATTGGTAATTTTTAGTCTTATTTATACTCTGGTCTCCAACATTTCTATAAATGTGTTTATTACTTTAATAATAATTAAAAAAGGAAATACATACTATTTAAGTTTTAAAATGAAGATCATTAAAACTGGATAATATTTTCGGTGTTTATAATGAAATTATTAATTATAAAAACTGAATGTGGTATTTAAAAATACATTAGCCTTGTACTGTCATTATTGTAGAAACATACATGCTATTTTTCTTTGACTTACAGGTAGTATGATCATATCTGTGGATGGTCTGGGTTCTGATAATGTTTTCAGCTTACATGAAGATAATCATTACCGGATAAGCAAGAGCCTGGTAAAATCTGCAGAAGGAAGTACTGTACCACTGACCCGGGTAAAGTGTCTGGTCTCCATGACAACTCCACATGACATCAGACTTCATGGGTCATCAGTTACTCCAGCTTTTGTTGAATTTGACACATCCCTTGAGGGGTTTGGGTAAGGAATTTGCAAAGTAGCCAAGCTTTATTATATTATTTTATTATACTTGCCTTTGAAAAATAGGTCTTTGGCTTTAAATCTATTTGATTAAAATGTACTATATGATATATATTTTCAAATTATTGAGTTATTTTAGCATGTTTAGGATTTTTAGATTTGTTTATTATACTAAATAAATTTATATGGTATTAAAGTCATCATCCTAAAGCCCAAAGTTGAAATCTATTTTGTAAACTATATTTTTTTATAAATAAACTTCTCCTAATACAGTCATACTCATTTATGTATGTGTTGTCTTTCATTGTTTTCATACTGGAGTGGCAGAGTAGAGTAGTTGTGAAAGAGACAATCTGGTCTTCAGAGCATAAAATATTTATGGCCTGGCTCTCTTCAGAAAATGTTTACCAACCTCTGATTTCATATAATAAATTTATAGGTAATATACAAATTAAAATCTGATTAGAAACTCTTTGTGTGTTATCATCATCCTTTCATCAAAATATCTAGCTTCGTATCTTAAACATTAATAGTATCCAGTGACTCTCACATCCAGTGGGTAAATACTTTCAAGTGGCAGAAAAGGCTGTAGTGGTAGAAGCAACAACAAATAGTCTATAGAAAATGTAGAAGAGTTCATAAGGTCCGTCAGCCATATGCTACTAGAATAGATCTCTGTCTAGTTATTTGTGGGATTCTTTTAGTCCTTATAAATTCTTATAAAACTACAAATCGTATTTTAAGAAGATTGTCACAGGTTATTATTCAACAGTGGATTAAAATATATTTGGGAATAGGCAAAATGATCAGAACAGTGGTAACAGAGGACAGTGACTCACTAGACAGAGACACAAGAGGATTTTTCTGCAGTGATAAAATTGTTCCAATATCTTGAACAGGGTTACACATTGGTACATTTACCATATGCAAATTATACTTGATTTTTAAAAAAAGCTTAAATGAAAAATGATGCTATTGAAGATTTTTAAAGTGTATCTTTCCATATTTTCACAAAGTTAAAGGGAAGGACTGTGTTAGGCATACTGATTTTCCATAACCTCTTATCCCTATGTACCCCTTAAATATGGCAATTTATTTCATTGTGGTTAAGTACATAGTGGTAACACAGGAAAACAGTTGATCTCTGACATGTACATTGTCTTTCTTTAATAGCTGCCTGTTCCTGCCCAGTTTGGCCCCTCATAACGCCCCTACAAACAGTGCTGTTACAACAGGTCTTACTGATGGGGCTGTGGTCAGTGGCATCGGTTCTGGTAAATATTACTTTCTTTTATGAGAGTTTTTTTTTTCCTATAGATTATATTGTAGTTCAAATTGATTGCCTTTTTAAAAATTTTTTTCCTGTAAATGTTAGTCAAAACAAACTCTTACTATTATTTTCCTATTTCTACTTTAGGTGAAAGATTCTTTCCCCCTCCATCTGGCTTAAGCTACTCTAGCTGGTTTTGTATTGAACATTTTAGCTCTCCACCAAATAACCATCCTGTGAGACTTCTGACTGTTGTGCGCCGAGCAAATTCTTCTGAGCAGCATTACGTGTGCCTTGCCATAGTTCTGTCAGCAAAAGACCGATCTCTGATCGTTTCCACCAAAGAGGAACTACTTCAGAGCTATGGTCAGTATCTGTCTTTTTCTCTTTGCTTCTTGTGATCATTAAAAGTATTAAAGTTCAATATAGTTTTCATTTTTAAGGCTCATCTGGTCATTCTTTTCCAATTGAAATTATTATAGAACAGGTTATATGAAACCTTGAATGTATTGTTTACCAGTGAATTTTAAGGTACTTATAAAAGAGACTTAGAAAACACTGGAGAAAATCCTTAAAATAAGGATTCATCCCTACTTGTCAAGAAATCACAGCTTTTGCTAGGAAAGCAAATTGCTTGTTTGGTATATATATTTTTTAAGATTTTATTTATTTATTTATTTATTTATAGAGACAAGATAAAGGAGAGAGAGAGAGAGAGAGAGAAAGAGAAAGAGAAAGAGAAAGAGAGAAAGAAATATCAATGTGTGGTTGCCTCTTGGCACACCTCCAGCTGGGGACCTGGCCTGCAACCTAGACATGTGCCCTGACTAGGAATCGAACCAGTGACCCTTTGGTTCACAGGCTGGCACTCAGTCCACTGAACCACACCAGCCAGGGAGGGCTTGCTTCATATATTTTAGTAAGGATCTTCATTGGCTGTGAATTCTGCTTAACTAATGAATACTCATTGAGCACCTGCCTACCATATGTGCCACTGTGCTAGACATAATAACATTTAAATTACTTTATCCATCACTTACCTTCAAAACTTAATACATACCATTTAATAATCCTGATTCCATAATTCCCTTCAACATGCCATAAACGTTACATTGCTATACAATAGAACTTCAAACACAAGGCATACATGAGATCTTTCTAAATTATGTAAATAACGTAAAACATAAATCTCTGTTTCCTGAGTTTTCTTTGCTGTGATTATAAGCATTTGTATAAATATATTACGCTTTTTATCATCTCTTAATGTTGTCTTTTAACTAAGTAAAATACCACATTTTGCTTCACATGTGGTTTGTATTCAGATATTAATTGAATTTGAATGTTAGCTTCTCAATTTGTTGTAAGGCTTCTTGTTTTACTTAATACTCTTCTTCATGACTAGTGCAGCATTAAGTGTCAATACAGTAACTGCTTTAAACTTCTTTTTAGGACACGTTATTTGCCTTTTCAGGGCATTTGACCCTGTTTATATTTTCTTCCTATTTTTTTTGTTATAGTATTCATTTATTTTTAGAGAGGAAGGGAAAAAGAGAGAGGAAGAGAAACATGGGCATGTGAGAGAAACATCGATCAATTGCCTCTTGCACACTCCTAACTGGGCACCTGGACCCGCAACCCAGGCATGTACCCTGACTGGGAATAGAACCAGAGACCTTTCACTTTGTAGGATGATGCCCAACCAACTGAACCACACCAGTCAGGGCTATTTCCCTCCTAATTAAAACTGCCTCCTGTCTTCTAATTTTTGAATACTTGTTCTTCTACTATTTCTCTGACATCTCTTTTGCAGTTTTCTTCAATAGCTTTCTCTTACATCTTTCTCTTAAAATTAGTGTTGCCCAAAGCTTCGTCTTTAATCTTTGTGTTCAGCCTGCTCTTTATGAGGATAAAAATCATCAATTTCAATTTGATTTAGGTCTTTTTATTCCAGGGACTCTGAAAGTAAAATTTTTAAATTTGTGTTCTAGCCTTCGTACTTTTATTTTCAGCTGCGTATTAGACACCTTCGTGAAGAATCTTCCTGTAAATAACTCTCACTTTAATATTTCTTCTTAATAAAACCTGCATCTCCTTCTCTTCTCCTGTCTTGGGAAATGACTCCCCTACTACCAGTTAGCCCAGCATAGAAACCTCAAGTCTGCCTTGAAAATACCGCCGTTTCCGCTAAGCATTCCTGTATTATGTTTCCTTAATTTTTCTTGAATCTTTTCTTCCTTCCTATGCCCACTACCATATCCCTGTTTAATATTCTTTATCATTTATCTGGCCTTCATAGACTTTAATTCTTTATTTTATTTTTGTCTGTCTACCTCACTAGGACTATAAGTTCCTGTGTACAACATTATTACCTTGATTGTCTAGGCCACCCTGCCTCCTAAAGCAGTGCCTAGCACAGGTTAGGCCACAGGTATTATTTAAATATATAAACAAATGAATGAGGAGAAAGAAATAGTAAATAAATATGGATGGCTAGGAAGGGAAAGAATGAAGAAAGTATATGAATAATTTGGAAAGAGGATAAGCTATAATGGAAAAATTAAGGAGTGGATCTAGGGATATTTCAGTAAACCAGGAAAATGTTTTCTAACTTGATTGCATTCTCATGAAGTGTAAATTATAAGACTTCTATAGTCCATGTATTGCTAAAAATTATAATAACATTAGTTATACATATGATCTTACTGTTATAAGGATCCATCCTCTGAACAGCTGTGTCCTTTTAAGATACCTAGGTAGTTAAGAGTTGTCAGAAACCAGTTGGCTCACCAAGATATCCTGACACTGTTGAATGCTGTATATGTCTTAGTTTAAGCCTAAGTCAGAATGTGAAACTCTCAGAAAACTTTTATAAGTAATATTTTCTTTTATCCCTAAGAAAATTCAGTCTATTAACTAGGGGTGTGAGAGGGAAGACTTCCTGGTTTTGCCTATACTTTTGCTCTATTTTTTTTCTATATTCTTTAGTGTATAACGCTAGAACTTTCAAAGCTGTTTGGCCCTGCTTTTCACCTAGTTTATTTAATTCTGTTTCTATATTAGGTCACCTATGGAGAAGATTCTGTCTTTATGCTAGTCTTAACTCATCAGTAGATCTATATTTTGAATTGTCATTTTAAAATAAAATCTTGGCATTTCAACATATGCAGATTTTTAAGATTCAAAAATAAAAATTAGCCCCAGCTGGTGTAGCTCAGTGGCTTGAGCATCGGCCTGAGAGCCAAAGGGTCGCTGGTTCGATTCTCCAGTCAGGGCACATGCCTGGGTGGCGGGCCAGCTCCCCAGTTGAGGGCACTCGAGAGGCAACCACACATTGATGTTTCTCTCCCTCTCTTTTTCCCTCCCTTTCCCTCTCTCTAAAAGTAAAATAAATAAAATCTTTTTAAAAAATAGAAATTAATATTTTATTTATAGTTCTTTCTGCATGTAATTTAAACTCTTAACTTTCAGTATATTTGCTTGTATGTGCCACTTGTACTAAAAAATGGTGGGACTCCTTTAAGTTATATGATTATAGATTAGATCTTTTACCAAAAAAAACATTTTGAGGGGGGGAATGAGTTTTTAACCTCTGGATTTTTGGTGCTGCCTTGCCCCTTCTTGACTAGTTAGGAAAGATAAATTAATTTAATTAGCTTAACATTACAATTAAATTAATAATAACCCATTATTTCCTAGCATGATCTGGCAACATACTGGATAGCTCAGAGAAGCCAGATTGGCGTCATGAAGTGATTGCAGAATGTTAGTAAATCGCCAGAGTTATCTGGAGAAACAGGAAACTTGGATCAACAAATACTTTTCCATTCCATAAATCACCTTCTTACTACCAGCTATTATAGTCAGGTGAGGGTCAGTGAAGAACAGACAGTTGCCCCCTTGTATCACTGAGGAGAGCATATAGCAAGAACAAAATTTTAAATTTTCTTGGTTCTTTTTCTAACCAATACTATAATCAAAGATGTGTCCAAGTACAATTTAAAAAGACCTTTTTTAACAGACCATGACAAGTAAGAATGAGCTAGTCTCTTTTTGTTGTCTTATCATAATGTCATTTTATTGTCTATTCAATTTTTTTTTTGCTTATTAAGTATTATTTGGTTATAACTACATGTATTTTGAGCAGAAGAAAGCAAAAGTATAACCCAGGTTTTATTTTTTACTATAGATAAAATTACTGAACAAATAGGATATTTTCGTTTACATCATCATCATCATATTATTTTACCATAAAGTCAGGATCTAGATATGAACAGTTGTTAAAATGAGGATGATGAGTTTTTTTAATTTCTTCCTTTGTTTTAGTTGATGATTTTAGTGAAGAATCCTCTTTTTATGAGATTCTCCCATGCTGTGCTCGCTTCCGATGTGGAGAACTTATAGTCGAGGGGCAGTGGCATCACCTGGTTCTGGTGATGAGCAAAGGCATGCTGAAAAACAGCGCGGCTGCCCTATACATTGACGGGCAGCTCGTTAGCACTGTGAAGGTAAGCATCCTGTGCTTGGAGATCTCAGCCTGCTTTACAAGGTATAGCTGAGGGTGTGTTTGTGGGTGTACATGCGTGTGTGTTTGCAGGGGTGTTTTTTAAATTGTCTTAATTTTAAATTGACCTTCAGTACCTATTTAAACAATATGTTAGAGTCATGTGGCTGGCTAGTTCATATGACTTTATTAGAGAAGAATGGAAAGGAGGAGTTATAAAATAGCCAAGAATTGGTGAATATGTTAGTGATTGAACCAGGCTACAAAGTGCTTTTTTACAGTGGAGAAACCAGTTGAAGAATATCTAAATAAATTATGAACACACTAGTTTTTGTCACTTCATTGTTATTATTTTATGCAATCCTGTAGATTTGGTATTCCTTGAGAGCAGGAATTATTTTTATTCATCTTTGTTTTCAGACCACCCAGCTTTAGTCCCTAATAATAATAGTAGGTATTATTGTTTGTTGAATGAATAAGTATATAAATACTACTCTAGGTAGCTATACTGTAGTAGTCAGAGGAGAGGCAAGAGAGTTGAAGTAACCAGTAACAGTATCCCTGTATTTGAATATTGCCCTTTCTATCATTACTTAGTTTATCTGTATTAGAGAGTTGGAAAACACATTTCCAACTTCCATGTCAGGTTCCAGACTCTTGGGCTGCCCTTGTGTTTCTTGACCCAACTGCTTTTGTACATTTATAAGGTTGTATGACCTTGAGATAATGAAAATATACACCAAAAATGCTTATTTTCCTGGGGGGGGGAATTTTTTTTTTGTCGTAGCTTACACATTGGCTTTTGATTCTTTCTAGCTTCATTATGTTCACAGTACTCCTGGGGGTTCAGGTTCTACAAATCCTCCTGTGGTTAGCACAGTCTATGCATACGTCGGCACTCCACCTGCCCAACGCCAAATTGCTTCACTGGTTTGGCGCCTAGGACCCACGCATTTTTTGGAAGAAGTTTTACCTTCTTCAAGTGTTACTACCATTTATGAGCTAGGACCAAATTATGTTGGAAGCTTTCAGGCTGTATGTATGCCATGTGAGTAACTTATATTTTCTTCTTAAAGTTGTATAAAACTTAACTACTACAGTGTAGATGCATGAGTTAAGTGCATGTGTATATATAAAGTTATTCATTATGTTTCTCTAAAAAGAAAAAAGGGGACCTTCTCCTCTGTTTTCCTTTGCATGATGCTACTGACCACTCATTCTTCACAGTGTTCTCCTCCACCAATCATAATGTACTCTCCTGATTGTTGTCTTCCTACCCGATCACTAATTTTCCAGTTTCTCTTGTTGGCTCTAAGATGTTGGTGTACATTCTCATTAAGAGTCTAACCTCAGCCATCTCTTCCTATAATTTCTCCTATTACATGAAGCAGTTGAAAGTGTGCCCAGAAAACACATACATATATTCTTTTGGTTAGAGCAATTCACATCAGTTTTTCTCATCCCTTTATTCCTGCTGTTCACTTCTTGTTATCCTTTCTCCCAAAAAGAATTTAAAATCAAAGGAACTGACGTTAAACAAACTTCCTTTGTAGTACTCATTTCAAATAATGTCTTCCATCCCCTTGTTCTCATTCTACCAAAGTTCTCAGAAGCTAGGACAAGTATATTATAAATGGTAATAATCCTATGGCTAAGTAGTTTGTCTTTCAGTCATGCTCTTGATTTAGATAGCACCTATAGCTAACACTTACTGAGCACTTAATATGTGCCAGATAAGTTAATATACATGAAGGACATAGCTGTTCTGAGCCTTTCACATTCATCTCCTCAAAATACTAGGAGTTAGGTACCATTGTTATCATTCCCATTTTACAGATGAGGAAACTGAGGCACAGGGATGTATAGGCCATACAGCTTCTTTTTTTAATTCTCACCTGAGGATATGTTTATTGATTTTAGAGTGAGAGAAAGGAAGAGAGAGAAAATGGAAAGAGAGAGTGAAAAACATTGATAGAGAAACATCAGTCAGTTGCTTCCCATCTATACCCCTACTGGGGATCGAACCAGCAACAACCATTTGGCGTACAGCAGGACTCTTTAGTTAACTGAGTCACCTCTCTAGGGCCATCACACAGCTTTTAAGTGGTATAGCAGAGATTCAGACTTAAGCCATATAACTCCAAAACTTGTAGGGTTCTTAAATACTCTACTGTGCCGTCTAGAAGAATACAAAGAGGCACAAAGGAGAGCTTCCCACTGGGGAGGAGGCCTAGCGCTACAAAGCTCTTGGGCATTACATTCATTATATTTCTCTTTTCCTTTGAACCTAGGGGAAGTGTTTTGTGATTTGTTTGATAGTAATTAACACTCTTCCTTTTACATTATGCTATATGTTAAGCATATTTTCATAGTAAAACTTGAAGTATAAACCTCTGTGGCTACATGATTTTCCTGATTTTCTAGTTAAAGAAATAAATGAAGAGCTGAAAATTAAATAAAAGTTTCCTGGTTTAGCGCCATTCTACTTTAAAAGATTTTCAAGTCCTCCAATTTAAAAATAAAAAATACTTATTAGAATAACGATTTTGAAAAGGATTATTTTTCTTTTGAAGGTAAAGATGCAAAATCTGAAGGCATAGTCCCATCTCCTGTGTTGCTAGTACCAGAGGAGAAGGTGTCATTTGGCCTCTGTGCACTCTCTGTGTCTTCCCTAACAGTGGCAAGAATCAGGAAGGTGTATAACAAGTTGGACAGCAAAGCCATCGCTAAGCAGGTAAGCAGAATGATTTCCCAGTAAGCGGTGGCTTATTCTGGAAAGACGTTTCAGAGTTTCATTACGAGTCCCACCCAAGAACGAAGGGATGCTGAAAACAGTGCTTTTCATCCATTGTTTATATATATGGTTTCTTTGGCTTTGAATTTAAGCCAAAACATGTTTAGATATTAGCCTAATTTGGGAAAGTAAGAATTGTCTTCTAAGTGCATGGTTTATATTCATATATTCTTATTGGTAATTTGAGAAATTGAACTTAGAAGACTAAAGAAGAAATTGCTGTTTCTAAGACTACAACTTAAGGTTTTCCTGGATCACCTACTACATGCATTATTTTGTTCAGGA
The DNA here is from genome assembly GCA_004026545.1 of Mormoops blainvillei. NCBI lineage: Eukaryota > Metazoa > Chordata > Mammalia > Chiroptera > Mormoopidae > Mormoops > Mormoops blainvillei. Next base: position 232,306 of record PVJD01000416.1, read on the forward strand.
CACAACCGTGGATAAAAAGAAAATTCCTGCCTTTCTGGTTTTTACATTCTCATGGAAGAAACAGACAGTAATTCACTAAGGAAATAACCTAATGATAGAATATGTTAGAAGGGGAAGAGTGCTATGCAGAAAAACAAAGAAGGGAAGGAGAAAGAGATAAGATTATAGTTATAAATAGGATGGTTGAGGCAGACCTCACTGAGAAAGTGAAATCTGAACAGATTTGGAAAGAGAGGAGGCAGCAAACAATACGGTGAATGATGGGATGTAAGTGTAGGGTAGGGGGCTGTTGCGTTCCAGAAATAGAAGCGCTAAAGCTGTGAGGAAAATGCATGCCTACCACAGAGGCACACGTGCCTAGAGCATAATGAGAGTAGGCTTTGGCAGTAGGAGAGGATCTCAAAGAGGTAATGGGACTCTATCGTTTAGAATGTATAGGCACTCGTAAAGGTGTTGGCTTTAACTGAGTGGGTCAGAAAGCATTGTAGGATTCTGGACATAGGAATGAAATGTTATGACTTTTTAACCAGGATTACTATGACTTCTTTTGAGAATAAATTAAAGAGAGACAAGGCAGAATCAAGGAGACCAGTTTGAGGACAGTGCAATAGTAATTCATATGGGAGATGATGCTGGTCAAAACTGGGGTGATAGCAGTTGCCGTGATCAGAATTAATCAGATTTGAGGTATATTTTGAAGATTGAGCTAAGAGTTTTTGATGATAGATTGGCTATTAATTGTGAGAAAAAGAGAGGAGTCAAGGATCACTCCAAGGTGTTGTGCTCTAACAATGAGGAAAATTTTTTCTGATTTGGAGAAAACTACAGGAAGAGTAATTTGGGGGGAGGGGGATATTGAGAATTATATTTTGGAAAAGTTTGAGAAGCATATCAAATACCTTAGAGGAGCTGTCAGAACCATTGACCATAGGGATCTGGAGTTGAAGGGAGAGGTTTGAGTGTCCTGGATGTTCACTGATTCTGTTTAAAGCCATGAGACTGGATACATTCACCAAAGCGCAGATGTAGACAGAGAAGAGGAGAGGTTTTCAGGCTGAGACCTGGGATATTCCTGTGTTACGAAGTTGGGGAGTTGAAGAAGAACCAGACAAGAAAACTGGAGAGTAGCAGCCGGCAAGAAAGGAGGAAAACTAAGGGTACTGACTACTGGGTTTCATAAGCTGGGAGTTCTCACTGTGCTCGACTAGCTGTTCTGGGTGACAAGGAAAGGGACTCGAGACTGGAAGGGAAGGATTTGGGAACAATTATTATTATTATTATTAATAATGTAATTATTGACAGTTCTTGTGCAGAGGTTAGCTATGACTATATTTACCATCTTCTAAGGAACACAAAACTGTACATAAATTTAGTTCCACAGGTAACAGTAAAATTAAAGTCTTAGGACTGCATTTGCTTGAAAGCACATTGTGTGTGTGTGTGTGCGCGCGCACGTGCCGACACAAAATTGAACATTTCTTTTAAGTAAGTATGTTTATAAACTCTTGGATAATGTATATGCCATTTACTTGGATATGGAGTAAAGCTGATACTATGTTCCCTGATCAGAAAAACTGTGAGGCAGTAAGTGATCAGAAGCTTTAAACCACAACAGTTTCATTCAAAAAGCCTCGTGAAGCTGTTTCCCAAGACCCCTTCACCATGTTCTTCTCAGTAGCTAACTTTCTGTGAGTTTACACACTTCTAAAAGTGCACTTCGAAAGAAAAAAAATGAATGCTTATGTTTTTAAGAGGAGAGAGAAAATATGTGTTACCAATCATGTCTTTTTTTTTCTTTTCCAATTAAAATGTTTATACTGAAATCCTGCCATTTGCAACATCATGGATGGACCTAGAGGGTATTATACTAAGTGAACTAAGTCAGAGAGAGAAAGACAAATACCACATTATTTTACTTATATGTTGAATATTTAAAAAATCAAAACAAATGAATAAACAAAACAAAAACAGACTCATAGAAACAAAGAACAAACTGATGTTCGCTGCATGGTTAAGCGGGGATGAGTGAAAAAGGTGAAGGGGAGTATAGTCAGTAATAGTGTGATAACTTGACCCAGTGACATGGCTATTAGATTTAGTGTCGGGAGCACATCATAAGTTATATAAATGTCGAATCACTGTTGTACACCTGAAACTAATATAATATTGTATGTCAACTGTACTTTAATTTTAATTTTTAAAATGTTCAGACTGTTCTTCTATAGTTACATTTTTTTTTCCTTTCCTATTCTTCAGTTAGGCATTTCCTCCCATGAGAACGCCACTCCTGTCAAATTGATACACAATTCAGCAGGACATCTTAATGGACCTGCACGGACAATTGGGGCTACTCTGATTGGGTACTTGGGTGAGTAATTATCTTTATTGTTCCAAACTATTTTATTTACCTTCAAATCCACATTCACTTTCCTCACTTAAGGGTTGGTTCATCTTTACAGTGCTGACCTATAATATTCTTTGCAACATTTGAAGACTAATGTAATTATCTCAAACCCTAGACCACTTTAAAAATTATAACTTCTATAAAATTCCATTAACTTTTCCTCTCTTGTCAGCACTGATGAGCACTGACTACATACTTCTGTGTAATTTCAAGGTAAATGTCACAGTACATTTAGGGACAGATGTAAGTAAAGAGATAATAGAAATTAGAAATAATGATGGTGGCTCCAAGATTTGGTACAGCCGTGATGGCGCTCATGAGCGCTTCTGTTATTTGGAAATGAGCTAGAAATAAGAGCTTTGGAGTGAAAACACTGAATCCAACTCTAATAAAAGCCAGAACTGGTGGACATTCTGCAGAGCCTTGTACCTGATGTCTGCTTAAAAAGAGTTGGTTATTTTTGGTTAGATAGGGCCTTGAGACATGATCCAAACAGGCCTGCTAAAATTCAGAGCCAGTGATTATGTATTTTAATGTGCAAATCAGTTCATAATATTGGTTTCTTTTTAGGTTAACAAGAACAATTAACAAGTTAGTGTTGTGCTGGTGAGAATCCTATGTGTTTAGCAATCCTTGTGAATTTTTGTTATCCCAATGATGTGCACATAACTTTGTTTTTCTTTGCATTGATAATACAGTTTCCTTTATGCTGAAGCACATGGTAGTTTCTTTGTCAGTTCAGCAAATCCTTACTAATGCTGTATGTCCTTTGCAAAAATACAGCAGCACTGTGGTATAGCAGAAAGAGCAGGGACTGAAGAGTTCAAAGATTGAGATTCCAGCCCCTGCTGTATCAGCATCTGGCATTATGCCAGCCATCTGAGTTCTGTGGACTTCAATTTTCCTATCTATAAACTCGTAATACTGGCCCTATTTACCTTAGAAGGTAGTTTTCAAAACCCATTGCCATAGGTATGAAAGTATTGTGAATACTGCAAAGCACATAGAAATATAAAATCCATATTAGTTTTATTTTTAAAAATCTCGATCTTGATCAGACGGCAAACAACATTCAAACAATGCCTTTTTAAAAAAACATTAGAGATGTAGATGTGAATTTTTTTTTTTAATTGACAAAAAGTTAGTTCCAGTACTGCGTTTCCACACATTTATGCTCTTCTGGGATCACTGTTGGACTGTTGCTCAGATTACATAGCTGGGAGAAGCCTTGAGTGATGGTCAGTAATGTGCTTCACGTGGCCTCTCTGTAGAGAATACGTCATCCTTGCAAGAATGGCCTCTCCATCCCACTGCCCAGTTCACAGAGTTAAAGTGCTTTTGCTCTCCCCGAGTTTATTCCGCAACAGCTCCCTGTGAGGCATTCTCACTTTTCTCAGAAATGCATTCCCAGCACCTCTGTACGTTTGAGTCTTACGTTGCCCAAAGCCACATAGAACCGTCTGTCATTGCTCTCAAGCCCAGCTCCTCTCTACCTGTTCCTTTTCTCCCACTCTTCTATGAGAGTTTAAACGTTCATGTTTATTGCCTTCTCCCAACTTGTACCATGAAAGGTTTTTTTAGAATTTTTATTTTAGGATTGTTCGGGTTTTTTCCTTAAGTATCAGTTATAATTCATTAAATCTTTTTAAAATGACTTATTCAGTTCTTGTTTATTTTAATTATTTTTCACTGTCTTTTAATCAGGAGTAAGAACATTTGTCCCTAAGCCTGTTGCCACTACTTTGCAGTACATTGGTGGAGCTGCAGCCATCCTGGGCCTGGTGGCCATGGCTTCTGATGTGGAAGGGCTCTATGCAGCAGTCAAGGCCCTGGTTTGTGTGGTCAAGAGTAACCCACTAGCCAGCAAGGAAATGGAAAGAATCAAGGGCTATCAGGTTTGTAACCATAAAGCTTTGCTTTTACTTTACTTTTCATAAAAATAAAATCTAATTTTTATTATTCTTTTTCAAACTCTGAAAGAACTATATTACCAAGTAACCTTTAAAAGCTAGTAGTTTTTATTGAGTATGAGTTGTTTTTTTTATTTTGGTTTATCCTTGTTCTCCTATCTCATCAAATCTCACTCAACCTTTGAATTAGGCCACGTAATTTCAGTATAACTTTGATATATTTGAATATATTTTCAGAACAATGGTTTGATAGCTTGGAATTATTTTTCTTTATGGAAATAGGAATGAAATTAAATAGGGTCATACTGCCACCTGCTCTAAAGACTGCCAGATCCATAATAGATCCAGAGCTCTCCCCATTTTCCTTACCTCCCCCTCCATACCCAGTCATCTTTACCCCCTCACCCCTTGCTTACCTGGAGGAGGTGAGGGCCACTGTATAATAGGTGTGCCATTGCTACTCTTGGATTAAAAATATGCCATGTTCATATATCCACAATCCATAATAGGTTTAGGCAGAAAGTTACTTGTAATAAGAGAAACAAGTCTTTGGAGAAGATTAAATCCCTGTAGTGTAAATGAAGTACAAATGCCTTCTCTAGCTTTGGCCAGTAGTTCATTGGGAGTGGATAAACTATTTAGTACATAGGTTTTCTGTAGATTTAATCACACTATTTTTCATTGCAGCATTGTTTATCATCAAAAAATAGGAACAACCTAAATGTTCCAGTGGTATGAGAATGACTAATAATACTGTAACCATTCCATAGAATCTCATTCAACCTTTAAAACTGTAATTATGAAAACTATGTTACAAAAGAAAAAAATCCTTTTGATACAATGTTAGATAGAAAAAAATAGAAAATTATATACATATGATGGCAACTACAATTTAAAAATTAATGTGTGTATCGAAAGGGTTTATGTCAAAGTGGATATATGTATATCAAGATATATATATGTTTGTATATATAGTATAATTGATAACAAGCATTTGGTATTGCTTTCTTTTAGTTGCTGGCAATGCTGCTTAAGAAGAAGCGTTCCCTTCTTAACAGCCACATTCTTCATCTAACTTTTTCCTTGGTGGGAACTGTTGATAGTGGACATGAGACCTCCATTATTCCTAATTCAACTGCTTTCCAAGACCTACTTTGTGATTTTGAAGTATGTACATAAATACTAACTGGTAATACGTAATCAATGAATCCATTTCTTATTCTGTATATTGATAGAGTTAACTTAAACAATTTTGTCTCTTAGATGTGTTCTATAATTTTATGATGCTTAATATCATTAGTAAAATATGAAAAATGGGATAGTGTTGGGGTTCTTTCTCCCCAAGGATATTCAGTTTTACAAACAGCATAGAAGTGAAATGGCACCATACACAGGCCTAACTCGAGCGAATGTGCTGCTGTCTCTGGCATTACAAGAGGCAGACATATTTTCATCAAATAATTCTGATAGAAACTTTTCCTTAATAAACAGGAGCTATATGTAGAATTTTGGTTAATAGTAGCTCCATAGTAAAATATCATTCATTTTGCCAAATAACAGGTTTTTATTTCTGTGCCTTATTATCATAAACCACTTCTACTCTGTCTTCTCAAGACAGCACTTAATCTTGCATATCCTTTGTCAATTAAGTTCTCATTCTTAATATTGTTTCTACCTGTCAGTATATATTTCATAAGTACAGAGTGGAGCAAAACTAGGTTTACAGTTGTGAGTATGTGAAACACAGAGTTTATTCTTGTATTATTTAATTATTGTATAATTTTCTATATGAACAACTGTAAATCTACTTTTGCCCCGTGTGTGTGTGTGTATCTCCCCCTGTGAGTCTGTAGACTTTATGAGTGCAGAGATCATATCTAGTTTCTTCTTCTTTATAGTCCTAGCATCCAGAATGGTGTGCCTAGTACTTAATATTGGCCCTAACTCTTCTTTCCCATAACAGCTGTATGCTCTGTCTTGTCAGTTATTTTGAATCCTTGACAAGCAGACCAGGTGCCCTAATTGCTTTACTGAAACTTCACTTTGAAAGCTTATAGCAGCCTGGCCTTTGTACTCTACACGATATACTCAGTTCTCAGTACCCACAGCTCTCAAGTGCATGTCTGTTTCCCTCTTCTTGAACCTCCTAGTTCTTTTGCCCCCTTTCAGATATCACTATCCTGGTTCTTCTATTTTCTCACTACTTTCCCCACAATTTTATCGTGTGAAATTTTCATTATTTTAGATAAAAGTGTCCAATTTCACTTCTTTACCTTTTCCTTTATTTGTTGTTTTTCTTTCCTTTAGATTCTCACCCAGTTCTGAAGCCTCATCTGCGCAGTTATTTCTCAAATCTAAATCTGTAGCTTGACATCTGAATGCCAGACTTATTTCTGACTTCTTGCTCAACATTTTCATTTTTATGTTGAGCATACCCTTATGGGTGTTACCCAGCAACACCTTAACATCCTTCCCCAAATTAGTTCTTTCCTCTAACTTCTGTTTCTGTTATTAACCAGCACCATTCCCCCAGTCACTGAGGCTCGAAATTGAAAAATCAGGTTCCTGCTTCCTTACTGTTTATAAACAGTTTGATATGAAGTTGTATAAATTCTACTTCTATATTTTATACAGTCCACTGTTTTTGTTTCTACTGCTATAGACTAATCTAGGCCCTAATCAATTCTCCTTACCTCACACTTCTTTCCCTTTCCTCAGTCTATACTATGTTTTTTTTAATCTCATTCTTTCTAAGACATAATTATATCAGTTATTTAAATAAAAACTTTCAGTGATTTCCCCTTCCTACACAGTAAAGTACAGTCTCTCAGCCCTCAAAAGTTCTAAAAACAAACCTCTCATTCTTCTAGCAAAAGTCTATTGACCATCTTTGAACTAGGCATTGTATTAGGTGCAAAGGATGTAAAAATAGAGTTCATGCCTCAAGGTATTTGGTCCATTAGAAGAGAAAAATAAATCAATAAACAATTAAAAACTTGTGAAAGCTGAGACAAAGCTATGCAGAAAGAATTATGGGAGAGCTAAGGAGACCTGCTTAACCAAGCTTAGCTTTGTTTTCATCTAGAAACTGACATTTAAGTCATGGATTATCTTTAGTTTCAGATTTTTGATTAAAATCTAATATATAAACATCAGAAATTTAGGAGCTTGACAAATGTTGGCTTTGTTTATATTATCTTGCTTACTTTATGGCTTTATATAGCATTCCTAATTACCCCAAACCACAGTGATCTATAAATACATAATTCATCCTATGTTATTAGAACAGACATTTGACAAATGTAAATAAAATAATTGTAATAGCATACAAGTATTTTCTCTTTTAGTGATTCTAGAATTTATAACATTCATACATGTGTAACAATTTCATCTATCTTCAAATACATTTTACCAATTTACCTACAGTGTAAAAAACCTTGCGACATACTTCCATTTCTCCCTCCTATTCTTTGGTGCCATTGGTATCGGACATTTTATTTCTACTATGTTTATAATCCCGACAATACTTCATATTATTTTAGCTTTAAACAGTCAATTATCTTTTAAAGGCATTTTAAAAATTATTTTCTATTTTCCCATATACGTGGCCTTCGTGGCATTCTTTGCTCCTTTGTGTAGCTCTAGATGCCCATCTCATAGTTTTTCTGCCTAAAGAACTCCCTTTAACATTTCCTGCAGTGCTGTCTGCTGATAATAAATTCTCAGCCTGAAGAACTCTATATATTCTCTTTTGAAGGATATTTTTGCATACACAATAAGTCTTATTGACTTTTTTATTCTTTTCATACTTTAAAGATATAAGCCATTCCATTGTCATTTTTAGTAATCGTCTTCATGGAATTTGGTGTTTTTTTTAGATTGTGAACTTGTCATTTTCATCCAGTTGGAAAATTTTTTTAGTCATTATTTCTTTAACTACTTTTCCTGGTGCTTTTCCCCATGTTTTCTGGACTCCGGTTACACATATCTTAGGTTGCTTGATAATTGTCCCACAAGTCACTAATGCTCTGGCTACTAGTTCCTTTTCAGCGATTTTTCCTCATGCTTCATTTTGATTAGTTTGTATTGTTAAGTCTTCAAGTTTACTTTTTTTCTATAATGTCTAATCTGACGTTAGTTTCATCTAGTATATATATTTTTATTTTAGGTATTTTGTTTTTCATCAGTAGACATTTACTTTGGAATTAGTTATCTTCTATTTCCTCATTATGTTCATATGTTTTATACATTTTTTAGCATGTGGATCATACTTTTAATAGCTTTTTTAAGGTCTTGATAATTTCATTCTCTCTGTCATTTCTGGGCTATTTATAATAATTGATTTTTCTCCTACTTACAAGTCATATTTTCCTTTTTATTTGAGTACTTGGTAAATTTTCATTGCATGATAAGTTTTACATTGTTTAATGGAAGCTTTATTTGTTTTGGGGTTTTTTTTTTGGTATATTTTATTGATTGTGCTATTACAGTTGTCCCATTTCTCCTCTCTTTATCCCCTCCTCCCTGCACCCCATCCCGTCATCCCCCCACCTCTTAGTTCATGTCTGTGGATTGTACATATCAGTTCTTTGGCTTCTCAATTTCCTATACAATTCTTAGCCTCTCTCTGTCTATTTTTTTGTTTTGTTTTTGTCAACATTTTCCCGTCCCCACTTTTCCCCAGCCCCACTTATCGCCACCTCCCACCCTCGAACCTTCCCCCATTTGGCTTTGTTTACAGGTCCTTTATGTGTATTCCCCCTTTTAAAGAACATCGAACTTTGCTCTGGCCTTACAGTTATTTTGATCCTTTTGAGACATGCTTTTAAGCTTTGTTAGGGTAAACTGAGAAAAACCTTTGATCTAATGCTAATTTAGCCCCACACTAAAATATGCTCCTGAGACTCTGCCTAATTCCCTTTGTATTATGAAATCTCTACACTCTGGTTGGTGTGGAGCTCTGTGTGGGTACCAGGAATTGTTTGGTACCCTATGTTTCCACTGGTTAATTTCAGTTTTGGACCCCACAGAAGATTCCAGTCATCCAGTCTTTGTATTCAGTATGTAGCAATTGATATTCATTATATTCCATATTTGTATTCAGTATTGTGAAAATAATATTCAGTCATTGATTCCAGAGAAACTTTCCATAGATCTTGCCTTTTCAGTAGATTATTCCAGTAGGGTAATTTCGATAGGAATTATTTCTTTTTAAACAGAATCAGAAGCCATATATAGAAGCAGGGGGGTTTTTTTGGAAGATTTTATTTATTTATTTTTAGAGAGAGGGGAAGGGAGGGGGAGAGGGAAAGAAACATTGATGCGAGAGAGAAACATCGATCAATTACTTCTCATTTGCACCCCAACTGGGACCAAACCCACAACCCAGACATGTGCCCTGACTCAGAATCAAATCAGTGACCGTTTGCTTTGGGGAACAACGCCCAACCACCTGAGCCACATTGCTCAGGGCTGCACAAGCAGTTTTAAAGGACTTCACCAAATAAAAAGTATAATGAAGTGGTTAATTCAGTTAATTGATGAAATAATTTTCATATGCTGCATTTGTATTGCAATATTTGTTAGATTGGCATTTGGTGTGTTTTTTTTAACCCTAAGTAGTAAACCACTGTTTATTTTTCTTTTAGGTCTGGCTCCATGCACCATATGAACTTCACCTTTCTTTATTTGAACACTTCATTGAACTGCTCACAGAATCCAGGTACTAGTTAATACCTACGTAGTCAGTTGTTTAGCTGTGGAAGAGATGAAAGTATAGTGTATGAAGTCTTCTTTTTCTCTTACAGTGAGGCCTCAAAGAATGCCAAATTAATGAGGGAATTCCAACTGATCCCAAAGCTGCTACTGACTCTTCGAGATATGTCTTTATCCCAGCCCACCATTGCTGCTATTAGTAATGTCCTGAGCTTCTTACTGCAAGGTTTTCCCAACAGCAATGATCTGCTCAGGTAGTGAAAACTTCTGTATTTATCTGTTTATTAACTGAAAGTATCAGTGAGTTTAAAATGAATTAGATGGTTGTAATTGGTAGATGTATAACACCTGAAATACTAATATTATTCAAGATCTTTGTAAGACGCAGAACACATGCATATTTCAGTATCTTGAAGTTGTTACCACTAGTTAATAATAGAATATTGCTGAGAAAAGATGTACGAATGAGCCCAGCGGATTGATTTTCCTGGATATAACAGTGTTCAGTATAGGAATTCTCAGCCTCTCTTCCCCAAGCCCTTGTTTACTTATCCTTGTACAAGCACACACACCCCATAATGAGCATGCCTTCTCATTTATATCTATTCACTGTTTATGATGACTTTTTTTGTATATTCAAATCTTATATTTGATGTGAGTATTATTTTACTGCTAATGTGAATATGGATTAAGGCCTATATATGGGCTGTAGAAATGTTTTAACATTTACATGATAATTCCCGCCTTAACTGAAAATGGGAGGAAAAAATTACCTAACCAAAGTATTTTCTAAGTAAAGAATTGCTTAAACCGGTCTTGGCCATCACATTTCATATAATCCTCCCGGCACCAGTGAAATCATACCTACTTATTAGAATATTCCCAGTAAACTAATCCCTAATCTGTGTAACATATAAATCACTCATGTTTATATTCATTTACCTTGAAAGCATTTTTAAAACTTAATGACAGATTTAAAATTGAAGTTTGAAAATTATTTTTGAGATTATTACTATTATTAACAATGTTTATTTCAATCTTACCCTGGTACTATGATAACCACTTTGCTAAAATTATCACTGAAACCTATTAAACTTTTTTTTTTTTTACTTTTCCAATTAAGAAACTAAGACCCAGAAAGTTTAAGCTACTTGCCCAAGTTACATGATTAAAAACTGATAAGAGCCAGGATTTTAATTTTATCTGCGTAAGTAGATAAGATTAAATTTTTAACTGCTACAGTAGATGCATATAGAGGTTAGGACATTTTAATTTGGATCATGCTGTTTGATTCATGAAATCATTTGGCTTAGTGCGTTAAAGGACTCATAATTCTGGAGAAGTATATTTTAAAGCATTTTAATGTATACAGAATGGGGCAATAACAGCTTTACAGTCATTCATATGGAAAATGATACAATAATAAATAATAATACAAGAATAAACTTTGTGTTTCATGTACTCAAGGTTGTAAACCTGTTTTGCCCCACCCTATATGATGTTAATTATGAAGGTCCTAGGGGAAGTAAACCAAATATCATCACCTGCAGGTCTATAGAAGATTACTTAAATAAAGAAATGCTGTTTTGTTTTTCATTTCTTAGTGTGGATTTTTTTGTATTTTGTTGTTTGTTTGGGGGAGAGAAAAAATAAAACTTATAACCTTTTTTCCTTGTACTTAAAGGTTTGGCCAGTTTATTTCTTCTACTTTACCAACCTTTGCGGTTTGTGAGAAATTTGTAGTAATGGAAATAAACAATGAAGAGAAGCTTGACACTGGTGAGTCAATTCTGGAGCTTGACAGCAAATTACTGTGCCCTCTTCTGTCATAGGTTCGGCCTGCATAAGGTGTGATGCTTTTATATTGCTTTTCTCCTAACATTACTGTATTTAGTCTTTTACAGATGTATTTGCCTAAATCAAGCCTATACAATATGCAGAAATTCATAATTACCCACGGAGTTTAATAGGATGTGAATTTTACTTTAAAAATAAAATCTTTCCCATTTTTAGAGGATTTATAACATTATTCCTTTAAACAGCAAACTCTTCCAGGGTGATATTTTACCATTGATTTTTTTTTTTAAGATTTTATTTATTTGTTTATAGAGAGAAGGGAAGAGAGCGGAGAAAGAGAGGGAGAGAAACATAGATCCATTGCCTCTCTTATGCATCCCATCTGGTGCTCAAACCCACAACCCAGGCATGTGCCCTGACTGGGAATTGAACTGATGACCTTTTGCTTTGCAGGACAGTATCCAACTAACTGAGCCACACTGGTCAGGGCAACATTATTTGATTTTTTAAAAATTTATATATATCTCTTCAGAAACAGATACTCGCTCATGTGAATTATATCTATATTACTATTATTTTCATTTTCTTGTTAAATATTTAGTAATCACTTAGGGAAAGAACTTTTCACAAGAATCTTTTTATGTACATATAAAATAAAAATAATTTCATAAATTGTGCGATCCTGGGCCCATGATGGCCACTTTTTTTTTTTTTAACTTTTTTCACTTGGTGCATTTTTTTTCACCTCTGTTTCTATATTGTTTTTCTCTTATTTATTCTACAACAGGAGATTTGCTTGGAAAGCACTGGAGGAAACTTTTAGATGGACCTGTAATGAAATTTATAATATCTTATATTGGTCCAACATTATTTACATTATTATCATGTTAAATTATTCCAAAATAATGTCACATAAATGATTTCCTTCAAACCCTTTCAACACCCACCTGGAATGTAGAGAAAAAATACTGTCAGTATCTGCAGTGTCACTTTCTCACAGAGTAGTGTCTATATTGGCTCTGCCATCGGGAACAGGGGCTCCCCGGTCCTTCATGAGTAAGAAGAGAAAGTGGTACCACCATGTTTCTGAAAGAAGAAGCTAAGAGATTTGAGAGACTAAATGACTTCCCGCAAATCACAAAGCAGAACATAAGGCCCTGATCACTTATCTACTGCCTAGTCATTTGGAACACTGTTGACATTTCTTTGGTAAATCAAATTAGCAGTAGATAAGAAGCAGAAAGGTCAAATGAATAGGTAATACTTACTGAGTGTTTTGTATCGGCCAGGCACTGGTTAAACACTTTATATGATGTTACAGCAACCCTATGAAATAGGTACTATTGTTATCTCAATTTTACAAGAGAGGAAACTGAGGCTCAAAAAGATTAAATAAAAGAAATTTACCTTAAATCACACTACTGCATTTGAACCCAGGTAGTCCAAACATTATAAACTTTCTAACCACTATATTTTTCTATCAGGAAATAGAAGTGAAAGTACTTTAAAAATCTTTGGAAATGTATAACATTTATTTCAAGTACAACATTTATTTCATTTATTAAAAAAGATGTGGGAAAAATATCTATCTGTTCTCCATATTTCTAACTTGGTGTTGACTTCAATAATCACAACTAGTGTAAACTTTTCTCTAAGAACACAGTAGTAGGGATGTATAGATTAGCAAATTTTTCAGTTGATCTGGGATTCTCATCAATTCATTGCCATTTGAAATAATAGAGAAAGTCAGAAGCACCTAAATGGTCTTATTAGTATATGACATTTATTGTATATTTGCTATGGACTAAAGACTGTATTAAGTATAATATGATGTTCCAAAAAATGTAAACCATACTTTTTTTTCTTTCAAGCAGTTTACACAGTATTCAGGATACATCTACAAAGAAGCAAAAGGCTTGAATAATGCTAAACACTGATATAATAATCAGTGCAAAATACAGAGCATGGAAGGGCAGTGCAAGTGGGAAGAGTTAATCTGGAAATTCAGAGTTCATTGTTTTAAACTGTATTTGAAAATTAGGGGAAGCATAACTGACAATGAGAAAACTAGACAAAAAATTAAGGAGAATTTTAAATTTCTGTGTGGATTGTCATTTTAGTGAAAAGAAATAATTGAAAGGAAGTAATTCCGGTATCAGTTTCGGTTGTGTGGGCTGCTTTCAGTAAGACAATTTGTGGATTATCAGTCCTGTACCTCTGAGAAGGGGAGGGAATCTTGAGTTCCCCTTGGTAAGCTTGAAGTACCATTCCCAGTGATTATGCACTAAATTAACATTTAAAAGACAATGTTTAAGGGGACAAATAGTCCCTTACCCAAACTAGTAACAGCATGTACTCCTAGTAGTTAAAGTTTAGCCTGCGCTGCAACACTGGAATAAAGACGGTCATGTGGATTGTGACTTAATTAACCCATAGCTCATTAGTGACAGAGCTGCACCCACAACACTGGGCCATCGAAGCCCAGTCCTGTGTGTGTCGGGCATTATCCATTGAGAACCACAAGCCTTCTGTTTTCTGCCCTTTCTTTTCCAGTTTCTCCTGTGCATTTGTGTGCCTTTGCCTCTTTTCTATGCTCTTTAATTCTAACTTTTCTTTATGTATTATGTTTATTAAATAGTGTATGCTTCCTCTTTTCAATTTTTAAATTGGGTTAATCTAACTTTATAGTCCATCAAAAAGAAACTGGAAATTAAGGATTTAGATTGTTATTTTTATTCATATGATCTTTGATTACTTCCCCCATGTTGGTAGGGGAGGGACATATTGGTGTAAAAAGGTGCTCTCAGCCTTTATAATCACTTGTTTAGATAATGTCAAATGGAAAAAAAAGAGATGAGATTTAACAGAGCCGTTTCATTTTTTGTCCACTTTAGTGGAAAGTACTTCTACTGAAAATGTTTTCTAAAAGATAGATGTTTCAGTGAGATTTCCTATCCAACAGTGTTGAATATTTTATCCTGATTTATCTGCTTGGGCAATTTAATGTATTTATTTTTATTGTAGGAACTGAAGAAGAGTTTGGAGGCCTTGTATCTGCTAATCTTATACTTTTGAGAAACAGACTTCTAGATATCTTGCTAAAACTAGTTTACACATCTAAAGAAAAGACAAGCATTAATTTACAGTAAGTAAAATCTTTTTAGAGTAGATGGTACCAGTTGCTATTACTAGTTAATTCATAGTAGACAAAAGAATTTCCACTGACTTATGTTTTTTAAACCCTGAAATTTATAATATCTCTAGAACAAAACCTAGTCTTATTTTTCTTTATAATTTGAAATCATAATCACTAGAATTAATGTGTTTTCTTTCTAATCCATCTGTTTTTGAATAGAGCTTGTGAAGAACTGGTCAAGACACTGGGTTTTGACTGGATTATGATGTTTATGGAAGAACACTTGCATTCCAGCACAGTTACAGCAGCCATGAGAATTCTTGTTGTCCTACTGAGTAATCAGTCTATTCTCATCAAGTTTAAAGAAGGACTCAGTGGTGGAGGGTGGCTGGAACAGACAGATTCTGTCTTAACTAATAAGATCGGAACTGTATTAGGTATGAGACTTTTAGAGTCAACTGCTTTAAAATAAGCTATTGCGTTTTGTTTTGTTTTTAAATCTTATGTAACCTTATACTCTTCAGTTTATCTGACAGCCATTTAGAGTCAGAATTTTAATTAATGATAGAATTAAAGCTCAGAAGATTTCAAATTTAGCTTTTTTTAATTGCAAATTAAACTGACATCAGAGACAATATTGAAATGTGAAAACTCAAGGGACTTCCTAATGACCTTTCTGTTTCATATTTCCCTTCATAATCTGTAACTAAATAACTAACAGGTTATCAGAACTGAATCAGTAATAATAGTAATCTTTCGAGTGCTTATTCTTTGCCAGTTACTAAAACCTTCATTTTCACACTAACACTACGAAGTATCAATGCTGTCATACCCATTTTACAGATGAGAAAGCCAAGGCATATGGGTGAAGTTGTATGTCAACTAGGAAGAGTCAAAATTTGAATCCAGGTCACTCAGAACCAAAGCCCCTGTTTTTAATAGTTGTGTTATATTACCACTCAAGGATATAAGCTCAAAGTTTCAGCCAAAGCTTCTTATTCTTTGCACATCAGTTGTATGCTGTTTTCAACATGGAACTGAGCATTTAAGTAATATTAGAAAGTTACAGTTTGCTTTGCTAGGTTCATTTGAACTGTTTTATTTCTGTTGATATTAATGATCTTACTTTGGAAAATGTATTTTTAAGATATTTTTATTGAAAATTATAATCATTCAATTTTTAAAGTTTTTTTAAAATGTCTTTAAAACATTCTGTTTTAAAACAATAATTGTATTCTGCAACAAGCATCAAAAATATCTATTTACCTTGTCAAATGGGGAAATTAGGGACCAGAATTAATTAGTTTGTTTTGCTTATTGATTGATTGATTGATTGTCTCCCTAAAGGATTTATTCAAGAAAAAGAAAGGGTTGCAACTCAGTGTATACAGACATGGCAAGCTACGTGCACACTCTCAGGATCAGAATTTAATATGTAATTTATCTGTTAAAAAAATGTAAAAGTATCAGTAGGTATGTGCTGCCTGTACTGCTTTCTCAAATATTAAAGCAAGTGACAGGAAGACATCTTTAACATAGGATTATTTTATTGGTATTTTACATGTGGAAAATGTTTGAAGACACTTTGTGTGTGATGAAGAAAGAAATTCACTGTAAAATGATTTCTTGAGAAAACTTTACAGTATGAATTTTAAATTATTATCACTAGAGATACTTTTATGATATTAAAAAAAAAAAAATCACTGTTTTGAACTGACTCCAGGAAAGGGATATAGCCTACAATTTTATTTCAAACAGTTTGATAGCAAGAAATTTAGTTTATTGGCATTATTAATAGCTATTAAGGGTATAAATAATTAAAGGCACAACTGAATGGAAGTTTTAAATGCTAATCTACATCACCGCCTCTCATTAAAGGCCAAAAACTTCAGTAATAATGACACCTAAGATTCGTACAGTACATTGTGGTTTGCAAAATTCTTTAACATCATCTCATTTGGCCTTCATCATTCTGGAGACAGGTACATATTTTATGATATATAAGGTATATTTTACAGGACATAAACCTAATAAGTATAAATCAAGGATAATTTCTCTATTAGAAAAGTAAGACTGTTAATTACACAAGATTTCTGAGTGAAACAGTAATAGTGTCTGTCTCTTGACTGTTAGTGTCCGTTTTTCTGCCCTGTATGACTTCAGTAATATCAGAAACAGGTGGTTATATCATATCTGACCTACCTGACTTTATGCTTCAGAATTTATATGTCCTTCATTGATAACTGCTTATACATGGCATAGGCTGCTTTGCTTCTAAAAGAGGAATCTAGGCATTTATATTTAAATTCGATTCAACTTAATTTTTAATTTTTCCTGAATATCTATCTGATAATACATATGTGTATGCATACAGATATATATATATAAAATCTCATTTGATTCTATTTTTCTTTGATGAGCACTCTAATGTTTTTTAATCTTTTACTCGCATTTATTTGTTTATCAATTTTTTGTTATGAAAATATCTTCTGTGTAGCTGTAATTTGAACCTAAATTAATGCTTAATTGTTAATAACATTAAGTATTCCTTAAGAGTGATTATAAAGAAAAGGAGAGTGTGAGAATTTAGAAAGGAAAATGATCCCTGGCATTGCTTTTCATTTAGGACCTGTAGTTTTAATCAAAATTTATTTTTCTATTAAATGTATAAATTTTCACTTAAATCTTTTGATTTCTTAAAGGTAAAGATTTTTTATTCGCATTATTTCAGTTAGAATTCACTATAAACAAAATTCACCAAGTGCTCTATGCAACCAGTCTTTCAGAAATGTGGCAATGTCATTAAGAAGGCCAAGAGAGATGACATAACTTTATAGGCTCTGACACAGAGACATTGGGCTCCCACTCCTTGTGCCACCTCTCATTAACTTCATGACTTTGAGCACGTTGCATATTTTCTGTTATGAAAAGGATAGTAGCCATTTCTGACTCACATGTTCATTGTGTTCAAGAAATGAGAAGATATGTATAAAGAGATTGGTAAATTCCTGTACAAGTTTTTTTGTTAATTAGAAAAACATACTTCAGAAGGTTACTTCATATTATACTGAGCAGTAGGTTGGGATGAAATATTTTTAAAACCACCTAGACACAGATTTGTCTTTTACTATAAATAGTAGCAGGTATGTGCTTGCTTAATCCTAGAAAAACAAGGTTGGATATTCATTTAAATAAAATTGGTTCAGAGTAAAATCAGTTCTTCATCTCTTGGTTGCTGTTCACAAAAGTTTTCCATGGAAACTGGCTGACATTCATTATGTGCTGAGTCCTGCTCTGGGTCTGGGGTGGCAAAAGAAGTAAGTGTTTGAGCTGTATCCTGAAGGCCGATGCTATGAGCTACATTAATAAGCAATGACCATCTCCTGGCAGAGCTGTGTTCCTAGAAGGGACTCTGGATGTTCAAATAGCCACAGTGACAGCAGGCTCGGATGTGCTACCCCACTGCTGGGCAGCTTTCCTACGGAGTTACGGGTTATGTTGTAAGGAAAGAGTACTTTGCTTAGTCTTGTCTCTAAATTTGTAGATGATTTAAGGTTAAGTAGTTTATCATGATTTTCATGACAAACAGTATATTAACTACATTACAGCAATTGTGTATATAGAGGAGAAGGGAGGGAGAAAGAGTGAGAAAAACATGTATGTGAAAGAGAAACATTAGTCAGTTGCCTCTCACTTGCCTCTAACTGGGGACCTGGCCCGCAACCTAGGCTTGTGCCCTAACAGGGATTCAAACCCACGACCTTTCGGTTTACAGGCTGGTGTTCAGTCCACTAAGCCACACCAGGCAGGGCAGCTATTAAATTTTTAAGTTACATTTTTGTGACATCGTAAATTTTGGGCTATATTTTAAATTTTACTTTCTTTTTACGGAAATGTTAGAGCTCTTTCAAAGTCATTCTTTTAATGAGCAGAGTTTATATTACCTCTTATAACTGATTATCTCAGCAATGTTTCAAGACCTCTATCCTAATAGGCGGGCTTGCTGAAGTCAAAGAGATAGTAAAGTAAAACTTGACTGAAAGATTAATTCAACAATTGAACAGTTAATTGCTTATATTAATATGAATGTTCTGGTGGAAGTGTCACATATTGAATTACTCCTTTCTTTGTTAATACAACATAGTAATTGATTATTAATTTTGTACTTACTGTTATATTTCCTCTTCTCTTAGGTTTCAATGTGGGCAGGAGTGCTGGTGGGAGATCGACGGTTAGGGAGATTAACCGGGATGCTTGTCATTTTCCTGGTTTTCCAGTTCTGCAGTCATTTCTTCCTAAACACACTAATGTCCCTGCCCTCTATTTTCTGCTCATGGCATTGTTTCTGCAGCAGCCAGTTAGTGAGCTGCCTGAGAACCTGCAGGTCAGTGTGCCTGTCATCAGCAGCCGATGTAAGCAGGGTTGCCAGGTAGGAATTACCTAGTAAGGTGTAAGTGTAATTATATGTGCCCCCAGATCACCGTAGGGTAATGGGTTAGTCACAGTAAAACCATTGATTCCATCTCTTTTTCACATTGAGGATTTGGGGACAGAAAAATCTGAAAGTACCATAGAAAATTGTTTAGAAAAGGAATCCTTTATCTCTATTTGGTCTTTTTTTTTTTAATTATGATTATATGATTATATATGCATAAAGACTTTAGATATTTTAACAGTGACTTAAAGACTTTTGAGTTATGTGATTTTATTTGGAAATATAATTTCATTTCTGTAGAATTAAAAATAAAGGCAGTGGTATGTACACCACAAAATTAATTGGGTAGGCATGACAGGATTCTTAGTGCAAGTCTGATTAGAAAACTGTTTTTGATTTCTTAATGGTAAAAACATTCACATTAGGAGAACAGTAAGGCTTTACTAGATTTCTAATCAAAGAGTATTGTGGATATCTATATATAGATTATGTTTGTGGCACTGCAAAGACTTAGGAATTTAGTTTTGAACTCAACTATATGTGCGTCATGGTGCCACATGCAATTCGAATCAATTCTAGTCATTGACAGAACCTTTTAAATGAAACCACTGAGTCTATACCTTTACATTAAATCAAGATAAGGATTCATGCTTAGTAGAGTTTGGTTGATTATATAATTTTTCAAAATAAGCATGACACCATAGTGATAAAGTGTTATATAAAACCACTATGAATAAATCTCCTCAAACTGATTTTTATTTTATCTGTATATAATCCAAAAGTGAATTAGATCTCCTGGCTAATTAGTATGTATTCTTTTTTGCTTTCCTTTGGAGAAAAAGTAGAAAACAATGCTTTTAACACAGGCACCTAAGACAGGAAGATACATAAATTCACTTTTTCTTTACAAATGTAAAAATGAGTTTTAAAATATAGGAAGGAGGAGTGCTAGATCTCTATGTCTTCATCATTGCTCGCTTTGAAAAAAAACTAGTGTCAGAGAAATTACAGAATATTAGAACTTCTAAGGGAATCTACTGAAAAAATTGTCAGCGGCTAATCTTCACTTTGACTTCTGCAGTTTGATTTAGATTCCATTTGGACATTTATCTTTGGAGTCCCTGCCTCCAGTGGAACTGTGGTCTCCTCTATCCATAACGTGTGCACCGAAGCCGCCTTGTTGTTGCTGGGAATGCTGCGCAGCATGCTGAATTCTGTAAGTGCCGAGACGCCAGCACCAGGTGGCGGTTCTCTTGCTTGTGATTTTTTTCTTTTAGTGGAGGGATCTTGTGGAAACATAACTATGTATTTACAGCATGGTCTCTAGAACCTCAGCCTTTCTGTTTTATTATCTGTAATGTAAGGACAAACTATGCAATGTTAAGACCGTGGAGTCTGGAACTCTGCCTGAGCTCAGATCCTGTCCTTGATACATAAGACATACTAACCTCTGTGTGCCTAGTTTCCTCATGTATAAATTGCTGCTGATAATAGAATATATGTATTAGAGTTGTGAGGATATAATGATTTACCTGTATTTTGCCATGTATAATGCGCACCCGTGTTTTTAGCCCAAACTTTCAGGGAAAAAAACCTTTCTATTTATTTATATTTAGAAACAAAACTGATTGTTGTATTTCAGGGTATTATTTTGCATACAGATACCATTATTGTTTTCTAGGTTACACTGTTAACACATAAGCATAAATAAAAGAATTAAAAACATTTACATAGATACAGAATTAGAACTACCAGCATATAATGTGCATCCTTATTTTTCCCTCAAAAACTTGGGCAAAAAGTGCGCATTATACATGGCAAAATACAGTGTATACACAAAGCATTTTTAAGAGTGCCTGGTATATAGTAAGTGTTTCATAAATGTTAATTGATATTATTAGTGTTAAAATATATATTATAGTATGTACATTTATATACTGAATATAATATATATTGTAACATGTCATTATAATGTTATTTAAAAGTTTTAAATTACTTTTATTTAGAGGTTAAAAATCAGTACTAGTTTGTATTTGTTTTTCCTGTTCTAATTATTTTTATCTTAGGTATGAAGAATTCAAAGAATCAATGACAAAATGTATGTTTGTCTATCTTAACAGGAATAATGTGAATAGTAACTTAATTTGTATCCACAATTTAGTATGACATTGTAAGAGGAATTATTAACTAGAATCTTTGGATAACAAGTACATGACAAGTCTAATTTTAGTCAAAACTATTCTTATGTCACTTTAGAAAAGAACAGTACTATCGCATGTATTTAGAATGCTTTGGGATTTTTTTTGGTTCCTATTCATAAACAAATATAAACAGCTAAGTTTAATAAAAGCCACTTTCTGGGGAAGTGTCAAAAGATAGGAATTGTTCAGGTCTATTTTGTTTTTGTTACTTTTTATCATCATTATTGCTATTGTTGTTATATTGCTGTTAAGAAAAACCACACTTCCATATGTCTCCTGTATCCCGAATATTCTGTACCACTACTGCACTGATGATACTCTAGTCACAGAGTATGTGGGGGATTTTGTCACACTAGGTGGCTGTCCCACAGTTTAATTCAGTTCTGACATTGTCTCCCTGGAGATGGCATTAGGCCCCACATGGTAAGGACTCGTTCCCACAAGATGGCCCCTACAACTTCAGACAGCAGTCACCAGTCCAGTTTGTTACCCGTGCTTCTGACCCACAGCTATAAATTGGAGGTTTTCATGATTCAGAAAAATGTTTTACTTACTAGATTACCATTTTATTATAAAAGCATGTGACTCAGGAACATCCAGATGGAAGAAATGCATAGAGCAAGATATGTGGGACATAGAGCTTTTATTCTGTATTTGTCCTGACACGCTCCTAGCACTTCCATGTGTTCACCAACCCAGGAGCTATTGGAACCCCATCCTTTTGGATTTTCATGGAGGCTTCATTACATAGCACACCTGATTAAATCATTGGCCACTGGTGATTGAAGTCAGACTCCAGCCCCTCTCCCCTTCCTAGAAGTTGAGGGTTGGGAGGCTTTAGGACTGAATGTTCAACCCTTTCATCATTTACTTGGCTCTCCTGGCAAGGCCCCATCCTTAGAGCCTTTTCACAAGTCACCTTATTAACATAAACTCAACTATGGTTGAAAGGGCCTTATTATGATTACCAGAAGATACTTTATGGCTCTTATCACTTTGGATATTTCAAGGGAGCTATGCACAAAGAATGGGATGAAGACCAAATATATATTTCTTATTATAAATTACAGTATCACAGTTGTATAATGGTTAAAAGCATTGTAATTTTCATTTTACATATGATATTGAGAGGCTCAGGAAGATGAAGCAACTTAACTTTCCCATCTTGTGTCTTACTCCCAACTGTGACATGATGGAGGATGGGCCAGCGCTGTGGATAATACAGCCACTAGTGTCACCAGCTATGCTCATGTTGATAAATGATGAATAATCTAAACATTGACTTGTTACTGAGCTGTGAGTACCCCAATGAAGAGGCAAACATCCTGTCAGTTTCTAGGGATATTGTTTTTTTCTTTTTAGCTTATTTCTGGATTTCTTCTCATGTGGTTTATAAAAGAGTTATGAACTATCAGTATATCTAGTTTTAGAAGAGTAGTGAGTAGTGCATTTTTAAAAGTAATATCTAACAGTGTCAGTTTTTCTAACATGCTGGGATTTTTTTTCTCTTGTCCCTGTGACAGCCTTGGCAATCAGAAGAAGAGGGATCTTGGCTCCGAGAATACCCTGTGACCCTGATGCAGTTCTTTAGATACTTGTATCACAACGTCCCAGACCTGTCCTCCATGTGGATGAGCCCGGACTTCCTATGTGCATTAGCAGCCACGGTCTTCCCCTTCAACATCCGCCCTTACTCAGAGATGGTAGGAAAGGGGGAGGAAAAGGTCAAAGTGGAATTGGTGTGCTTCATTGGTTAGCAGATCTTTTTTTTCTGCCAGTCTTTTAAGCTTCTGACCAAGTTGCAGTTTCATAACTTTCTACTTCACCTCTTACATCATAACCTGGTGTCTAGCTCCCCACACTCTCCTGCTTTCCCCTAAAAGAACCGGGAACTCTACTTCCTATTCTCATTTACCATATTTTTGTAAGTTTCTTGTTAGTAACTTCCCTCTCCAAGTAGCTATGAATCCATTTCTTCTTTTATACGATGATATAGCTATGTAGTTGTGAAATGTCGTCCCAGGTTACAGAACTCTAGTCAAACCAAATTTATCTCTACTTTATATATCTCAGGAATAAGGCATTTTCTGGATTTAGTCTTTACAAGTTAATTATAGGGTTGATTGTCTTTATTAAAAATGAAGTATGTTTGTCCTTTTTGTTCAACTTTTCATATTTCTTTCAACTTTTATTTTTCATATTTTATACTAAGTTTAATAGAAAATTATGAGACTCTAATCACATATAGCATAGATACTTCTTTTATCCTTTTAAACAAGCCCAAAAGACAGTTATTCCTCCATAGTAGCTCTAAATTTCTTGATGTTTCCTCTTATTTTCACCTCTTACTCCAGGCCTGGAATAAACTAAGTTTGTCGTACTAATTTTTCTTCATGTGTGAAAATGAAATATTCATTCTTCAACTCTAGGGATTTTTAGGATAAACACAAGTATAGCCCTGATTGGTGTGACGCAGTGGATTGAGTGCTGGCCTGCAAACCAAACTGCCTCCAGGCCAATTCCCCAGTCAGGGCACAGGCCTGGGTTCTGAGCCGGGTCCCCAGTGCGGGGCGTGTGAGAGGCAGCCAAACATTGATGCCCCTCACCCTCTCTTTCTCCCTCCTTTCCCCTCTTTCTAAAAATAAATGAATAAAATCTTTTTTAAAAAAATGTATGGCATGTGACTTACCACTGTTGCTTGTTTATAATTTAAAATCCTCATTTTTGGTACAAATAGACCTTCAATAATACCTCAGTGCCTTTCCGTGTCAACATCTTGTACTCTGTCTTCTAGCCCCCTTTTCTTTTTCTTCTGGCTCAAAATTACCACTAGTTTCATTGCTTTGTCTTTTTTTATTTATTTGGGGGTTTTTAGGTGCCACCATAATGTCAGATCTTTATCTGAAACTTTATGACATTTGACTTCTCAGTAGGTCTATTTTAAATATGCATATATAGTTATTCTCACTTTATTTCATTTTAAATGCAGTTAGCCACAGTAGAGATAAAATTCCCCATGAAACAGATGCATGGGCAGTGAGTAGTTTAACATTAGAAAGAGCATGTGTTGAGCAGTCCGGGCATACGGTGACAAACAGTACCCAATCACTACCTTGAAAGGAGGGGCCAAGTAAAACAAAGTGAAGTGATAGCCTTGAATAACTTAGTAGGAGGTTAAGCATTGAAGGAAAATACTGTTGCTGCTACAATTTAGTTTTTTGGAAACATGGAAGTAAAAATATCAAATAAAAGTGAATGACACTGGCATATATTTCCACTTAATTTTACTAGGTGACAGATCTAGATGATGAAGTTGGATCTCCAGCGGAAGAATTTAAAGCCTTTGCAGCAGACACAGGGATGAACAGAAGCCAGTCCGAGTACTGCAATGTGGGCGTCAAGACCTATCTGACCAATCACCCAGCAAAAAAGTTTGTGTTTGACTTCATGCGGGTCTTAATAATAGACAACCTCTGTCTTACCCCTGCGAGCAAGCAGACTCCACTGATTGACCTTTTGTTGGAGGTAAAGAAAATAAAATACATTCACATGTTTTGTACTGTTTTTATAATTAGAACATTAATAACCAAGCAAGTTTTATGCCAAATATCTTTCAGATTTCTAATTCTCCTGGGTTGCATAAGCAGAACATATCACAAGCTATGGAAATTTTTAATTTCAGTGGGCGATATATACCCCATCAATTTGTTTCTCTCCTTTTCATCTCTGCAGGTGTCTCCCTTTATCACTTTTCATCATTCTTCCCCTACACCAGGAATTGACAGACTTTTCCTGTTAGGGACACATAGTAACTATTTTAAATTTTGCAGTTTATTCAGTCTCTGTCACAACTAGTTAACTATTCCATCAGGGCTATAAAACAACCACAGACATAAACAAATGAGCTTGGCTGTGCTGCAGTAAAACTTTATCTTCAAAAACAGGCACAGGCTGGATTTGACCCGGCAGCTTTAGTGTACCAGGGCTCTGAAAATAACACATTTTATGAAGACTCCATCAGTGCAGAGGACTAACTGCCTTTCTCTTTGAGAAACTTCTACAGGCTCTCAGTGTGGCAACTGAAACTGCACTTTTCTCTGCTCCCTCTAGTGGCTGATACAGTTAACTTGTTATTTGAAACCCTAAAACCATAGCATATGTTTTATCGTATTCATGGGAACACATCTCAGTTTGGTTAATTAAAAGAAACCATTAATGTAACTTAGGTTCCAGTCACATTAAGCATTTTAATCACCACAGTGTTTAATATTGTCAGAAAAAAGAGCCAATTTCATCAAAAACCCCTGTGGTAGAATTTAAAATCATGTCTGGTAGGACATGTCCTTGGAAACTTTAAGAATAAGAAAAGAGATGGCCAGCACCTTAGTGCTTTGGGTAAGTATTTGAAGCATTCTACACAAAACGAAAATAACAGAGTAAAGCTCAGAAGAGGTGTGTGTAAAAAAGGCATAACTGAGCTAAAAATTAAACACACAAATCTGGAAAATGTGAGGTGAGTATATATACTCAGTAATAACAGTTTTAGTCTTGGAGGAGCCCTAATAGCCCATAAACTAACCATGTGTAAATGATATAATTGTCTTTTATTTGGGCTTTCTGTACTGTTCAGTAAAGAAAGTCTTAGAGTTAGGGACCAACTTTCATGTGTCCTTCTATCTCACAAAATTTACACAGTGCCTTGGTATGTTCTTTATGTATTTTTTAATCATTTAACTATAACAACATCTCTGGCAGTTCCCAAGCAGGAAGATATGATACCATCTAATAGAGAGATACAGATTTGCTTTTAAAAGTTAACACTTTGAGGAAATTCAAATCAAATACATCCATAAAGAATACACATACAAAAACATTTAGTGAGAATAGTATTCACTTTGTGTCTTCCTATGGTGTAAAAAAATAAATTGCAAGCATATGATTTTGAAAGTTACAATTATGAAGTCTTTCTTGCTGAAGAAATTCAATAAGAGAATTATCTTATTCTCTATTTACCATTTACCTACATGAAGAAAGGGGTTTGAACCAGCTGATTTCAGTCTGATACATCGAGTGAGACCATGTTCATTCTTATGACTATTGAAATTTCATCATTAGAGTGTCTACTTACTTGAGTATATGTACAAAAAATATGCAAAATTATCCTTATTAGCAACCTATACAAATAAAACACCCCCACCACATACACTGCCTTGAGTACGATGCTGAACCAAACACAAGGAGGCAGTGTGTGTAATCGAAAGAGCCTGGGTTTTGAAGTGAGATGCCTGGTTTGAATTCTGGCCCTGTTTATTAATGTGAGTATTTTAATCTCACTGAGCTAAATTCATTCTCTGGGAAATGATATTATATGCCATCTTTTCTGCATGGTTGTTATGAAAGCTAAATAGATACAAATCATCCAGCAAAAACTATTTTGAGAAATTAAATGTATGCTGATTATAGCTGTGTAACCTTGGCCAAGGTCAGTTCTCTTCACCCCTTACTGTTTGTCCATCTTTAAAATGGCATAAAAATAGAATGAAATAAGGTAATACATTTAAGAGCTCTAATACAGTGCCTGGCATATAAGACTTACACAGTCAAGTGGCCTGTGTTAGCTTATACAGTGTCTCAGGGAGTCTTCTCCCAGCTCCCGTTCATCATAGTCCTCTGCTGTTACCACCAGGCATCTTATTGAGGGTCTAATGGATTTGCTGCATGTGAACACCACACTGGCAGCAGGAGGAAAGTGCATTAAAGCAGCCCATGAAGTATTTGTATATTATCTGAAGGAAAGATAAACTAAGGGGGCCAAGTGGGATTGTGTGCCTGCCTGATACCATAAGCGAGTTTCCGTAGTCTGAGGAGCTTACTACGCTTCCAGCTGTGGTCTTACCCCATTCATATCAGAGTGGAACCCACCTGGGTGACTGCAGGGCAATAAACAAAACCAAATGAAAGTGGGAAAGTGGGCAAAGAGAGCACTGTAAAATAACTGAGAGAAGAGAAATGAGTCAAGAGGGATACTGCTTTCAGAATGAAAAAGCTCGACACCCTCTTTTTTTCAAGGCCTCAGCCCATTACAGAGACAATATCAAAGACCCTTCCTCTAAGAGCTGCGGTGCTCTCCCATGGGCAGAAGACACCCATGGGCTGTTTGGACTGTGCGCGGGAAGGTTCTGCGTAGTGTCCCAGGACTCAGAAAGGAGGCTTTGATTCTTTGCAGACTCATGTTGCTTCACTGGCTTCACTGTTTTTACAAGAAAGACGAATCTGACAGCCAGAGGCCAGAGCAGATCACAGTGCTTACCATATCTTCATTCTGCCAATGAACTAATCCTGGTCGTCAGGTAGACCAGGCAGGTTTATCTAAAACAGTGGTGAGCAGATTGTAGCACAGCTGCTGTTGTGCATTGGTTAACTTTAAAATGGAGATTTTTAGTAGCGCTAAAAGAATATGATACAGCAGGGGAGGCCATGGATTTTGACATCAAAGAAACTGAAGTTTGAATCCTGTTTGTGGCTTGACCAAGTGACTTAACCTCTTGAAGCTTCAGTTACCTTATTTCTAAAATGGGGGTGATAGTTTTCTACTTCAAAGAGATACCTTGCAGATTGAGATAAGGTACATAAAACTAAGGGCTGTGTTTGGTATGTAATAGTCCAGTAAATTTAAAAAAAAAACAAAAAACAGGATGCACCTTTGAGACAACTATGCATGCATTCATAACTTCTTAAGTTCTTTAAAAGTTAGGCTACTATATCCCATGTAGCAATATTTTTGCCAGTATATATTAGGGCAAGGGAAATAGAGAAAAAATTAAAAATGGGACTACAACAAATTAAAAAGCTTCTTCACAGCTAAAAAAAGCCATCATCAAAATGGAAAGGGGACCACATGAGAGAACATATTTGCCAGTGATACCTCAGATGAAGGTTTAATCTCCAAATATGTAAAGAACTCATGTGACTCAATGCCAAAAAGACAAACAATCCAATTAAAAAGTAGGCAAAGGATGACATACACAGGGCCCATAGGCATATGAAAGAATGCTCAGCATCACTAGCCCTCAGATGCAAATTAAAACCACAATGAGATATCACCTCACACCAGTCAGAATGGCCATCATAACCAAATCAACAAACAAGTGCTGGCCAGGACGTGGATTAAAGGGAACCCTAGTGCACTGTTGGTAGGAATGCAGACTGGTGCAGCCACTGTGGAAAACAGTTTGGAATTTCCTCAAAAAACTAAAAATGGAACTGCCTTTTGACCCAGCAATTCTGCTGCCAGGAATATACCCTAGAATCCCAAAACGCCAGTTCAGAAGAACGTAAGCACCCCTATGTGCATAGCAGCATTATTTATAATAGCCAAGATCTGGAAACAGCCTAAGTGCCCATCAGTAAATAAGTGGATCAAAAAACTGATACATTTACACAATGTAATACTACGCAGCACAAAGAAAGAAGGAGCACCTACCTATTACAACAGCATGGATGGAACGAAAATATTAGGCTAAGTGAAATAAGCCAGGCTGAGAAAGACAAAACCATATGATCTCACGTATAAGAGGAATCTAATGAATAAAATAAACTAATGAACAAAACAGAACCACAGTCATGAAACTTGGAACAGACCGCCTCCAGAGGGGAGGGGAGAGAGGGATAATGGTGGATAGAAAGCGAAGGGACTAGTCAAAGAATATGAATGACCCATGGACATGGACAACAGTGTGGGAATGGACTGTGGGAGTAGGGGGCGGGCTGGGCAGAGGAAGACAAAGGGGGAAAAATTGGGACAACTATAATAGAACGACAATAAAAAATGATTGAAAAAATAATTAAGGAAATACAAGAATGCTAAAAAAAAAATGTTAGGCTACTGTGAACCTGAGTAAAAACATTTGAACTTGGCACTTAGAATCAATAACAAGTGTAAAGCCCGGGTCACATTCACTCACCTAACAGCTTCAGTGGGAGGAAATTGGGATTAAACACCCATTGATTTTTGAACCAGCCATAAACCCTATAGAATATAAAAGAATATTTTTTAATCAAGTAAAAATAAATATTGTTGGCTGGTCAAGCTACTTCTTTATGTTCTATGGTTCCTCTGTTTTGCAGACCTCAAAACTTTGTCTAGTTAAGATTTGTCTAGTTGATAAGACCTACTCTTTACTACTTATCCCATTAAACACATTGAGATCATTATGATTCAGAGTGAGCTTTGATTTTTTTTATCTGTATCTCATTATAAACTGACAGATCTTTTTAAAGTAAAGTACAATAGATTATTGGATTTCTATATTTGTAATATTTAGAATACTATTTTTGGAAAAATTGATTCAAAAGAAGATGATGTTTCATCTTTGCTTCATTTTTTTTTTAATTCTATGGTCAGAAATAGAAAGAGTATGAGAATATTTATCATCTTATGCTATTTATCAGTAAGTTTTTTTAATCCTTTTATACATTTAGTAATGTAATGATGGTTGAGCCCTTATCTTTATTTAGTTGGTTCTGTTTCTAATTCTACATTTAATTGATTAGGCTTCCCCTGAAAGATCTACAAGAACTCAGCAAAAAGAATTTCAGACTTACATTTTGGATAGTGTGATGGACCATTTGCTTGCAGCTGATGTGTTATTGGGTATGTTTTATTTTCACTTTAAAAGTATCCATAATTACTCTCTTTCTCAAACCCCAAGTATACCTCCTTTTTAAGTTCATCTATTTTCTCTGCATTTTCAACTCTTGTTGATATTTTTCTGTAATGAAGAAAAGGCCCGTCCTGCTCTTTCCTTTGAATCTGTGATAAAGATCAACAACAGCTGAAGTACTTAAGGTAGTTGTTCACACCTGTGCACTCCCAGGTGTCAGAAAGAGGATGAGGAAAAAGAAAAAAAATGTTTTAAAAACTGTGTTACATGAACTGTTATATTTTTATGAATATTTAATACTGTTTACATGAACTTTTTCATTGTAATACTCACAAATGTAGAGCTCTGTGAATTATTACCCAAACCACATGCCTGTATAAAACCTCTCAGAAATGCACTACCAGGACCCCCAAAAACTCCCCTTCTCCCTGACCCAGTTATGACTCACTATATTTATTGTCCCAACTTCTAAAACAGTAGATTTATTTTGCCTGCTTTTGAACTTTGCTTAAACGGAACCACACAGTATGTATCCTTTTTAGTTTCTTACACTCAGTGTTGTATTTGTGAGATTCATGTTGCATGTAGCAGGAGTTCATTGCTATGTAGTATTCCATCATATACATACTAAATATATCCATTATACTATTGATGGATATTTGGTAGTTTCCAGTTTGACGCAGTTAAAATAAGCTGCTATAAACATTCTTGTTCGTATGGTTCACATCTTCAGGGTATGGCAAAAATAGCTTACAGTGGTATGTGGAATAGTTTATCCTTATATTATTATTTATTAATCGTATTATTTTCCATTGAACAACTATAAACCTACTTGTTCCCCACTCTGTATGTATAATACTTTTACATATCTGTTTAGTATATATCTATGAATGGGATTGTTGAGTCATAAGTGTATATATATGTTATTCTTTAGAATGGCTTCTGGGTCATAAATTGAAAACACATTAATTTTTTTTCCTGAATCTATCTAGTTACAATAAAAGTACAAATTTTGTACATTTATAGTGGAGCTGATATTTATATGTCAAATATATATATTTATATATCAAATTTCAAGAAGGAAAAGTAATGATTTAGTTAGTATATCTGCTACTTGAGTTCTTCATAATAATTTTAATCATAGAGACTCCATGTTATTAAATTACCAGTTTTTTGCAAAGCAGTTTGCCCATAAATCTTTAGTATTGACTTAACACGCAGCTTTCAAAGCATGGTGTAAAGACAAACTTTGTTTTTATCACTTGCGATACTGTTCATGTAGTATTATTTTACTACGTCAAGGTACAAAATTAAGAGTTTTGCATAATGCAGTAATTTAGAATTAGGTGGGAATAATCACCTAACAGAGGCTCTAGAATTTCTAGAAAGGATGGGCTTAAAGGGGGCATTCTGGTGAGGAGGAGGAGCTCGGAGGATCAGCCTTGACACAGTAGAAGCAGTGTGTACATAGCAAGCACCTGAAGTCACTGGGGCAGCTTCACAAAAGAGACACTGCTTATAGCAGACGTGGAGGGGCGAGAGGCAGCCCTTGGCACCACCACACTGATTGTACTTCATTATTCCCAGTTCTGAACCTCTCTTCTGCCTATATTGCCTCATCGCTCTTAAAGATTTACTCCAAAAATCAAGAGTTTTGTCTAATGGTTTGTTTTACCCTTTACTTTACTAGTTTACAGAATCAGTTTACAGTTAATAAACTGACTTAACTTTTCTCTGAAATAAAGATCGTCTGTCACTCACAGTTTAAGTTGAAGAGCTGTTAGCTTATCTCAGACTGTCTTAAGGCAGTAAGAGACTTCACAGCCTCAATCTATAACACTTTTATCCTGCGGAAGTTATTTCTTCCAACATTTATCAAGATTTCTAGCCATACATAAGAGCTGTTGGTCTTATTTTTCAGTGTTAGTAGATGTACTCGTTTCTATTCTGATTCGTTTGAGGATCTGGTCTTATGCTAGTAGATATCAATTTTCTTAGACATCTTTTTCCTGTTGGAATTTAGGGGAAGATGCATCTCTACCTATTACCAGTGGAGGAAGCTACCAGGTATTAGTGAACAATGTGTTTTACTTCACACAACGTGTGGTGGACAAGCTTTGGCAAGGCATGTTCAACAAAGAATCTAAACTTCTCATAGATTTTATAATTCAACTAATTGCACAGGTAATCAGTTGTCACTGTTACTTGTAGATTACATGTCTTCTAATTGAAAAACTAATAAGATAATGAATGTTAACATTTAACATAAAACTCAGCTTATTAAAAGTGAATAAAAAATGTAGACTTGTAACCCTTTCCCCCCTTACCCATAGCTGGCACCAGTGTGTCCCTCATGACGGTGTCTGGGTTTCTCAAGCTGTGGGCTCATTATCCCCCCACAGGTATTGCTCTTTGCTGCCCAGATAGCTAGATAGTTTCTTTTTAATTTAAATAATTTAAGTTAATAAAATTTGGTAAGTTTTTTACAGTATGATACATGAGTGTATAAAGGCTAACAGAGCATGATGGGTTGCTATCAAAGGAATCGACTCTTCTTGCAATGGAATCTTTAGAATGTCTATTGCAGTCCTTGTTCCTTTGAAAATGTTATTGTAGTGTGTGTTGGTGGTACCTTTGACTAAGGATTATTGGCCTGGTTTGGCATGAGTGATTAGTATTATTCAACACATAATATAGAAAGTAGGCAATACTATTACCATGTTTTATTAGCACATAGTGTATAAGTTTTTTTGTGTAGCCTAAGAACTCTTTAAGAGTGAAATTTGTATTTAAGCCAAAGAGAAAATCTCTCAAGTGAGGGGATGAAACTGGAATATCCAATTTTTTACTAAAAATTTTAGGTAATTTTTTTTTTCCAGTAATTTTGAGGAGAGATCATTCACCCTAACAAACCTCTGTGGTAGGAGAGTGCCCTGACAGCACTTCCTCATGTTCCTGGAGACTGCTCTGCCCCACAAGGGCGTCATTAGCTCTCCTCAAGGCAGTTGTATTTTTACATAGCACTCATCTCATTAAATTATATTTAAGTATCTCCTGGATTCTGTACCCCATAATAGCAAGAGCTTTATGTTTTTTAACTTAGCTCCCCAGTACTTAGCATGTCATCTGGTACATAATAAACCGAGTAAGTGTTATGTGTGAATGATAAACAGATCTTTTATGTTTGGCCATTTTACTGAATAAAGTATCTTTCATGCCTTTAGTCAAAGAGAAGATCACAGGGATTGTCGCTGGATGCGGTTTATCACTGCCTCAATAGGACCATCTTGTACCAATTTTCACGGGCACACAAAACCGTCCCACAGCAAGTAGCTCTCCTTGATTCACTCAGGGTCCTGACTGTAAACAGGAACTTGATCCTGGGACCTGGGAACCATGATCAAGAATTCATTAGCTGTCTGGCTCACTGCCTAATTAATCTACATGTCGGAAGGTAACTCCTTCAGGTTCAGTTTGCAACCTTGAATTTGTCTTTGATATTATTTCACCAGAACTTTTTGTTTTATTTTTATTGATAGTAACATTTCTTTTTCCTTTAATCTCAGTTTTATTTAAAACTTCATATAAAAGGTAAAAGACAAGTGTTGCATTTTTGAAATGAAATGAATATTTTCCTTTAATTTTCTGTATCTTTAAATTTTTCATTAAACACCATATGTTACATGCATAATTTTTAAAAGTAAGTTTGCTTTTACAGTAAAATACGCATTGCCAGAAGTTAAGAAGAATAAAAAGAAAAGAATTCAGTGAATAAATGCAAGATATATTCTAAATGGAAGAAATTAGTATTTTTCATTTGATTGCTTTGACAGATATTTCTTTAATGTCTGCTGGTGTCCAGGCATTGAATTAGTGACCAGGATGTGAGCAAGAGAGACCCTGTGTCAAGGTCTTGGAGCATGCAGCCTTCAAGGGTAGGACAGTTAACTAAGCAAGACCCGTCAGGTGTGTCAAGTACTCTGCTAGAAGCTAGACGCAAGCTGCTTTGGGAGCATGTAACAGGTGCCCCAACCTGGAAGAAACACCAGCTAAGTTGTATCTTGAACATGGTCAAGGAGGTGGTTAACCCTCCTAAGATGTCTAGGAAGAGCGATGTAGGGAGAAAGAGCCATCTGTGTCATTGCTCAGAGGGAAGAAAGCAAATGACACATTTGGGAATCTGCAAGTACTTAACTGCTGCTGGAGCAAAGAGTAATGCAATACGAGACTGGAGACGGGCAGGGGACACAGGCCTATGAGGAGAATGTTCTTAAATGAACTTCTTGTAATTTTTAGGCAAAAAATCTTAATCAGAAAGCATCTCAAATATTAGTATGTTCATCTTGTAACTATAGTTTAGTTACATTTGGTGAAGGGGATTTGTGAGAGCTCCCCTTAAAAATAGCATTTTTATTATAAACCGGATATTCCATTTTATGCATCTGCTGAGTGTATGTCTGTCGATTATGGAACTTTGTAATGGAGCCAGCATTTACTTGTGTCCACAAAGAATACTTAGCTATTAGAGCTTCTTAGCTACAGTCATTTTCATCATACAGTTTAAACTGACTCATTTTTCAGCAACGTGGATGGATTTGGACTGGAAGCAGAAGCCCGCATGACCACATGGCACATTATGATCCCCTCCGACATTGAACCAGATGGTGGTTACAGCCAAGATATTAGTGAAGGTGAGTATCAATTTTTTCCCCTTTCCTTCTCACTCATTAATTAACAACATTGACAACCAGTCTCCCAGTAGGGCATACCTATACATAAACTGATATGCCCACCAACATATACCTACATGTGGCTGTGCATGTCCTATACCAAGATGGGAAACCCACTAACCACTGATATTGCTAGACCTCAACATTTTAGAGTAACATTGGGATATTTAATGATATTTACATTTGCACAATTAATAGTACAGATACTAACTTGGCACTTACCGTAAAGAGAGCTGCCTGTTGGTAGAGTTAGGCATATTTCGTTAGAGGTAAATATTGCCTGAGATGGTTGTCAGTACTATCGTTTTCCTGTTTATTCTCTATTTTAATTTAGTTTTCCTGCTGATTTTGTATTACGCATGAAAGTCTTTGGGTGGATTGACTTCTTACTACCACATTTTTATTTCTTATTACCACATGTTTAGTAAAAAAGACTAGATAACTACAGTTGTGTTTGTTTCCCCAGCAATACAGTGTGGTAGTTTTGCATATGATTTTATGCTTTGGAAGCCCAACACTCATTCTTTCAATCATTTAAGCATTAACTTATTCTGTCTTCTTTGACTAAAAGTTCTTGAACCCCAGACACTGAGGACACAGTGATTATTTTCACCCCCACCCCCGTACCCCTCAAGGAACCGATAGTCAAGAACATTGGTTCTCAAAGCAAGGTTCTCAGACTAGTAACATCAGCATCATGTGGGAACTTGTTAGAAAAGCAGATTCTCTGTCCCCACTCAGATCTACTGAGTCAAAACCTGTGACCATCTGTAAGTGAACCCCCAGCTGACTCTGATACTTGCTAAAGAGGGACTGGTCTAGAGCAGGGGTCAGATGAATTAGCAAGGAGTCCAAAGCAAGAGGGAATTTAATAGTAAAAACTTTTTAAAAAAATATTAATTTTTTCCTTTTAAAAAATATTCAAGAACAACTGAAAAAAAAAAAAAAAACAACTCCCGTTGAAGAGCCTAAACAGCATTCACTTGCAATAGCTGCCCTGTGCTGCACTGTCGCCCGAATCTCAGAACTCCCAATATGTGTAATGAGAAGGATGAGAATGAAATCTTTCTCTGGTTTTATTAGGTATTTTATTTTAATCAGAATGCTAATACACTATTATGAATTAGTACATTATGAACCATCAGCTCAAAGCCTTTTAACCCTTTTAATTATATTCCTTCATGGAACAGAAAAGAAAGTAAATTTTAAAAAAAGAACAACTTATTTTTTAGCTTACCTTAAATATTGAGGTCTAAAAATTTTAAGTGAGGGATATGTTCTTTCCTTATTTAAAAGGATCTAGATAATGAAATATGTATATGGTTTCCAATTTTAAAAATAAAAATGAAGTCTTTTGCATGAATGTAAAAGTTTCATTTGTTTGTTTTAATTTTCCAAGTAGCCAACCACATTTTTGGTTCCTGAATAATCCTGTTTACTGCTCTGGATAGGATATGAAGCATTTTTTCTTTCTTTTGACAAGTACTATACTTAAAATTCTTAGATGAACTTCATGAAGAAAAATACTAACTTTATATTGTGTTTTTGATCAGTTGCTTTTTTTTCATTTCCTAGGGCGTCAGCTTCTCATAAAAGCTGTCAATAGAGTTTGGACTGAATTGATACATAGTAAGAAACAAGCCTTGGAGGAGCTTTTCAAAGTCACTCTACCAGTGAATGAAAGGGGCCATGTGGACATAGCTATAGCAAGGCCTCTCATTGAAGAAGCTGGTTTGAAGTGCTGGCAGAATCACTTGGGTGAGAAAGTCTACAGAGATCATGTGACCAAGAGATTTACACATGGCTGTTATATATGGGTGCACTTTAGATTCGTAATGAAAACTTTTCCAAAAAGCTATTTTACAGCAGTAAAAATAAAAATCAATACAACATAATCCATTCTAGAAAGATTATGCCAAGATAGGGCTTCTCTTCTCGGATTTCTTTGTTAAATCTAAGGTATGTTATATATTAGGCATCCATGAATTTGGAAAATAATATACTGCTCACGGCTTTAGTATGTTCACCATCTTGGCTATGAGTATACAGTTCCCCATCTTTAATTCTCAAGTTGAAAAAACCCCCAAATCCCAGTTTTTTCATTATTTCGGTCCCAGAATTCACTTGGTAGCAAAAACTAACCTATCTTTATTTATTGAATTCTTGCATTTTGTGTAGAAATGTTAACATGTTAAATTATGGTTCATCACCGTAGACCCTGTGGTAGTATTATATAATATTTAGAATAAACATATATAATATTTAGAATATTCATTGTCTTTTTAAAATTCAAAACATTCTAAATTCCAAAGTATACCAAGCACCAAAGATTTTAGTTAGGGGATTACGAATTGTTGTTAACACAGAAACTGATTTCATTAAATTTGCATATTACTACAGAGCTATGAAGTTTCAACCAAATGTAAATTCAGCCTGTATAATAATTGTAAAGCAGCTATCCTTATCCAAGATCACCAATAAGTAAATGTACAATATCTAAGGGAATGTCTGTGTCTGTACTGTAAGCTACTCTTGATTACTACAGAATTGTGGTTTGTCACTGTGGTAAGAAAGTATTAAAAATAAGACTAATAGATACATGGAGAAATTGTACAATAATCTGATTTTAATTTCATAGCCCATGAAAAGAAATGTATAAGTCGAGGAGAAGCTTTGATGCCCACAACCCAATCCAAGCTGTCCCGTGTCAGCAGTGGCTTTGGTCTTTCGAAGTTGACGGGATCGAGGAGGAATCGAAAAGAAAGTGGTCTCAATAAACACAGTCTTTCCACCCAGGTACATTGTTTAGTTTCATTAATGATATTATTAGAAATTTATATTTTAATGTTGAGTTGTAATGTTTTTATAGCACACTTAACATGCACAAACAAATGATTTGAAATGAACTTTTCTGCGTTTTTGCTTTAGAAGAGAAAAATAACAGATTATGGGAATTTCTCCCATTTTATTATGAAAAAATTACATTATGTGTGTTGTGTATTTACATCCACTTTATAAGTGCACATATGATGAAATTCAGATATTGATACATAATCAGATCATGAATAATTTTTAGAAACTTTCAATAATTTTGTTATTGATAATTATAAGTTTATTTATTTTTAATTTTTTTAGATTTTATTATTTTGTTTTTAGAGAGGGGAAGGGAGGCAGAGAGGGAGAGAAACATGAATATGTGGTTCCCTCTTGTGTGCCCCTTACTGGGGACCTGACCCACAACCCAGGCATGTGCCCTGACTGAGAATTAAACCAGCAACCCTTTGTTTTGCAGGCCGGCACTCAGTCCACAGAACCACACCAGCCAGAGATGATAATTATAAATTTAAAGCAATAGCAGAACATAATGACTTTTTAAAAAAAATATCTTATTGTGGATACTTGTGACAGATTTTTTTTAATTCATCTACGTCAATGTTAATTTCTTCCTCCTCATACTTCCTTTGCCACCCCAGAATCTCAATGGGAAAGGGTCGGAGAGAAACATTGTATGTCCATCATTCCATGTGTCACCTTAGATTCTCTGGGAAGCACACTCAGAGATGAAGCCTGATGTGCCGGAGTTTATTAGGGCTGCCATTGTGGTCAGTACATGTCAAAGATGGAAGCAGGATTGGTCACAGGGACGTGTCAGGCTACACTGCAGGTCCAGGGACAGCCTCAGCCATCCTAAGTTGATCTTTAGGGGTCAAAATGGCCTGTCAGAGTTGACCTTTACTGAGCTGAAATGGCTGATCCTGCCTACCCGCAAATCAAGTAGTCATTGGAAGGCGGTGCCCTGCAGCTCTCTGCAGCTGAGATGATCCCTGAAGGTACTAACAGCATTCCTGCAAGCTGGGCAGCAAGTGCTTCCTTGAAGGGGCACTGGGGTGAGGACAGGGGAAGAGTTTTTGTGTTCTGTACACATCCTCCATTAGTTTCATCATGTAAGTAATCTTCCAGAGTTTTTTGTGTTTATTTGTAGGAGTGCCTTTAACAGAATTTTAACTTATTATTAAGCATTAATTTCAAGGCTAGTTAACTTATTTTTTTTTCCAGGAAATACAGGAATTATTAAACTTCTTTTTCCATCTATTATTAGGAGATTTCTCAGTGGATGTTTACACATATCGCTGTTGTTCGTGACTTAGTGGACACACAATATAAGGAATATCAGGAGGTAAGAATTCATAATCACAGTAATGGTTTGTTTTGCATTGCTTGAGTGGGAAAAGGCTATTTGTCCTGATACTTTCCTGCCCATTTTAAGGATAAGTTGCGGAACTGCATTCATTGTTATATGATTTTAATTATCCCTCCAATAGCTACTTTGGCTATTGGTTTTAAGAAAGAAACCCTGAATTTCCTAAAGGCGAACTGCATTAAAAAATCAACAGATTTGAAATCAACACAGCTGAATATTTTTGAGTGACATACAGCATTGTTCCTAATAAAAATTAAAATAAAATACAGGTATCTGTCTTTCAGAGTTATCAAGGAGATTGTGAAAATATGCATGAAAGTTACTGAAAAACCTTAAAATTCTAAAAACATAAAGGACTAAAAATAAAGTTTTTTAATTACAGGTGCTTGGTGATTATGTCAGTAAAAAAATAAATTCAATGAAGGCTCTTAGTGAATTGATTATTACTTTACAACTTAATCTTAAATATTTTACTTCTAAAACAACTCCTTGGGGGAGTCTATTAAAGATTTCTGAATGATAAACTGCTAATATTTTATGGTCATAACATTATATTAGTTATTATAAGGAATTCCGCTACCCCCCTGTACACATAAGTACTACTATGATATCATGTAATTTTATGATTATTCATTCAGTAAACTTTACTATCGGTTGTATAGATTTTTATTTTTAGACTTAGGTTGTATATGTATACTCAATGAATCATTAAATAAGTTAGTCATACCCATCTTTTAAAATTTTTTAGGTTAAGTTCCCTATCGGAGCTGCATGTTTATATTCTTTACATAAAATCTTTGGAAATAATACAAAGCTTGCCAGTAATCTAGTGTATTGGCTATATATATATATATATATATATATGTATTTATCTAATTTCCTAGATTTTTCTCCTGTTTGCTCTGGTAGCTGCTGTACAATTTAGGGGTGGGAGTGGACTCGTCCTTAAATTGCCATGTTTTTTTTAACTAACTCACACTGGACTAACCACTTCATCATATTTTCATAAGTAATATTCCCATCTTCCTGTGCATTTAGTCACACAATTCCTTCAACTCTCTGTTCAACTACACTCACGTCCTGTCCTTACACACCTGGTTATTTACCTGGTGCTAAAATAATCACCTTGCACCACCATAAAACCCCACCTTTTCACAAAATCGATAGCTTGCTTTAACCATAAACAAATGTAAATGTTTATATTGACTGAAATGATAAAGATTGATTTCGTTTCCAGATATTAACTTGGTTTTAAGGTATTTGTAGACTTTTAATTGTTATTCCTACTTTTGCCCAAAAACCAATCTGGACCCTGTCCCCACAGCGTCAGCAAAATGCCTTGAAGTACGTGACAGAAGAGTGGTGCCAAATCGAGTACGAACTGTTGCGGGAGCGAGGGTTGTGGGGTCCCCCCATCGGTTCCCATCTAGACAAATGGATGTTGGAGATGACAGAAGGGCCCTGCAGAATGAGGAAGAAAATGGTGCGAAATGACATGTTTTATAACCATTACCCTTACATGCCAGAAACGGAACAGGAGACAAATGTGGCGGTGAGTATGCAGAATTAAATGTTTATAGTGGCGCTTTCAAGTTATTTTTTTCTTTTTTATAAACATCTTTCCTTATTAGGTCAATTACCTGAAATACCTAATTTTGAAAATTCAATATACTATATTAAATTGATAACATCATGGTGGTGACCGTGGAATGAAAGATGCAGCAGTGAAATAGGGAGACATCATAGTGAAATGGTTTAGCTGGCAGACTCCGCAGCTAGACTGCCTGGATTTCAAACCCGCCTCCGCCCTTCCACTTGCCGGGTGACTTAGTCCAGGTCATTGAGCCTCTTCACGTTCCTGTTTCCTTATGCCTAACATGGAGAAAATAAAAGTTTCACCTCAAAAGCTGTTAGGAGGGAGGATTAAGTTAGTTAAGATTAGTAAAGTACTTAGAATAGTGCGTGGCGCAAAATAAGCACTACCTGAGTGAGTGTTAAGTAAATAAAATGAATATCGGCACTAAGCAGTATTCTTTGACAAAATGTCAAGAGCAGCTAAAGAACAATAGCCTGAACATACAGATCTTCCCTGTTAAGAAGCTTCATCTCCAACTCCATGGACTTAAAACACAGCATTTGCCCCTAAGTTCCTTGTTATACAGACAAGTTCCACTTCCCAAACTTTCATTTAAGATTTTTCACAAAAAAACATTTGTCTAAGCTGATAATGATTTAGGAATCATTTATTATGGGAAAACCCTCTCTTTCCCAATAGAGACACTACTAATTTAAGAAGAGAAAACACAGGACTATAACATCCGCTGAATTTAATTGTGAAAATCCTCATAGCAGTTCTAAATAGTAATTCAGCTCCTCAGTATCCAAAAATAATCCTTTGCCTACAGAATGAATAGTGACTTCCTCCTTAGAATCCACTTTTGTCACGGAATCACAGCTTTGGGAATTGGAAGGGGATTTCACAGATAATTTCATCTAGTCTTTTAGTCCTGTCATGTCAATGTGTGATCAATTTTAAAAACATTATTTATGGGGTATTTTACTTTTTCGTACTTTGTCTTCGAAATACAGTGTGTATTTCAAACTTAACAGCACACCTCTGTTCAGACTCACTACATTTCGTGAGCTGAAGAGCGACAGATAGAGATGGCTACTGTAATGGACAGGGCAGCTCTAGAGAACCCCTGACTTTCAGTCTAATGTTTCATGATTTTTTTAAAATCCATATTTCTTATTGATAAACATAAGGTTCTCATGTTTTTCTTTAGTATCACTTAAATTTTCAAAAAAATTATTCTGACTTTTTAAAAAAGACAGTCTGGAAAGACATATTTTAAGATTCCCCCCTTCCCCAAGAACCTGACCAACCTATGCTTAGTCCCTGGACAGAAAGGCTCCTAGGGGATATTTTTCATATTTTATTTCACCCTAGTTTTTAGCTGCCTCTAAAATGAAGTATTCTAAATAAATCTAAAATAAATCTAGTGTAACTCCTATTCCCAATTAGAAACTCATGTCACTACAAAGAATCATCCACTGAAGAACACATTGGGGTGGTTCTTCTTGGGTATTTGGTTAATAGAAATCTGAGAGATCATGAAGTCCAGCTGCTTTCCCAGTGTAAATTTTGTTATATGTTATTAAAAACTTCATTTCAAAACTAAGATTTATAAAGAAGACTTTAAACATGGGTCTTTTAATAAGTAGTTCAGATCATATAATGTGAGGCAGTTTGCATTGTTCCGATCTTTTTTTTCTTCTGCCAAAGCCCTGGCTTCATTTACTTGTACTCACTAATTCTACTAGTTATTCAGTCCTGTCAGGAATGCCAGATGTGTCCCTGGCTGGTGTGACACACTGGATTGAGTGTGGGCCATGAACCGAAGGGTTGCCGATTCGATTCCCAGTTAGGGCACATGCCTGCGTTGTGGGCCAGGTCCCCAGTGGGGGATGCACAGGAGGCAACCACACATTGATATTTCTCTCCCTCTCTTTCTCCTTCTCTTCCCCTCTCTCTAAAAATAAATGTCTTAAAAAAAAGAAAAAAAAATGCCAGATGTGGTGTAGCTGTAACTTAAAATGCTATATAATTTCTCATACCAGGGCATTATGTGAGAAAATTAAACCCATATTTTTGCCACTTTTTACTAGTACCTGTTTTTGTCAGAGCAAACCAGCAATATAACCTCTAATTTTTTATCTTTTCTCCCCAAATAAATAATTAAGAATTTAAGCCTGGTTTGATAACATATTTCTTATTGAATCAATACTTATTTAAGTTGAATCCATTCAAGAATACTAAAGTACAG
Source organism: Mormoops blainvillei (assembly GCA_004026545.1). Lineage (NCBI taxonomy): Eukaryota > Metazoa > Chordata > Mammalia > Chiroptera > Mormoopidae > Mormoops > Mormoops blainvillei. The sequence goes on from PVJD01000416.1 coordinate 275,325, forward strand.
TGTGGAGCAAAAGTAGGTTTATAGTTGGTAACTATGCAAAATAGTTTATTCTTATATTGTTTATTAATTATTGTATTATTTTCCATATGAAAACTGTAAACCTACTTTTGCCGAACGCTGTATAAGCATAATCTCTTAAGTTTGTGAATAACTTTATATTTCAGATATACTTTCTGAGTTACATAACCATATTTTTTACCTTACCCAGACCTTCTTTATAGTGTCACCTATTTTACAGACGTCTATTTGATTTTCTATATCAGAAAAAACCAAAATAACCTATTTAGAGTTTATATTTGCAACCTTAATATATCATTAGCATTTTACTTATGCAAAGGTGTTCCCCTAAACAGACTCTCTCAGAAATAGGTACATGCCCTATGGAACTTAGTGTTTAACCAGATGGGTTACACAATTGGGAACTATAAGGTAGGAGACACATTTGGAAATAGGAAAGAGCAGCTGGATGGAGGAGATGATTACAGAATGCAGAAGTCATGCCCAAGTCAGGGTTTGTCTGCTAGGATGACATTTTCTAAAAGAATAATTAGTTTGGTTTTGCTAGTTTAAAAACTCTTTTAGATTTAACATGACATTAAATATCCACTTTTGTTTTATGGAATATGCAATCTGGCAATGTTGACAGCAAAGAAATTCCAAAAACTATAAGCAACTGCTATCCCACTGACTTCTGTTGTGAAATCAAAAAAGAAGAGTGAACACTTACAAATGCAGTTTTATTTACATCTCTAGCAGCCCTTGAAGAGCAGTCAATATTCTCATCCCAGTTTTACACATGAGGAATAGAAACCTAGAAAAGTTAAGGAGCCCTTTCTACGTCACAGCTCCACGAAGCAGAATAGTATATATAATGAATGTAGGTTGACAGTCCTTCTGAAGTTGAATCATTTTGAAAAAGAAAAGATTCTGTCTGATGTTTTGTGGTTTTGTGACATCATCTGTAAATAGTGAATTTCTTTTAGACAGAAACCACATACTAGGCTTTATGATGCTAGCAGAGTACCTGGAACTTAATAAATTTTGATTGAGTTGACTACAAACATTCTCTCTTCCTAGGTTTTGGGTTTTATCCATTGCTTTCTGTTCATTCTATAGAATTTTCCTATTTCTGAAATTTTTCCCCTAAAATGGGCTAAAGCCAGATTTTATGGGGCCTGAAGTTTATACAACTTGGGGGAGGGCTGTATGAAAAAAGGAGTACGAAGTTACTAGGGCCAGCCCTGCTTTCAGGGTTTTGAAATGAGCCCATGGGAGGTGAGGGCTGTTAAGTTGAAGCTTTATTTCCTTCATAGTAAATCCAACTCCACCCTGAACTGTATTAAAACATTGCCTCCCAGAGGAAGAACTTAATCTTCCCTTTAGGCTGCTATAAATGTGTTGCCCTCTGGCACAAATCTTTGTAAAATATAGTCAGTGCTTTTTGCAATGTATTGGGTGTGTGCCAACCTAAAAATTTCTTTTGAAGCCTCTTGATAGGTAAGTAGGCTTTATCTGGAGCAGGGGCAAATGGTTTATTTGCCTTATTGATTAAGAATAATTATTGTTTCTATGTAACATTTACTTTCATAGTCCTGTTGCTTAAGCTGAAAGAATACAGTGATGATTAAGAAGTTTTCTTGTTTTAAAATCTTTGATGTGTCAGAAATGAAACAAGAGCTTTTTCTTAGTCATTAAAGTTTTTTCTTAAACGTTGATAATATTACAAACTGTATAAAAAACAACATACCTATTCTAAGTTTTGAACTTTTTATTTCTTATTTTTAAATTGGATGTTTGTTTATAGAATATAGAACATTAATGTTTTATTTGCCACAAATTCTAAAGCTTTGAAAATTTCTCAACTAAAACTATTTTAATAAAAGCAACAGTGATATGTCCTAAGAAAAATTGGCATATGTGGAAAATTCTGTATTCTTATATGAAAATAATTTAACTTCTCTGCACCATGACTTTCCTTGAGGAAATCTTTTCATAATGGAAACAACTAAACTAAACTACAATATTATTCTATATTTAAATGGTAAAATCAGTTATAGATATTGGTAAGATGTGAACCTAGGATATGATGAAAATATAAAATCTGGTTGTTTTTAAGCAATTGTCTTATTACCTTGAATCCTATGGACAGAAGGAAGATTACATGTTTTGCCATTTAAAAAAATATTTAACCATTAAAACCAGGTTTTAATTCCGTAATCCCCTTATTTTCACAGAATAATAACCTCAAACAAAATTTACTATTCTTGCAAATATCATTGGAGTAAAAACCCCAGTGTCTAGCTGTTGGGCTGCTCAGGGCAGAAGGGTAAAAAACTTACTGGAAGTTTCCTTTTCTAATTAATGGAGTCTCTTACGGCTGCCTCCTCATATATTTTTATATGATATATAGAAGTCAGGACTCATAGAAACTAAGCAACTCGTTCAGGAAATTCTATTGCCAGCATTATGGAAAAATTTGACGTAAAGGAACTAAAATTATTCTAGAAATTTTGACATTGAGAAATTGAGATATCTATATAAACATAATTATAACAATAATATAACAAAAAGCTGTGGTAGTACTAAAATTATTTGTATAACATATATCTTAGCTATTGAATGCTCTACTACCTTTTAGTAAAATAAGAACTTCAGTTAGTCAGTGAGTCTGTGAGCACATATATATTAAACCAGCAGCCCTGTATCGTATGCTGCAGAGAAAATACAAGAGCATGCGTGTCAGACCTTGCCCACAGTCTGGTCGAGGGATGTATACTGGATATCAAAGTTGGGTTTGACGGTAGTAATTGGCCCATTTTGCTATGTTGGCTTATCACACATCTATCCAGTATTCTTTTTTTTTTTTAAGACTTTATTTATTTTTAGAGAGGGAAATGGAGGGAGGGAGGGAGAAAAACTTCAGTGTGTGGTTGCCTCTCGAGTGCCCCCTATTGGGGACCTGGCCTGCAACCCGGGCACCTGCCCTGACTGGGGATCGAACCAGCAACCTTTTGGTTCACAGGCTGGTGTTCAGTCCACTGAGCAACACCAGCCAGGGCACTGTCTTGTTTTTTTAGGAATTTCAAGTGAGTTTCAGAGTCCTCCACATGCAGATCAGTAGAGTTCAATATTTGTGTTGTTTTTTTTTAAGATTTTATTTATTTTATTTTTAGACAGAGTGGAAGGGAGGGAGAAAGAGGGAGAGAAATGTCAATATGTGTGGTTGCCTCTTGCGCGCCCCCTACTGAGGACCTGGCTTGCAACCCAGGCATGTGCTCTGACTGGGGAATCAAACCGGCAGCCCTTTGGTTCGCAGGCTGGCGCTCAATCCACTGAGCTGTACCAGCTGGGGCTATTTATAATTTTTTTTTATTTTAAGTGTACCATTCAGTGAGTTTTAACAGATGTGTAGTATATACTCATATTACCCAAACTCTTAACAACATAGAGAACATGCATGTATATTTTAAGGATTATTCTTTAATATAAGGTATGCTTTTAAATGTTTGCTTTGAAAAAAAAAAAGAAAAGGTTTGCTAAAACCTTGTGAGGTATTTCAAAGTATGCCCAGTAGTCCAGTGTTTGTTTTGCCCAGGGAAGCAAACATCTGTGAAAGCATTTTGCCTGCTCATGTTTACAGTAGGGAAAGATAGTAGAAGTCATCTTCAGATATAAACCATAGAAAGAAAGAAAAATTGGCAGCAGTTTTTGGGTGCTTTATTGTCTGTCTGTAGCTATCTGTGTGTTCACCGGCATATGCCACATACTACAGGTCAACAGAAGTTTCCTTCTTGTTAATCAGGATTTTATTCTGAGAATAAAATATAAAGCAGTCCCCTAATTCTTTAAAAGTACTCTTTATGAAAAACTATTGGTTTGGGGGCTGATGATCCCATCTGCCTTCTGCTTTCAGCTTTTCTGGGCTTACAGCTGTGAAGGAAGTAGGACCTTGAGCTTTTATGGGAGGATTTTTTTTTTTTAAACAACAAGCAGTTACTGATTTCTGTGGTGTGGGGGTATCATATATAATTATTTAAACTGGTTGCCCCGCTTACAAAACAGATCTGGAGGATAAGCACAGTGAGAGGTAGGTGGAAGCTAATATCTAGCATTAGATTCTGTTACCCAGTATTTTCCTTTTGAAGCCATATAAAGAGTTGCCTATAAATCATTCATGACCATGGCACATGTGCTGAAGTTGTGTCTGTGTGAGTTTTTAAGTATGTCCTATTCAGTAACTTTGAGAATTTTAGTGTACTTTATTGTCACTCTAAAAGTACTCTTGATAATTTGTGACTGTAGTCACAGGATGCTCAGCGATCATTTCAAGCAGCCTAGGATATCCTGTTAATTTTCTTTGACCAAGTACATGTTCCATATTCCATACAATCCTCAAGAAAATTTTATTTTTTGTGTTGTTCTTTATGTTTTTTTTCTGATGTGTTTATACTTAATACCCTGTTTTCAGTCTGAGATCCCAAGTAAACAGCCTGAGACACCCGATGATATCATTCCTCAAAAGGTAAAATACAAATTACCATAAAAGAATGCAAAACACTTGCAGTTTTCTTTTTGGGGTTGTTTTGTTTTGTTGTAGTGCATGGTAGATTAGACTAACTTGAAAGATTGACTTTCAATTTGCTCTTCCTGTAAGTTTCTTAGAGTTGAAAATTTGGTTTCATTCATGCTAAGAACTGTTGTAGTCTTTCTTGGCTTTGCTCTAATTGGCTTCCCAGGGTCTGTGTGCTGCTCACTAACAGGCAGAATATTCATTGCTCTCACCATAAAGTGTGTGTGGCTTCATATGTAAACTAACAAGTTTGGACGCATGTTAGTAATGGGCAGCCTGACACCTTCAACTTTTTTTTCCAATTACTCATTTTTATAGATAACAAACTATGTATTTTGAGAATGCAAGGGTATCCTCTTTTAACATTATATACCAAGAGTACATGATCACATTTCAAAATACAATTTAAATTTATTTTAATTTGTTTTTTTTAATTATGATTTTGTTGTTCCTGGAAGATTCTGTATATAATTCATGGGGAAGAAATGTAGTTCTTCAAAACACAGAAATATACCCCAAAATACTTAGGGAAAATTGCTTATGTTTCCAGGTTTAAATCTGTATATGTCCCATGTGTTAATTCATTGTCTTGCCCATCACTAACTCTGCTTTCATCTTTTTAAAAATGAACAGTTTTGTGTTGAAGATAACTGTTATACCTCATGTAGAAGGTTTGTGACAGTGCAAAGTTTACTACCTTTCTTTCATTTAAAAAATATTATAATATTCTTATTAGTTTTCTAAAATATTGCAATATTCTTATTAGTTTGCTCATCAGATTGATCTTTCCATAATTGTAATATTATTTTACATCATCTTAATACTTTCCTATGTTATGTAAAAGATTTCAGTTTCCATTTGGGCATATCATTCTTTAGTTAGCCAGCAGCTCTCTTTATTCCCTGACTCTGCCTGAAGTTAAAAGAAGGGCAGTTTGGCTTTAGATAGGTTTCTTTTTATCTGAAAATTGATATATTGTTTTATATTTCAACCAACTAGACACTTGTGTTCTACTTCAGTTTGAAATCATTTTTTTAAAAAGGTATTGCTTGAAATAAGCATTGTCATAGAAAATACATGTTGACGACCTGAGTTTGAAGAGTAGGCCGATAGAATATTTTCAATTATATACTCTTATTCATAGGAAAGGAAAAGTAAAATAATGTTTACAAAGGAACATTTTAAAGCATGTTTCAAACTCCATCTTTTTCTTAATTGTTAATCCTAAATCTGAGTCTAATTCTGATTGAGGAGCCTTTGTACATATCAACTTTTCTGTCTGGTTTTACATTCTTATAGAAAATTTTAGATAATTTTTTATTGTATATGTAAAGAAAAGCAAGTTTAGGTCAATTGGGGAATTTGTTTTTAGGGTAAATATTAATTATGCTTAAAAAGGAATGCTATATCATGTCAAAATTAAATTTTTTCTAATGTTCCTAGGTAATAAATATCTTTTTCAAATAGACTTACGTATGTTCTTGATATACTTTTAGTAAGTAAGGTTATGGGTCATATTCTTCTGCACAATAAACAATGAGGATGTGTTAACTAATTAGAGATACCAGCTCAAAATGGCAGACCAACCAGAGAGCGCCATCTGGCCTGAAGCCGGTTGATTCCATCTTAGGTCAGGACTCTCTGAAGGTTTTGGCCATTTCCAGAGCTCCAGTGAGCCCTGGGAACATGCGAAAGAACAGGGCAGTCCTCAGCCTCTACCTCCAACTATCTGGAATAAGCACTCATACGGATGACTCCAGCTGAATGGCTGGCCCTTGATGCCTGAGCTACATACTGTACTGGGGTGGATGCAGAGTTCCAGGCTCCTCACAGACAAAATATCTCCTTGGGGTCCAACACTGGGCATTCTCTTCACCCTATTGGATAGGGAGGTTCTCTGATACATCAGTGAGGTTCTACTGTACTAACATGGAGAGGTTATTTGACTGGAGATTATTTATTTCTATTTCAGGAAAACAGAACTGCTAATATCATTTTATATATGTCTTTTAAAAATCAGTGGAATTTAAAAATAAAGAAACAACCCAAAAATCTATGGATTTACTGTGTATAAAAATACCTATTAAAAATCCCTTAGAAAAGGTGACACATAAAGAAGTCTTGACACCATGCCTTCCCTTGCGAAGCTTATATTTTAATTCTTGAAGATAATTATTTCTTTTCTCCTGTTATTTCTTAGAAACCTGCTAGGTACAGAAGAGCCGTAAGTTACGACAGTAAAGAATACTACATGCGACTAGCCTCTGGCAACCCAACTGTTGTCCAAGATGCCATCGTGGAGACTTCAGAGGGCGAAGCTACCCAACAAGAACCAGAGCATGGTGAAGACACTATTGCCAAAGTCAAAGGTCAGGCTTCTGGATTTTAGTTTAAAATCATTGGGAGCATCCCTTATATTTGAATTTATAGAAAAAAGTGTGATTAGCTGTAAACAGTGGGGTCAACCTTAAAGATATCCATAAATATTATACCACCTGACCCAACTTAAAAAATAATTTTTGTATCAAAACTGAAGCTACTGGCTCTTCTTTATTGCCTGTAGATGAATGTATTGTACCCATTGGCTTGATAATTTTTTTTATTATTTTCTGCAGAATTCTCTGTGGCCCTTGATATTTTCAGTTAAGGCCCTAATAAGTAAATAAATACTTATAAAATTAAAACAAGCACTAAGTATGTGCCATTAGTGCATATTGCCAACAGTAAGCAATGAGGGTCTTTCTTCCTGGTATTATTCCAAATCTACACTTTATGGAGCTTAGAGTAAAGCAAACATATGGTGATGAATAGTGCTCAAATGGCCATGGGCTTTTTTGGTTGTTATTTTATTTTTCTTATTGTATTTTTTTTCCATTACCATTAGCCCCCTTCTACCTCCCCTCACCGCCCCCACCCTCACCACACCGTTGTCCATGTCCATGAGTCCTTTTTCCATTTTGCTCAATTACCCCCACCCCCTGCACCCCCCCAGCTTAGTTCTCATCTGATCTCTATCTGTGAGTCTGTCTCCATTTTGCTTCTTAGTTCAGTTTGTTCATTAGATTCCACATACACATGAAATTATATGGTATTTGCATTTCTCTGACTGGCTTATTTTGCTTAACATAATGTTCTTCAGGTTCATCCATAGTGTAACAAAGGGTAAAATTTTCTTCTTTTTTACGGACCAGCAGTATTCCATTGTGTAAATGTCCCATAGTTGTTTAATCTACTCATCTACTGATGGACACTTGGGCTGCTTCCATATCTTGGTAATTGTAAATAACACTACAGTAAATATAGGGGTGCTTATGTTCTTTCGAATCCGTGTTTTGAGTTCCTTCAAATATATTCCCAGAAGTGGTATCACTGGGTCAAAAGGAAGATCCATTTTTAATTTTTTGAGGTATCTCCATACTGCTGTCCACAGTGGCTACAGCAGTCTGCATTCCCACCAACAGTGCAGAAGGGTTCCCCTTTCTCCACATCCTCACCAGCACTAGTTTGTTGATTTATTGATGATAACCATTCTGACAGGTGTGAAGTGATATTTCATTGTGGTTTTAATTTGCATTTCTCTGATAATAGATGACATTGAGCATCTTTTCATGTCTATTGGCCATCTATATATCCTCTTTGGAATAGTGTCTCTTCAGGTCATTTGCCCATTTTTTAATTGGTTTGTTTGTTGTTTTGGTGTTGAGTTTTGTAAGCTCTTTATAAATTTTGGCTATTAACCTCTTATCAGATGTATTGGAAAATATATTCTCCCATTCTGTGGATTGTCTTTTGATTTTGTTGATGTTTTCCTTTGCTGTGCAAAATCTTCTTAGTTGGATGTGGTCCCATTGGTTTATTTTTTTTTCTTTTGTTTCCGTTGCCTGGGGAGATATATCTGATAAAATATTGCTACGAGCTGTGTCCGAGATTTGCTGCCGAAGTTTTCTTCTACAGTTTTTATGGTTTCAGATCTAACATTTAAATCTTTACTCCATATTGAGTTTATTCTTGTGTGTGGTGTAAGAAAGTGGTCTAGTTTCATTTTTCTGCATGTATCTGTCCCGTTTTCCCAACACCTTTTGTTGTATAAACTATCTTTAGCCTATTGCATGTGCTTGCTTCCTCTGTCAAATATTAATTGACTGTAAAGGTGTGGGTTTATTTCTGGGCTCTCTATGCTGCTCCATTGATCTATGTGTCTGTTTTTATTCCAGTACCTTGCTGTTTTGATTACTGTGACCTCATAGTATAGTTTGATATTAGGTAGCTTGATTCCTCCAACTTTGTCCTTCTTTCTCAGGATTGCTGTTGCTATGCAGGGCCTTTTGTGGTTCCATATGAATTTTTGAAATATTCTAGTTCTCTGAAATACATTGCTGGAATCTTGATAGGAATTACATTGAATCTACAGATTGCTTTGGGTAGTATGGACACTTTAATGATGTTAATTCTTCCTGTCCGTGAACATGGTATATGCTTCTACTTATTTGTATCTTCTTCAGTTTCTTTCTTCAGTGTCTTATAATTTTCAGAGTAGAGGATTTTTACATCCTTGATCAGGTTTATTCCTAGGTATTTTATTCTTTTTGTACCAATTGTGAATGGGATTGTTTTCTTAATTTCCCTTTCTGTTAGTTCGTTATTGGCATATAAAAATGGAACTGATTTCTGAATATTAACTTTGTATCCTGCTACGTTACAGAATTCACTCATCAGTCCTATAATTTCTTGGTGGAATCTTTGGGGTTCTCTATGTACAGAATCAGTGTCATTTGCAAATAAAGACAATTTTATTTCTTCCTTTCTAATTTGGGTGCCTTTTATTTCTTCTTGCCTGAATGCTGTGGCTAGGACTTCTAGTACTCTGTTGAATAAGAAAGGTGAAAGCAGGCACCCCTGCATTGTTATTGATCTTATGGGGAACACTTGTCGTTTTTCCTGTTAAGTATGAGGCTGGAGGTGGGTTTGTCATACTTGACCTTTATTATGTTTAGGTATGTACCCTTATTCCCACTTTGTTTGAGAGTTTTGATCATAAATGGGTGCTGGATTTTATCAAATGCTTTTTCTGCATCTATTGATATGATCATGTGGTTTTTGTCCTTCATTTTGTTTATGCGGTGAATCACATTTATTGATTAGTGAATGTTGTACCAACCTTGTATTCCTGGAATAAATCTCACTTGATCATGGTGTATGATCTTTTTGATGCATTGCTGTATTTGGTTTGCTAATATTTTGTTGAAGATTTTAGCATCTGTGCTCATCAGTGAAATTGGCCTATAATTTTCTTTTTTTGTATTGTCTTTATCTGGTTTTAGAATTAGGGTAATGCTGGCCTCATAAAATGAGGTTGGCAGCCTTCTTTCCTCTTGAATTTTTCGAAGTAATTTGAGGAAAGCTGTTAGTGTTTCTCAGAATATTTGGTAAAATTCACCTGTAAAGCCATCTAGCCTAGGGCTTTTGTTTCTTGGGAGTTTTTCTTACTACAGCTTCAAATTCACTAGGTGTAGTCTGTCTACACAGATTCCCTGATTCTTCCTGACCTAGCTTTGGAAGATTTTATGTTTCTAGAAATTTATCCATTTTGTCCAGGATGTCCAGTTTGGGTCCCCTCGCTCTCTCTCTCCCTCTCTTTTTCATGAGCCTGGTTAAAGGTTTGTCAATCAATTTTATGTTTTCAAAGAACCAGCTTTTGGATTCATTGATCTTCCATATCATTTTTTTCATACTCTTATTTTGTTTTTTTCTTCTCTGATCTTTATTATTTTCTTCTTTACTCGCTTTGGGCTTTATTTGTTGTTCTTTTTCAAGTTCCTTTAAGTTTAATGTTAGATTGTTTGAGTTTTTTCTTGTTTCTTGAGATAGGCCTGTAATGCTATGAATTTCCCCCTTAGGATTGGTTTTTCTGTGACCCACAGATTGTTTTGGATGGTTGTGTTTTTATTTTCATTAGTTTCAAGTTGTCTTTTGATTTCTATTGTGATCTCATTGTTCACCCATTCATCGTTTAATAATATGTTATTTAGCATCCATGTCTGTGTGTGTTTTTTCAGTGTTTTCCTTGTGATTGATTTCTAATTTCATAGCATTGTGGTCAGAGAAGTTACTTGGTATTACTTTAAATTTCTTAAATTTATTAAGACTTGTTTTGTGTCCTAAAATGTGGTCTATCCTAGGAAACGTTCCATGTGCACTTTGAAAAGTATGTATGTTCTGCTGCTTTGGGGTGAAATGTGCTCTGAAGATATCAATTAAATCCATTTGATCTAGTGTGTCATATAAGACTGCTGTCTCCTTGTTGATTTTCTGTCCAGAAGATCTATCCATTGAAGTCAAAGCGGTGTTAAAATCCCCGACTATGACTGCATTTCTGTCAGTCTCTCCTTTTATGTCCATCAAGGCCTGCTTTACATATTTAGGTACTCCTATGTTGGGTGTGTAAATATTTACTAGGGTCATGTCCTCTTGTTAAGATTGTTCCCTTTATCATTATGTAGTGTCTCTTACTATAGCGTTGGTTTTAAAGTCTGTTTTGTCATAAAAAAAGTATTGCTACCCTAGCTTTTTTTTCTTTCCATTTGCATGAAATATCTGTTTCCATCCCTTTAGTTTTAGTCTGTGTGCATCTTTAGATATGAAGTGGGTATCTTGAAGGCAGTACATATAAGGGTTCTGTTTCTTATCCATTCAGCTACCCTGTGTCTTTTGGTTGAAGCATTTAAGCCATTTACATTTATGGTGATTATTGATAGATATGTATTTAGTGCCATTTTATTGTTAGACTATTTTCCTCTGTTTCTTTTTTTCCCATTTCTGTTCTGTTTTTCTTCTCAAAGCAAGCCCTTTAACATTTGTTGCAGTATTGTTTTGGTGTTAACAAACTCCCTTAGCTTTTTCTTGTCTGGGAAACTCCTTAGTTCTCATTCAGTTTTAAATGATAGCCTTACTGGGTAATTAGCCTTGGTTGTAGGTCATTGCTTTTCATCATCTTGAATATTTCATACCACTCCCTTCTGGCCTGAAATGTTTATGTTGAGAAATAAGACGACGGTCTAATTGGTACTTCTGTGTAGGTAACTACCCATTTTTCTCTGATGACTTTTAAGATCTTCTCCTTGTCGTTAGTCCTTACCATTTTAATTATGAGGTGTCTTGGAGTGGGCTTCTTTGGTTCCAACTTGTTTGGGACTCTCTGAGCTTCCTGGACTTGTATGTCTTTTTCCTTCACCAGGTTAGGAAAGTTTTCGATCATTATTTGCTCAAACAGGTTCTCAGGCCCTTACTCCCTCTCTTCTTCTTCTGGTATTTGCGTGATGCAGATGTTGGTATGCTTCATGTTATCCTGAAGGTTTCTTAAGCATTCCTCATTTTTGAAAATTCTTTTTTCTTTATCCTGCTGTGCCTGAGGGTTTTTTTTCCTGCCTTCTCTTCCAAATCACTGATTCTATCCTCTGCTTCATCTAACCTGCTGCTTATTCCTTCCAGTGTATTATTTATTTCAGGTATTGCGTTCTTTATTTCTGACTGGTCCTTTTTTATGGTTTCTGTGCCTTTTTTCATGCTGTTGAGTATCCTTACAATCATTATCCTAAACTCTCTACCTGACAAAGTGCTTGCCTCCATTTCATCTAGTTCTTCTGGAGAATTCTCTTGTTCTTTCATTTGGGCCCTGTTTCTTTGTTTTCCTATTTTGGCTGCCTCTTTGTGTTTGTTTCTATGTATTCGGTAGATCCACAAGACTCTGGTGCAGGCCTGTGACTGGCCCTGGGCAACCTGTTTGGAGCTGTTAGTGATCCACAATGGGTGGCTCCCTCTTATGGGCCTGTGTGTGAAGAAAGAACCAGACTGCCCACCAAGGCTGGCTTTTATTAGCACCAGGCCTGGGGGAGGATCAGCTGAAGTCTCAAGCTCCCAATTATCCACCTCTGCCTTCTGGCTTTCTGTAGGACTAATCAGTGAATGTCTTCCAGCTGTACTTCTCAGCAGCCGGGCTTAAGCTGAAGGGCAAAATAATTCCTCAGAGCTGATGCCGTTCTTAGAGGAGTGCTCTGCCTGAGAGTAATGGCTCCTGCTGTATGGGGAATGACTCAGCCCAGGGATGCTGGCAGCTGACCCTTCAGTCTCCTCAGAGCCACCAGCCCCAGACTCTTCTTACACATCTCTGGTCCCTTATGCCCACCCTCTGCTGGAGTCCAGGGTAAATGACTGGGAACAGAATTTTGTGCATTGGACCTTGAATGCTTTCTGTTTCTCCAGCCATCTCTCCCTAGTGGACAGAAACCATGCTACTTTTCATAGCCATATGTTATTTGGGTTCCTTTTCTGGTTCTGGTGCTGCAGTCTGGGGAGCCCAGTTTGGCTCCCACCCTTCTCAAGGGGAAATTCCCAGCCACTGAAATATCCCTCCAGAATATCAGCTGCTGCCCATGGGAGCCCAGCCGGCCCTCTCATGCTTCCTCTACATGCCCTACTAGTCTTGCGGTCACGTGATTTCTCCTGTCTGTCATTGATTATAAGACTTCTCTCCAGATAGTGTTTAGTTGGCTATTCGGGATGATTTTTCTATAATTTAGTTGTAATTCCAGTTTGGTCCTTGGAAGAGGTTAGTGTAGCTTCCACTTACTTTTCCGCCTCTTGGGTCATCCACCATGGGCTTTTTGATTTTTACATATGTATGCACTCTTGTCTTCTTTGTACAGCTTCTCCATGATGTGGACCTTAACAACCCCTCCACAGTCTTAAAGATACTGATAAATAATTAAATCACCCTTCTCTGAAGCCTCTTCCAGCTCCCCTGTCCACCAGAGGTAGCCCTGTGTTCACATCTCTTAACCGCAGTTTCAGAGCTTTTTCACTGCTTTATGTTTTTCTAAATTGTAAATTTCTCAGAGGCAGAAATTATTTTTCATTTCATTTTATAGCTTTTGACACATGGCTAGCTCAAAGTGGGGATTCAGTCATTACTTAACAAATCAATCCATCATTTTAACTTTTTTAATCCTCCAGTTCACCATAAATTCAAAAGCCTTGGCATATTTTATAAATAAAGCCCCAAAATATAAATAAAGAACTGTAAATTAAAAATAAGTTCTACATCTTATAGACTAAAACTAATAGTGTATGATCATCTCAGCAAAAAACACCTTGAAAATTGTGATTCATTTCTCCTATTATTATAATATGCCTATCCTCTCATGATGACTCTGACTTACTAAACATTTATAATTGATATAACATTTTCATAGAATCCTTGGAACTTTTAGTAGTTGAATGGAGTTTATGACCTTTTGAATTTTCTTGACATTGTACCACCAAAATTTTGGAGATGGGCCCAAAGCTGTATTTACTGGGTGAAGCTCCCAAAGTATAATTCACAGAGTTAGGCCGCTTGCGTTTGGGTCATTGATACTTCACTTCTCCTGCCCTCATTTTCCTACACTCTTATTGAGCTGAGACCACAAATACCGGTGTCACTACTATGATATACAAGGTGTTATGCTCGACATAGAGTTGGAGGTTTTGATTCACTGAACCAGAAGTAATGTAGCTGTAAGCTCTTCCCCCTTGTGGATGTCCTCAGCAGGGCTGGATCTCTCTTCCTTACTTATTATACTCTTTTATATGTGAAAATAATGTTCTTCCCATGGCAAAGCAGAACCTCCGATAATACTTATTCAAAGCTGAAGATTCTAACAGGCTGACTTACACTTTTTCAAAATTCTTAGTGCAACTATCATTCATTACAGCTATCATAGGTGTAATATGACTTTTTTTGCTACAACTAAGACTATTCAGTGAAATGTGGGATTTAGAGTATATTTTGAGTGCTTCTTGTATTTTGGAATCTCATCAACTAATTTTAATGTCATCTCCTGTCACTATTAATAATCAAAATGTAGGCAGTAAAATTCCCTTAATCTGAAAATTAAATGATTTGTCCCTTTAACATAAAGAATTCTGTTAATGTTTTGCCCTGGTTGGTGTGGCTCAGTGGACCGAGTGCCGACCTGTGAACCAAAAGGTCACTGGTTCGATTACCAGCCAAGGGCACATGCCTGGGTTGCTGACCACGTCCCCAGTTTGGGGCATATGAAAGGAAATCATCGATGTATCTCTCACACATCGATGTTTCTCTCTCTCTCTCTCTTTCTCCCTTCCTTCCCTTCTCTCTAACAATAAATAAATTAAATCTTTTTTAAAAATTTTACTCTTATTCTTTATGAACTGATGATATGATCAGATTCATTCATGTATGAATGACCATACTACTGCTTGTGACATAAGTCTTAAAATAGCCCTTGTCGGTCCTCCAAGTAGGTGGACCCTCTTGGAATCATGTTTGTAAATTATAATTTTTTACTTCTGTTTCTGATTCTAATTGATCATTTATTCATGGTATCCCCTCAATGACATTTGTCCACAGGCAGCACCGTCTTTACCACTAATTATACTAAACTCCCTTTATCATCATCATCTGATACCTATTTAGAATTTACTGTTTATTAACCACAATGCTAAGTGTTTTTTAATAATTACCTCATACTGCCAACAATTCTCTAAGATAGATAGTAGTTTTATCCCTGTTTTATAGATAAGAAAACTGAGGTTCAGAGGTGGCAAATGATTCTCCAAGGTCACACAGTCGTTTAACTCCAGAGTCTATGTTGTTAGACCACTGAGCTGTGCTGCCTCCGTCTGCCTTCCGGAGTTATCAAATGGGAACTGTTTATGAGGGACTGCATGAGACTAAAATGCTTCCCAAATGGCCCCTGCAAGCTCACGCGGCCCTCTTGGTTATTGTCCTATAGGTCTGGTCAAACCTCCTCTAAAACGATCTCGATCTGCACCTGATGGAGGAGATGAGGAGAACCAGGAGCAGTTACAAGACCAGATTGCTGAGAGCAGCTCGATAGAAGAGGAGGAGAAGACAGATAATGCCACCCTACTGCGCCTGTTAGAGGAAGGAGAAAAGGTATTGTGCTTCTAAAAAGTGAGGATTGTATTTAAGTAACTCATTTCCATTTTACAAGACTAGTTGATAGGGTAGCAGAAGATAAATATTTCAGCCTCTGTGATGAAATACAATATTAAACAACATTTTGGGTTCATTGCTCTACTTATGCCATCTTTAAGATTTTCTGATCTAGCAGAGCACACTAAAGAGTATGAAGTTTCATCAGATACAATATTAACGACTGACATGTAATTCAGTATCTTCCTCTATACCCTTTATTACACTGCAGTCTTGCTATAATTCTCTATTCCAAACTCATGTATACAACCCATTCTGGCATTGTATTAATAATTTTTTCAACACCTCTGTAATTCCAGAAACCACAGAGAGGAAGCTTCAGCCAGTCTGTACTGTCTCCCCCAGTCTTGTATTTAACCCCTACTGTCCTTCACTCATAGAATATTACCTTGCCTTCCCATTTCTCTCAACCTCCTGGACCTTGCCCATCTCTCCTAGCTCATTTTATTGACTCTTTTTTCGTAGCCTATGCCCCCTGCAGTATTGTATGCCTTGCAGTTTATGGCATCTATGATGTTATTTCCTCATTCTGCACTTAATTCATTGTCTTTGCCAAAACACCCCTCTCTCCATCATTTGTATAACCTCTCCTTATAACTCCCATTGATACAGCCTCATTGATTTGTATGTCTTTAATACTCAAATGTAGGAAATGCTTCTTGACTGTCCTGCCATCTCAGGCTTGATTAGCTACCCCTCCTCTGTACTTTCAGAATGCCTTGTCTGTATATATATTATTGTATTTTATCATGTCATGATTATTTGTTCCTGTGTCTGGCTCTGCCCCTAGACAGGGAGCTCCTGATGGACAGGTGCAATTTCTTATTTCTCTTCCATTGTTTCACACAGTTCCAGTCTCCTAACAGACACCCAGTAAACCTTTGAATGAAGAAGTGATTGGTTAAGTAAATAAAAGAATAAATGAATGAAGGAATGTATTAATGTATAGTGATTATCTTCTTTGTAAAGGATGGTCTTTTTGCTAGTTATATTAGATCTTGGAATAACCCCTGAAATTTTACCCACTACGAAATAGTAACCAGAAATCAGAATATAATCTTAAAAATTCTGTCCGAATGCATGGGCTTATTAATCTAGAATGAGAATATTTATAAAAATCAAAGTACATTAGGTCTGAAGGAAGCACAATAGAGGCTCTGGGGTATTAGGAAATTTTCTGTTTCTTGATTTAGGTGCTGGTTGTATCATATTTAGCATTTGAAAATCCAAGCTGTGTGTTTATGAAAAACATTGTTCTGTATGTATGTTACACTACAATAGTTATTTTAAAAGTACATCAGCATTTTTCCTGTAACATTTTACATTTTCATTTTTGAAGTAGTTCAAATGTGGCTATGAAAATTGACGTATATTTATATATTTTAGAGAAAATTATTTTCTAATGCTGTCATTTGTTAGACTTTTAATCTCATTACTACAGTTTTTCCTCTAATTGCCTTATGTTTCAATAGTCCAGGAAGTGTATTCAGACTGACATTTATTTGACATTTGTTTGCCTCTTGTTTAGTTGTTGATTTTTTTTCCTTAACTCATATTGAACTGAGTTTAAACAAGAAAGAAATTTTACTAAGGACATATCCTGCTCATTGGAAAGAAAACAATACTTACTTTGAGAAATTTAGCAACCCCTTCCTCCTGTGAGGAAAATACTACTTCTGCCAATTTGGGCTTTTTACAATGGCACAGCAAACGGTCTGCCAGGCAAGCAGGATCCAGGCTGGAGCAGATAGGGACAAATATCCCAGTTCTGGTTCCAAGAGTTGTTATAGAAGAAGGAAGTGAGCTGTGTGGAAGACAAGACAGCCAACAATTGCTAACATGATTGCGTACACTATCCTGTTCTTGCGACAAGCCAATGTACATTTGAAATTTACATACAAAGACACAGAGGTCCAGAGAAATGAGGAAACTTGGCTAAATCTATAAGTAACAAAACTGGTAATTCATTCAGTATTGTTAGGCTCTGCAGATGTTTTTCTTTTTTCACTTTTCTTTTTTCTTTTTAATTTTATTTATTGATTTAAGAGAGAAGAACACTAATTTGTTGTTCCACTTATTTATACATTCATTGGTTGATTCTCATATGTGCTCTAACCGTAGATCAAACCTTCAACCTTGGCATATGGGGACAACACTGTAACCAACTAGCTACCTGGCCAAGGATGCAGACCTTTTTCACTCTATCATCTTCCCTCACAAAAGGCACAGTTTTAATCTGTTTACACGTATGCCCCAATTTCCTTTCCTGCCAAGTTTGTTGTGACCATCTCCCTCATTATCTGACTTGTTCATCACTTGTAGAACGGAGTACATATGTGCCTGGCTTATAGTGAGTACTCAGTGAATATTGAGAGAAATGGATGGATGGATGGGAGTGGGTGGATAGGAAGGAGTAAATGACTGTTTCCTTTTACTGAGATCAACTGCAAATCATAATACTGTCTTAGTAGATTTTCTCCATATGATTAAACTCAGATTTAATATGCTTAGGTCAGGGATTGCCATCACAGAGCGACATCTTGGTAAAGCCCTGTTTCCCCATGAAATTCATGTTTTAAAACAGTTTGCTTCAGTTATAGCAAAAAAGAAATTATCTCAATTTTTTTTAAATATGTTAATGAATGTATATGGTTTTCTTTCTAGATCCAACACATGTACCGCTGTGCTCGAGTACAAGGCCTAGATACTAGTGAGGGGCTACTTCTTTTTGGTAAAGAGCATTTTTATGTGATTGATGGATTTACAATGACAGCAACAAGGGAAATAAGAGACATTGAAACTTTACCTCCAAAGTAAGTAAATGAATGAAGAGACACAAAGTACAGCTATCTTTAGAAAACAATATATTCAAATAATTTTGTTCATCCAAAAATTGTGTTTTAAATAATATTATTTCTCAGTTTGTGTGCATCTGTTATTAAAGATTCACAAAGGTAATAATTATTTAAAATAATAAAAAATTTTCCTTTTATATCACAATGAAAACTAAATAAAATTTATGACTGCATTAATAACATTAGATGCCAAATTCCTTATATTTGCAATTTTTTTTTCTTTTTTTTAGGAACTGTTTTTTGTTATTGTGATTTTTTCCATTATAGTTTATTCCCATTATACCCTCTTCCACCTCTACCCACCCCACCCCCATAATCACCGCACTGTTGTCCATGTCCATGAGTCCATTTTCTTTTTCTGCTCGACCCCTCCACCGCCTAACGCTGCCCCCACCCAAGAGCTGTCAGCCTGCTCTCTATCTCTGAGTCTGTCTATTTTGCTTGTTAGTTCACTTTGTTCATTAGATTCCACATGTGAGTGAAATCATACGGTATTTGTCTTTCTCTGACTGTCTTATTTCACTTAGCATAATGTTCTCCAGGTCTATCCATGCTGTTGCAACGGTTGAACTTTTCTTCTTTTTTACAGCCAAGTAGTATTCCATTGTGTAAATGTCCCATAGTTGTTTTATCCACTCATCTACTAATGGACACTTTGGCTACTTCTAATCTTGGCTGTTGTAAAAACGCTACAATAAACATAGAGGTGCTTATATTCTTTCAAATTAGTGTTTTGAGTTTCTTTGGATAACTTCCCAGAAGTAGAATCACTGGGTCATAAGGCAGTTTTATTTTTAATTTTTTGAGGTAACTCCATACTGCTTTCCACAGTGGCTGCACCAGTCTGCTTTCCCACCAACAGTGCAGAAGGGTTCCACTTTCTCCACATCCTCACCAGGACTAAAATTTCAGTACAAACACAGTTGTAGAGAAAATGCAGGTAGCTGCACAATATTCTAACAGATGAAAGAGCACCCCTGTCCTCTGGGTGCCCTACAGGCAGTGTGACTACAGCACAGGCAGGAATTAAGTAAGTTTTATCCATCTTCCTTTTCTTCTGCAAGACAAAGCTAGAACGAAGATTAAAAGCTAAAGACTTAGAAATCAACATGTTCTTCCTTTAACATTTCTGACACCTAACACTATTGAATGTGGACATGGCCATTGCAGTTCATTCCTAGGAAATGTTTTAAATAATTACTTTCATCAACACTCGGGGCCACATTATGACTTTTCATGAGCCTCATCCTCCATATAAAAATATTAAAAATTATATTTTATGACTTGGTTTAAAGATTAATGTATTCATATTTTATATTAAAGTGTTTTCTTTTGCCTAAAAGTTTAATTTTTTTCTGATTTTAAAAGAAATTAAAACATTTTCTTGGGCCCCTAAAAGTACTTAGACTTAGGCACTCTGCCTGATTGATAAATTGATCCTGACAGCAATAATGGGATTTTTTTCAATTAACTTCATCTAAGGAGGTGGCTTGTATGCTGGGTAGCTGACAAATTATTCTGTTACACGTATTTTTTTGAACTGCACTTTCTGATATACTGTTCCCTACTCCTAGTAATATGTTGAAAATAATAGCTTTTGTTGAACTGTGAATTTATCTCTTGTTGTGTTTTTGTTTATGTCTTTCTCTTGGCTGCCTGTAGTATGCATGAGCCAATTATCCCTAGAGGAGCCAGGCAAGGCCCCAGTCAACTTAAGAGGACTTGCAGCATTTTTGCATATGAAGATATCAAAGAGGTACATAAAAGGAGGTACCTCCTGCAGGTGGGTCGATTTAGTAATACTAAATGTTTTGTCATGTTCCTTTTTTCAGAGGATATATTATTTTAAAATTAACACATGCTATGAAAACCCTCTATAGGACCTGCATTATCCCTTAGAATATTTCTTAGATTATTCCTTAAATTTGATTATGTGATAAGCAAGCTCATATTACATGGGCACATAACTCTATATAATGTATCTTAAAAAAAAAAGACAGCCTAAAACTTAGGTGATATCATTGTCATCCATCCTTATCTATAGCTATCCAACTCAACATTAAAATTGCATTTTAATATAAAAATTAACCCTCGTTATAATTTTACAGAATTATAACTTTATTTTATTCTACCATTACTCTTAAATTTTTAGAAACAAATTGAGAACACATTCACAACAGATTGGCTTTGTTTATTTTATAATTGAATCTGCTGGGACTTTATGACAGTGTTCTTCAATGAGTTAATTTTTTTCAACATTGTAGAAGTTGATAATGGAAAAGTTAATATATAACCTTATTTTTGTTCTTAATTTTTTTTTCCCTGATCATTTCAGCCTATTGCTGTGGAAGTTTTCTCTGGAGATGGACGGAATTACCTCCTTGCTTTTCAAAAAGGAATTAGAAATAAAGTCTATCAAAGGTATTGTTTATCACAAATACTTTGTAATGCTATCCTGGGAAGAGATGCAAGGGAAACTAGTACCAGTTTCTAAAAATCTAGAATTCAGATCAGTGAATTAACTTCTTTGAAGAAAATGTTTGTTTCATTTTTGCCAACCTCTTAAAACAATGTTTTTCTAACTAGCTTCTACAATGATGCTATTTTATTTTGAATTGCCTTTTTTTCTTCTGGTAACTTATAGTTATCATCAAAAGCTACTTTCATCACTAAGTGCTGTGTCTCCACATGTAAAAAAGGATGGTGAAACTGTGGCTTCAAAAATTATACTTTAGGTTCAAAATAGGCTTTCTTCACATTGAATAAAGAGACCGAGTTTCCTTAGAAATTACATTCATATGAAACTTTCTCTGAACTTGAAAGGGAAGTTGGATGCCTTCATCATTGAAAAAGTAGCACAGCAAAATAAAGCAGTTAATCTAATCTAAACATATGTTACTTTTGGTAAAATACATTTACAATTTATATTGTAAAAAAGAGAAACAGTACATATCCATGGCACTTGAAGATATTTCTGTTGGATGTATAAATGATGAGGTTTTTATGAACTGATCATAGACATGAGAGACCTTCTCTTACTCTTTGAAGGGTGGCATAGATGCTGCAAGCCTTCTAGTAAGGGAAGTTTTGTATTTCAAGTGATTGCCATGAGAAGCGACTAATATCAAGCAACATTGCTTATCATTACAGTACAGTAATATTACCAGTGAGCACCTGGGAATGAGGTGGTTCTTCAAATCAAGTGGTTGTCATGTGAATTGGTAATTCACATATGGGAAGAACTAAGTAAAATGACTGAAATTTTAATTATTTATCTTACTAATCTCTAAAGGCGATACTGTTTTCAACACTAGGAAATTCTTTATTCTTCATGACTAGAAACCATTACAAGGAGATACGTTTTTCTTTCTCTGAGAAAATTTTTGTGTCCACATTCATTCCAAGAATTTCCACATAATTCTCTTTGCCTTTAAAAAATTTATGTTGACATTGTAAGCAACTCTGAAAAATATTTATGTGTCACATAAGTTTCTTTTCTTATGTATATCTTCATTGTTCAGTAGTATGTCTGTTCTGTCATTTGTTTAGCTATCATGATTCCTTGCTGTCTTGTGAATATTTAGCTGTTAATTACTCTAGGACTTCATTAAGTTGGCTCAATTCCTGGAATCAGTGTTGCAAGGCCTTTTCTTCTGGTAACATGGCAGCATATGTAAAAATCCCAAATGACTGATTTTGCTATAGACCTTTATTATTTGGCTTTGGAAGGCAACATCTTATCCATTTTTTTGTAACAGAGTATTCTGACTATTGTGTATTCCCATTACCTGCCATTATTTGGGGACTGAAGAGGTAAATGCAACAGTTAAGGCATAAATGAACCATCTATCATTTTTTTAAAAATTTTATTTTATTCTTGTTTACTCTATTACAGTTGTCCCAATTTTTCCCCCTTTACCCTCTTCTGTCCCGTCCTACCTCCCGCTCCCATAGTCTGTCCCCACCCTGTTGTCCACGTCCATGGGTCCTTCATACATGTTCTTCGACTAGTCCCTTCCCCTTCTTCCCACCACTCCCCCCACCCCCTTTCTTCTGGCAGCTGTCAGTCTGTTCTCTGTTTCCAGGTCTCTGGTTCTGTTTTGCTTATTAGTTTATTTTGTTCATTAGATTACTCTTATAAGTGATATCATATGGTATTTATCTTTTGCTTCCTGGCTTATTTCACTTAGCATAAGTCTCCCGTTCCATCCACTGTGTTGCAAAGGGTAGGAGTTCCTTCTTTCTTTCTGCCGCATAGTATTCCATTGTGTAAATGTACCACAGTTTTTTAATCTGCTCATCTAATAATGAGCCCTTAGGCTGTTTCCAACACTTGGCTATTGTAAACAGTGCTGTTTTGAGCATTAGGGTGCACAGGTTCTTTTGAATTGGTGTTTCGGGATTCTTAGGGTTTATTCCCAGCAGTGGAATTGCTGGGTCATAAGACAGTTCTTTTTTTAGTTTTTTGAGGAAATTCCATACTGTTTTAAACAGTGGCTGCACCAGTCTGCATTCCCACCAACAGTGCACTAGGGTTCCCTTTTCTCCACATCCTCACCAGCACACATAGCAATATTTTTGGCAATATGTCTCCTAGGGCAAGGGAAATAAAGGAAAAAATTAACAAATGGGACTACATCAAATTCAAAATCTTCTGCTCAGCTAAAGAAACCATCAAAATGAAAAGGGAACCAACTGTATGGGAGAACATGTTTGCCAGTGATACATTAAACAAGGGTTTAAATCTCCAAAATATATAAAGAACCCACACAACTCAGCACCAGGAAGACAAACAATCTAATCAAAAACTGTTGAGAGCACCTGAATAGACACTTCTCCCAGGGGGACATACACAGGACCCAGAGACATATGAGAGGATGCTCAGCATCATTCACCATCACAGAGGTGCAAATTAAAACCACAGTGAGATATCACCTCACACCTGTCAGAATGGCTATCATTAATAAATCATCCATCCTTTCATAAGCTCCCATTAGATTCTGACTGAGACTTCATTTCCAATTTTATGCTGTTTTTAAATTTTCAGATTTTTGGCTGTAGTACCATCTTTAACGGACAGTTCAGAGTCTGTGTCTGGGCAACGACCGAACACAAGTGTGGAGCAGGGGTAGGTGGTTTTGCTGCTTGTATTATAATTTAATAGTAACATTAGGATGTTCGTATCTAGATAGTATTTTTCAATATTCTGATGATGTTCTCTCTTCCTGGTGGTTGCACAAAATTGTTTAATTACTGAAAACTAGAAAGAAAAAAAATATACGCATGACCACTCATGCCAAATCAGAGCTCACATTTTAATCAGTTTCCTTGGAGTCTTTCAAGTGTACATATATTCCTGTATGCATGACTGAGTTCATACTATACAGCTTTCTGTTCTGCTTCTTCCATTCAATGTTTTATGTAAATATTCTGCTGCTTTAAAAAATTCTTCAGAAATATTACTGTATTTGCTACTTATTCATCATATGTATAAAACACATTCTTTTATTTATGGATATTTCATTTTTATCATATTCCCTTTTTAAAATAATGGAAATGTGATTCCTGATTATTTTTTAGAATAAAGTCCTTTTAGTAAAATAAAGGGTGTGAATTTGGAGGGTTTTGGCACACACCAAACCAACTTAATTCCCATAAAAATTCTACATGTTATATTCCACTATTTGTAAGTTTGTCACCATAACATGCTTGTCAACTTTTTATAATTTTTAAAATTTTACTGATTTTATAAAATGCTTTTTTTTTAGTTTTAAATGTGCATTCTTTTATTATTAGCACTAGAGCTCTGTAAATGTTTGTTATTAGCCACTTTAAAATCATCATTTGTGAATTAACTATAACTTTTGACCTTTTTTTTTTCTGAGTTTCATGGTGGTGATGGTGGTTTGATTTTTTCCTCTTGAGATGTAATTCACATATAACATTTGATTATTTTCAGGTATACAATATATTGATTTGATATTTTTACATATATTTTGAAATGACCATCACAGTAATTAGATAATTAACCTCTCCTCTTGAGTTATTATTAATTTGTATGGAATTTTTCTATAATAATGTATTACTCTTATGCTTGTCATATCTGTTGCAAATTGCCCAGTTTTACTTTTTTTTAACATTATGCTTTTATGTGTTCAAACCTATCAGTGGTTCCGTTTGCTCTTTTCAGCTACTTTTACTCTTAGAAAGTCCTTGTAGGTGGCCATTTTAAAGTCCTTCTAGATGTAACCATTTTAAGAATCCATGTACCCACCTCCTACATGTACCCACTGTAATTCATTTACAGTCACTCAGGACTGCTCGTCCTTTATAATCCACTGGAAGAGAAGCAGTGCTTTTGGGCTACAAATGAATTATTGCAATATGCAAGAAAATGACTTAAAACTTTACTGGAGATTGTGTAATTTGTAAATAAAATTTGAGTCTAGTCTGTGTATATCTAAATATATTAAATTCGTGTATTTCTGCTTAGGTTATTGCTTTATTTTTCTTTAGCTGATATTTAGCAAATACAAATGCTAAATATATGTTTCTGTTAAGCTCAGAAACATGTTCTGTTCCTAATCATTTGTGTTGTAAGTACAAATACAGGAAGTGAAAGGCTCCGTTAGAGTACATTGAGCCTTTTTCCTACTTGTGATCAAATTACTAGTATTTTTACCTGCCTAGATAATCTTCAACTTGCTGTTTCATTGTTCCTACTACTTTTTGTGCTGAATTGGCAGTTCTTAAAGAACTTCTAAAAGCTCAGAGGCAAGAAGCAGATATTCATTTCCAACATTAATCTTCTTTCTAATGTTCCCTTTCTTATAAACTTGAGGAGCGATCATATCTCTTTTTCAAGGGAGAGTATCCTCTGCTTTCGCTTTCCCGCTAATGGGAAGAATTTGTCTAGGAGTGGAAAGTGCTGTCTGTACCATTGAGCTGAGCCTATTAATTTCCTTTCGAACACTAAAATATATAGTTAAGTGTTTGCCTACTGGTTCAGTGACCACTTTATAATCTTCAAAATATTATCAGTGTTATAAAGCTGTTAAACCTAAAGAAGTGTTTTATAGCATCTAAAAAAGACTGCTATCAAAAAAAAAAAGTCCATAATATTAAATGACCTGAACAGCAATGACTTTTCTATCAAAATTTTCATATTCTCATTCACATATCAACATCTCTTTTAGGAAACGTGCTATGGCATCTACTATGTACAAAATATTGTGTACCATTTGTTATTACAACTTAATGTACTCAAATCCTTTTACATAGTGATTATTGGAAAAGATAGAAGGTTGGACTAGATCAATATTTTTCAGACTCTTTTGCCATAACCCACAGTAAAAAAACTACTAGGTCTGTCCAGAAAGTATCCATCCATATACTGTGAAAAATAGAGATATTCATTGAAGATGATACAAGATACAAGAAACATTGTACATAGGACAGTGACACCTCAGTTCCCTTCAAAGTAGGCACCTTCGGACCTCACACAGTTCTCCCAGTTGCCGTCAGCTGCCCCATCAGATTTTGCTGGATCTCATTGACATTCTGAAATCTCTTCCTTTTCAAAGGTGATTTTAATTTTGGGAAAAGCCAGAAGTCGCAGGGTGCCAAATCAGGGCTGTAGTGTAGGGGCTGAGTCACGTGGGTGATTTGATGTTTTGCCAAAAAACTTTGCAGGAGACATGATATGTGAGCAAGTGCATTGTCATGATGAAGCTGCCAATCACCATTTGCCCATAGCCACGGCCTTCTGAATCATCCGGATAATTTCCATGGAGGAATGTTCAAGCTTAACGCAAAATTTGATGGAGATTCGTTGCTCTACTCACTCAGTCCTTTCTAATGCGATGCCACACAGTACACGTGCTCACTCAACGGCATCTACAGCCCCCACTGTCTAGTCCAGTAAGGTTGTCCTTGTTCACACATGCACTTTCCAGTCCTCTCACTCCTTGGCTGCCAGGTTACATTGATGTTGTACAAGCCATTCTCATTATATTAACAATGGATAGACTTTTTCCAGACAGACCTCGTATATTCTACATTACATCCCAGGACACACAAACTGAATTAGAAAAACAAAGACAAAACTTGCTGAAAATACTTTCCGTTACTATTTGTGTTGCCTTCCAAAGTTCTATTTCCTTCCATTCAATTCCATGTCATTTCATATTCACACTGCTGATTACAACCCACTAAACTGATTTTATGACCTACTAATAAATCATCCTCATAGTTTGAAAAATTCCAGGAGAGAGTGACTTAAAATTTTCAGCTCTATAATTGGTCATATTTAAAGTGCTACTGCCTACAATTTAATTAATTATTTCTTATTTTCAGATCTGGGTTGCTTAGCACTTTGGTTGGAGAGAAATCTGTCACTCAGAGATGGGAGGTAAGCCTCCTTTGTAATTTATAGTTGGGTGGTATAAATCATACAGTGAAAAGCACTTTAACAATTCATGAAATATGCACCATAGGAAAACAAAAGTGGTGTTTTTGTTCTTTTGAGAAAAAATTTTGATGTTCTGAAATCTGTAAGAAAGAAATTGTCCTTTACCTCATTTTGCATGTAACATTTTTAAAAGTGAACATAGTGGAGATAATTGATTGCTTTAAAATGAACCTTTATTTATCTTTCTCAAGAGAGGCGAAATAAGTAACTTCCAGTATTTGATGCACCTGAACACTTTGGCTGGTCGATCATATAATGATCTCATGCAGTATCCTGTTTTTCCTTGGATCCTGGCAGATTACGACTCAGAGGTAAATCTCAAATCATTTTGTGTAAGTGGAACACCTTTGAAAAGTAATTAGAGATAATGCAATGGCTCCAGTGTTTTATTTGCTTTAAAGTTCTCAGCAGCACTTATTCCAAGATAATGAGAAGAGCTTTAGCTTGGACTTATACAGAATGTGGATAATTGACAAACTTCTTGAGTATTAATTCATAACTTCTATTTGGTTTCTTAAGTGCTAATCAATTTTGTATCCAATGGTGGATGTCTCTCTCTTCTCTACACTGCAGCCTGTTTCAGAAACACATAATAGAGTCATCACTCTGTTTAAAATGATTCAGCGAATCATAATCATGATTTGAAGAGAATTTAAAAACCTCCGTAGCATGCCCTTTACAAAGTAGCTCTTATGAATCTATCCTTTACTCCCAGGATTGCTATTCTGGGCTACCCTGTCAGTCTCCCGGATATATCCCCTGAGTGGCTCTGCATGTGCCACGCTCCTGGCATGGAATTCTCCCCAGTGCTCATGTACATCTCTCCCAGTTACAGACTCACCTGGCTAGCTCCATTTCACCCTTCAAGACACACTTCAGTATCACCTCTGGGGAGTCTTTTGTCCTCTCTTTCCTCTTCTTCTGTTCACACACTGCCTTGAAGATGTATCATGATACTTTGTTTTACTGCATGTTTTAATCAAGACTTGTGTCTGACCCTACTCCACTGGGGTCCTTCAGTACAAAGACTGTCTTATAGATCTCTTAAGTCCC
Organism: Mormoops blainvillei; assembly: GCA_004026545.1. NCBI lineage: Eukaryota > Metazoa > Chordata > Mammalia > Chiroptera > Mormoopidae > Mormoops > Mormoops blainvillei. The sequence goes on from PVJD01000416.1 coordinate 303,308, forward strand.
AACATCTAGAAGAATGCCTGGTAATTAGTATATGCGTTAATGTTTGTTGAATTAACAAAAACAATTAATGAAGTATTTTGCTTATAGAATTTGAGAGGACCAATGTGCTAACTTAACTTATATTCATAAATGTGGATCAGTGTCTCCTGCCCAAGGCTTTTAAAATACAAGTTTCACAAAATTGGTCAGTCTTATGCCCTATAAAAAGAATACAAATTAAATATCCCACAGGTGCATATTTCAAATTTCTACTTTTAAATCCTTCAGGAGGTAAATTTAGGTTTCCTTTCAAATAATATGAATTACGTCAACTAGAGATGAGCATTTAAAATAATCCATGGTAGGCAGTCTGAAAGATTTCCATCCCAGTTGGAAAGTTACTTGATCTTGTTTGATGTTGTCTTGTAGATGTGAATGAATACTGAGTGCTCTACTTTATTTCACTTGCCAATTACCTCTAAGAAGGAAATACTCAAAAGTGAAGTTGGAGTGAAACAGGGGAGGAGGGGAACAGAACAGCAAGGAGATTTGATCCTCTGGTTATGTGGGCGATGGAGGATAAAGATGAATAGGAGCTTTTATGTCCAGAGTCTCCTTCTGTGTCCTTGCCAAGAATGGGGAGGATTTTCCCTCCTGCTCCTCATCTCCAAACGTGGATCCTGAGTGCCTTCCTCTGTGAGCACTTAAATTCCAAAGCAGTTGTCTTCATATTGAATCAGTTCACATACTACCATGTGCCTCTCTGTAAAGTGTGACTAACCAGTAGGTACATAACCTTGTTTTGGAGTCCAGTTCTGCCAATGTGACCCCACAGATACTAGCACATTTACAAGTTGCCATTGTCTGCTATTGTCACCGTATGTATCTATGCTGGTGAGAATAAAGGATTTATAGTAATGTGGAATTGTGTTTCGTGTTGAATTTTAGGAGGTAGATCTTACTAATCCCAAGACATTTAGAAACCTGGCTAAGCCGATGGGAGCACAGACAGATGAACGATTAGCTCAATATAAGAAGCGATATAAAGACTGGGAAGATCCTAATGGTAAGTAACTTTTCTTGTCATTAGACTTTATACCTAATTTCAAAAGTCAGCCATTATTTAGTGGTCTGACATCCATGCATCTTTCCATAAAGTGCTTATATATATCATTACATCTGTGTATGTTATATATGCACGTATCTATACAACTATCAGAGTAGAAAATCGGGTTTTGCATGAGAAGTGATGGCCATGCTCAGAAGAGATTTTTTAGATAGCCTGTCAGGAACTGACAGGAAACCACGCGTGTGTGCTTTGTGTAGGGCAGAAATTTTCCATCATAACGTGCCTTTATTTTGAATCATATTTAGGCCAGGAACTACACTTTTATTTATTAACTCTCTATTTCAAACCCTTTTGCATTAAACAATTCATTGACTACTTTCTAAAACACTATTCGTTTTACTTATATTTACTGTGTTTAATGTTTGTCATGAGTGCCTCGAAAACAAGCAAAACAATGAAAGGGAAAAAAAGAAAACCCTAACCCTAACAGTATTCCCTTTGTGGACGCTTTTCCCCCCTACCAAGAAGAGTGGTAAAACTTGCATAATATTTATAGACAATTTAGAGAAATACAGCTTTGCAAAGCCAGAACCTAGTCAACTGTAATCTAGAAGTCAATAAATATCCTACTTTAATGGAGATGGTTTACTCTTAAGGGTTATCTGTTACATTAAACCCTCAAAACATGAATTGCTAGATAGGCTAAGTTTGGGGGAAAAGGCATCGAATTATACTTAGTTTTGATTACTGCCACATATGTAAGTGAGGGGTAGCAGTGTCAGCAAAAAGTTCTCATTCAACAAATGCCAGTACTAACTGTATGTAGTATCACAGTTATCACACGTTAGCATTTTCAAACCTATTAATGCCAATTTTTTTTTAATATTTACTCTCTTGTTTTCAATTACGCTCTAACCTTTTTTTGAGCAGGAGAAACGCCAGCCTACCACTATGGGACCCACTATTCATCTGCAATGATTGTGGCTTCATACCTAGTGAGGATGGAACCTTTCACACAGATCTTCTTAAGGCTACAGGTAGAACTCTAAATTTAAAATTTTTCATTTTATACAAGCCTTCTTTCTATTTAAAATTGTTGCTTTTTGAAAAATATTGTCATCCTACTTTACAACAAGACCTGTGAAGTTTCAGGCTCGAAAGTAATCAAGCATAATTAAAGTGAAATATTGCTGGACCAAAATTGATGAATGAACTAGAATTCATTTATAATAAACAAGTGACATGATCCTTTAGCCAAAAAAGCAAGTAGCACACAAGGTCTGTCCAGAAAAAGCCCAGCCATTGTTTATATAATGAGAATAGTTCATGTGACATTGATGTAACCTGGCAGCCAAGGAGAGAGGACTGGAATGTGCATGCGTGAACAGTGACATCTTCACTGGACTAGTCAGCGGGGGCGGTAGACGCGTTGAGTGAGCATGTGTACTGTGTGGTCATCATGTTCAAAATGACTGAGTGAGTAGAGCGACAGATCTGCATCAAATTTTGCATTAAGCTTGAACATTCTTCTATGGAAAATATTCTGATAATTGAGAAAGCCACAGCTATGGGCATCTGGTGATTGGCAGCTTCATCACAACAATGCACCTGCTCATGCATCAAATCACCCAGGTGACCCAGCCCCACTACAGCCCAGATTTGGTACCCTGCAACTTCTGGCTTTTCCCAAAACTGAAATAACCTTTGAAAGGAAGAGATTTCAGACCATTGATGAAATTCAGGAAAATACGACTGGGCAGCCGACGGTGATTGGGAGAATTGTGTGAGGTCCTAGGGTGTCTACTTGGAAGGAGACTGAGGCATCATTGTCCTATGTACAGTGTTTCTTGTGTCTTGTATCTTCTTCGATAAATGTCTCTGTTTTTCATAGTACATGGCTAGGTACCTTCTGGACAGACCTCATATGCTTTCTAGCCATGTATATTTAAATCAGTCTTAACTGGCTGAATTCAATAAACTTTTTTTTTAATAATATAGTCTAGCTCATTTGCTATATTCTTTATTATAATTGCCTTTCTCCACATTCTCTTTCATTTATTCAGACAGTGTTCTAGGTGCTTAGAGGACTTAAGTGAATAAAGACAAAAGCCCTACCTTGTGGAGCTTATGTTCTATTTTGATTGAGGGAGCCAGACAAACAAAATAGATACATACATTGTCAGATGTTTTAGAATGTGATAAATGCTATCAGAGAAATATAGATCAGGGAAAAGGGAATGGAAAGCACAGAAATGGGAGGTGAGAGAGGTTATGATGCAGTTTTAAAGAGTAGTCATAGTAGGTCTCCTTGAAAAGGTGACATGTGAACAAAAACTGGAAGGAGGTGAGGGAATTACCCGTTTCAGTATCTAGAGAAAGGGTGTTCTAGACAAAGGGAACAGCCCGCGTGAGTGCCCTGAGTCGGGAGTATGCTTGAGATGTGTAAGGAGCAGCAGGAAGGCAGCGCATCTGGAGCAGAGGAAGTGTGGGGAAAAGCCACAGAGGCCGGATGGGAGCAGGCCGTGACGGCCATCGTGTGGGGTTGGGTATTTTCCCCACAGTGAATTGTATCACAGAGACAAATATTCTGCATTCTCTTAAAACACAGCCTAGGGGGTTTGACTGAAGAAAGGGGTGGTGCCCTTTGTAAGGAATACCCCAAAGAGAATTTTCTGTGATCATTTAAAATACTGTGTATTTGACATAGGATGATGGGAAATAGAAATGTCACCAAATATTTCTTTAGGGTTTTCAAGCCCTTGAGCTTGACAGAGCTGTGAGGCGGGAATGGTTCTCTAACAGAGAGGTGCCTTCTCATTCTGCCCACAGGGAGGCCACTTTGACCTGGCTGACCGGATGTTCCACAGTGTACGGGAGGCCTGGTATTCTGCATCAAAGCACAACATGGCAGATGTAAAAGAGCTGATCCCAGAATTTTTTTACCTACCAGAGTTTCTGTTGAATTCCAACAACTTTGACCTGGGTACGTAGAGCTGTGGCATTATCTTAGAAACGTTGTCCGGGAAGAGACTGATAGAAATAAGTCACTTTTCTGAAGATTGTCTTCCGTATACACTGACACGATGTTCTTCTGGTTTCAGCTGCTGCTACTTACTGTAATTGGGTTTCCGCAATTAAATATTTTTTTTAAATAGCTGTTTCACACCCCAGTAAATTCAGTAAAATTTAAAAAAGTAAATTTGAAGGAAAAAAGGTTTTACTGTGTTGAAATCCAACTTTTAAAAAAATGGAAAAATAGCTGTTTCAAACCTAGAGTCTGGGAAACATTTGTAAATTGACACAGATTATATCTACTGGTTAGAATATTGTTATTTCAGCTAATATGTTTTAAAATTAGAATTTCAGCCCTGGCCAGTGCAGCTGAGTTGAATGGAGCATCATGCTATAACCGAAAGGTTGCAGGTTCAATTCCCAGTCAGGGCACAGACCTGACTTATGGGTTCAATCCCCGATTCGGGCACATGCGGGAGGCAACCAATCAATGTTTCTTTGTCTCTCCCTTCCTCTCTGTCTAAAATCAATGAAAAAATATCCTCAGGTGAGGATTTAAAAAAAAATTTTAATTAAAATTTCAGAATAATGTTTAGTAAATTCCTTTTTTAAAAAAATCCTGTTAGGGTACTATTTTCTAGAAAAACAGGACCAAATTACCATTTGTAAAAAGGAGAGAAATTCGATCAGTATTCTGTTCCCAGTATGTTATCCAGCAGTTACAGGAAGTTGACTTTGGTTATAGTTTTTTGGAACACAGTTTGCTGATCTGTGTTTCTGGTTATTTCTTTTAAAACATGTCAGAATTCCATTGTTTCCACTGTAGGATATTCCCACCAGATAGTGTTCTGTTTTAATTTTTTTATACCTCATACTTTATACTGTATGTAAGAGTTCAACATACAAATCATTACAATACTACCTCAAGATGTTTCATTAACAGAAACTTCTGGCAACTATTCATATCTAATCATTTGAGTGATTCCTTTTTTTTATTTTTTAAAAATAGTTTTTACTTTAATTATCCATCAGCAGTCCTACCTTGTGAAATTATAGCTACAGGTCCAATGAGAAGATTCTCTCAGTAGCCCCAGCAGAAGCCCTGAAATTGAGTCTTATTTCCTCTGATTGGGCCTGGAGCTCACCTGCGAGTAGCTAAAGACATCAAAGTCTAGGATTTAGAGTTAGAGGCAGCGATGGTTCCTAGGAAGAGTAGAATAGATGGTAAACAAGGAAAAACAATGAATGTGTAGATAGCATTTAAATATGGCAACACATTAGTGTTGTATTATGTTCACTTATAATTTTCCTTTGAAGAATATACTCTTTACCCTAGGGACACCACTTTCAAAGAGATAGAAATGGAAAGGTACAGAAAGGAAGAGACACCCTAAATCTTTCAGAAACACCAGACTCTTTATAATAATCTATATTGTAAAAATATTTTAGCCAGACTACTTAACAAACCCAACTAAATGCTCCACTTTTAAATAAGTAATGAAAGAAGGGTCATGTACCTGTCATGCTCCCCTTCGTAACAAATCATCCTTCTCCCATGAAATCATATAAAAGCTAAAGCCATAAAACTCTTAAGAGAAAAACATAGGGTTAAATCTTCATGATCTTGTATTTGGCAGTGGATTCTTAGATAGGATGTCAAAAGCACAAGCTACAACAACAACAAAGAAAGATAAATTGAAATTGATCAAGATGCAGACCTTCTGTATTCAAGGACATTATGCAGAAACTGAAAAGAAAACCTTTATAATGGGAGAAAATATTTGCAAATGATATGTTTTATAAAGGTCTAGTGTCCAGAATATGAAGAACTCCTACCACTCAACAACAAAAAGATAAAGAACCCAATTTAAAAATGAGCGAAGGACCCGAAAAGACATTTCTTCAAAGAAATTAGTCAAATGCTCAATAAGCACACAAAAGATGTTCAGTATCAATAGTCATTAGAGAAATGCAAATCAAAACCACAATGAAGTGCCACTGTATGTGTAAGTGTGGCTTATAATGAAAAAAAATACACACTAACAGAAAATACCAAGGACTGTCAAAGATGTGGAAAAGTTAGAACCTTTGTGCATTACTGATAGGAATAGAAAATAGTTCAGCCTCTGTGGGCAGCAGTTTGGTGGTTCCTCTAAAAGTTAAACAGGGAAGTACCATATGACCCAGCAATTCCACTCCTAGGTATATGTCCGAAAGAACTGAAACAGGAAATCAAGTACATGTTCTTGCATGTTCAAAGGTGCACTGTCTACAACAACCAAGTGGTAGAAACAGCCCATATGCCTGTCAATGAATAAACAAATTGTGGAATATACATATAATATTGGACTGTTATTCAGCAATAAAGTACTGATAACTGCTGCAACGTGGATGAACCTCAAAAACATTATGCTAAGTGAAAGAAGCCAGACACCAGAGGTCACATAATGTATGATTCCATTTATATGGAATATCCAGAATAGGTAGTTTCCAGGGATGGGGTGTGAGAGGAATGGGGAACAACTGCTTAATGTTATAAGGTTTCTTTTTGGGGTGATGAAATGTTTTGGGACTACAGAGGTTATGTTTGCACAACATTGTGGGCGTACTAAATGCCACTGAGTTGTGTACTTTAAAAGAGTTAATTTTATGTTATGTAAATTTCAACCCAATAAAAAGAAAGCAATAGAACACTGTTTGCCTCTTCACACAGAAAAGATAGTAAATGGAAAAAGGCACTCGGGCCTTTCCCCTGCTTCTGGATGAGTGACACTCATCCCCATCTTCTTGTCCTCACCCCTGGAGGCATACGCAGCAGGGGGCTGCAGAGGGGCAGGGGCAGGTTAACCAGGGGTTTTCTATAGACCTTGTTCCTTGACTTGGCGTTTTAAAACTGCAGATAATGCTGATTAAATACAGTTATATCACATAATTATTTAGGGACTATGGAAAAAATTTTGAAAAGTAGATTATATCTGAAATAGCCTGGAAATTGTTACTTGCGTCTCATTATCAAAAAATTAGTCCTGGAGGGCTTATCAGCAGGACTGGAGTGAGGGTATGAAAGGGGAGAGCGGTTAATAATAACTTGATTGTTTTATTTTTTTCTTAAATCATATGGTAATTTTTCTAACCAAGTCAGGACATTCCTTTAAACAATAAGCTGATTTTTGTATCTCTCACTTAGTATCACATTATAAATAAGCCATCGAATAACAATGATGAAAACAAGATTGTTTCTAAGGGAAATATTTTTATTGGCCCTTACTTGGAACTGCCTTTGTATTCCAAAATTTGAACAATTGCACTTCTCTATGAAAATTTCTAATACAACTGTTTTTCTAACCAACTGCTGTTAAGCTAGTAAGACAACATTATTGTTTATAGAGTCATTTTTTACAACGATCATCTGATTTGCACTTAAGAAAACTATAAGCTGAAGTTAACTTTTTCATGTTATTTTTAAAAAGAAGAAAAAGAACTTGTTTCCGTAGATACCAGTCCCATTTTAATGTGTTTTATTGTGGATAGATTTCATAGCAAATGGTTTCTTTAATATTTTAAAGTTGTCTGCCTATGACTTAACAGAATATATTATTTTAACAATACATTAAAATAACTATTTGGAATTAATGTCACTTAATGTGCAGTGTCATAACTTGATGTTTTTGTTTCTGCCCAGCAGCCCCATAGCCTTTCCAAACATTTTTTCTGTTAAATGATACACTAATTGCAAAAATTTTACATTTTAGATTTTATTCCTTTAATGAGAATCTTTACAGCAAAATACATACCAGCTCTACAGAACTTTCTGAAGATTTAGAATCAGAAATATGAAAAACCACATATATTCCAAATATCTCAAGGAGACATTGATACTTTCATTTCTTCTTATACAAAGAGAGCAAACTGAAAGTTACTGAAGAGTTAGGTACTCTTTCAGTAACCTCCTGCATGTAAATGGCAAAATGTCAAAACATTAAGACGGAAATTTAGTACTAGTTACCTGCTGCTGATTCAGCAAACTGTAAGCTTTCTGGAAAAGCCTAAAAAAGGAAGAGTTTAGAGAAATGCTAATGGTCTTCCAAATGAGCCATTCATTCTAAGGGGATTGATTTTGAGTTTTTCCAAACTCAAAACAATAGTCCCATAAAATGTTTCATTAAAGACTCCTGTGGTCAATTAAATTTCAGACATATTATGTCTAACGTGCCTCCTAGCCATACCTCTGAGAAGTCTTGCAGGAAAGAAATATGTTCAACTTTGTATAACTCCTCATTTTCTGAAGTCATTTGACATGAGTGCCCCTTGGTTTTGCCAACACTTAATCTCTCTGAGGAAGTGAATTAAGGAGCAGTCTTAGGGAAATACCAGGGTAGATGATCTCTGAGGATCCTTGCTGGTGGTAAGATTTCATAGTTTGACAATGCATCTAAAACCCCTATTTCCCTGTTACTTAATATGAAGCTACTATTTATCACATTTTTTCTTTTCTTTTTTTAAATGTATCCAACTGCACAGGCTGTAAACAGAATGGCACCAAGCTTGGAGATGTTATCCTTCCACCCTGGGCAAAAGGGGACCCACGAGAATTCATCAGAGTCCACCGAGAGGTAATGGGAATACACTTTGCAGTTGATCTGAATTTCATCGGGTCATTAACTGCAATACAAAGTGAGGACCTTAAGCAATGTGTCACCCATTTGGTCAAGTTACTAATATTATTTTTATGATTTTACTTACTTTAGTTACTGTCAGTTACTTTAGTTCCTGTCAACCGTTCGTCAGTTCTTTACTTTCTGAGGAATTAATAAATGTCAGGCAGTGACCGAACCTTTGTTTTGAAATTATAGGCTTTGGAGTGTGATTACGTGAGTGCCCATTTGCATGAATGGATTGACTTAATCTTTGGCTATAAACAGCAAGGCCCAGCTGCAGTAGACGCTGTGAACGTCTTCCATCACCTGTTTTATGAGGGTCAAGTGGACATCTACAACATAAATGACCCACTAAAGGAGACAGCCACCATAGGGTTCATTAATAACTTTGGTCAGATCCCTAAACAGGTATGGATGTTCTTATCATCACTGTTCTCTGTTTCATTTTTTCAGAAGCTCTGTAATATTTCTTTAGATGATCATGACCATATGATATACTAAAGTTTAGACTGAGTTTTCAGTAAAGGACTATAAATATCACCCAACAGGTTTTAAGAGTATTACTTTCTTCTCTCTTTTACATACAAATAAATAGAAATGTTGTCCAAAGAGAATTTTCCCTGGCAGACTAGTGTATTGCTCTTCTGCACCTACACAAGACCTGGCAGGAGGTCGAGAGCACAGTCAGGACAGCAGACGGGCCTGCGGGGCCATCGTATGCACAGAGATGGGGTTCCGTCCTGAGGCCAGTAAATACCGTGCCGAGTTTAAGCAGAGAAACAACATGGTCCTATCTAAACTTTAAGGATCATTCTGGCTAAGTCACGTACGTGCATGCAGTCATGTGCGTGCACATACACTCTCTGTAGGGGAGCCGAATTTGGAGCAGACGACCACCTAGGGAGCTCTTACAGTAAGTAGTTCAGGGAACAGATAGTGGTGGTTTGAATTAAAAAGGTATGATAGGTGCTCTGATGTGAGACTGCTGGCCATGGGAGTGCCTGGGACTAACCCTGCATCAGCTGCTTTAACCATCTTCAGTAATGAGCAAACATCCATTAAGAGACCCCTCCCTTCATTCATCCAATTGGCAGGGCTCACCTGGAGGGAGGGATGCACCCCGAGTGAAAGCACTGCGGAGGCTTCACTAGGCCGTCAGACCACCCACTTTCCCCAAGTGCCTGGCCTCTATATTTTGACCCTAACTGTCCTTCTCTGTCCTGTGTTAGTTATCTCTGCTGGACTCCCTTTTTGTAGGTTAACCAATTTAGAGGCTTCCGGGGTTGACAGCTGGGAACACACGGAACAATGGCTAGTCTTTGTACAAGGAAAGGCTCTGAGGGAGAGTAGTAGGACACCCTGCTGTTCACAGTGCAGTCTGACCCCCCAAAGAAGGACCGAGGTTTGCTTTTAAAGTGAAATGCTGTTGATAAATACTTATTACAGTTAAAGGATCTTAGTTAACCCTTTCCTTTTTCCCAGGGTTACTAGCACAGAAACTGTTTCATTCCCCCTGGGAAAAAAATATTTTGAACAAAAATAATATCAAGATACATACACTGTTGCAGGATTTTTGTTCCACTTTCAGGTATAAGAGGCAAGCAGTCTAGAAGAGTGGGTATAATAATATACTTATAGAACATTCCAGTGACTAATGCAGAGTACTGCCAAGTATAGCAACCCTAGAAAAATGTCAGCCCAGGGCCACCATATCCACACCTTTCTCCCTCCCCCAGCCTGGCTCTGCCCTTAGGCCCTCATGTAGAAGTCCTTAAGTAAGTGCTCCTGCATGACATGCTTTAAAGTGGGGGGGGTGGGGGGTCTTTTATATAGAACTTTAGAAGCTTGTGTCATTATTAACTTTTGTAGAAAATAACCAGAACTCTGATACCATAACCCTGTATGTAGATAAAATAGGAACAATATGTGTAAGAGGAAGCCAAAAATGTGTGTCTTTCTTTATGCATAGGATATTTTCCTCCTGGAAATGCAGAATGTCAGATTCATAAAGTGTGATGGCATTCTATTAATCTTTAACCTCATTTCATCTAAGGTTTCCCAAATATCTTCCTCAGATATCAATTTTCTGACAGAAAAAACTCAATGCCTATTTTGAAGATGAACAATATTTAAAAAATAGTAACCTTAAATGTAATTAATACTTTTTAACCCTGTGGAGATACTGAACAGAGATGCCAAAGGTTTTTCTTTTTGTTTTTCCTTTGCAGCATGGCAAAGTTAAAAGGCAACAGTGTTCAGACTGTCAGCAAATTAGTAGCATCTAAAAGAGACCAAAACGATGTTGCACAGAGAAAGGCCTTGTTGAAACCAGAAATAGCCCAGTTTAACAGAATGCCTCGCTTGCCCTCAGTGGCACAGCATGGTTAATTTTTAAATGGAATTGGAAAATAATCATCAGTTGATTATAGTTTGAGTCAGTTGTAGAAGCTGCTGTGAAATCAGTGAAACGTGATGGTAACTCCAGCTGCATCATAGCCCCGTCCCTCCCCGCGAAGGTGTGAGGTAGCAGGTAGCCTCTGAGCCTCCCTGGGTTTCTTTCCTCAGAATGCAGCTATACTCTGCCTGCTGGTTGCTACGGGGCCTAGGTGAAATAACATAATACCTGGCATGTAATGGGGCTTAATAAATGTTAGCTTTCAGTATAAAATGTGTCATCTGCTCTCATAACAGTTATTTAAGAAACCTCATCCACCAAAGCGAGTAAGAAGTCGACTCAATGGAGACAATGCAGGAATCTCTCTCCCACCAGGATCCACAAGTGACAAGATCTTTTTCCATCATCTAGACAACTTGAGGCCTTCTCTAACTCCTGTAAAAGGTAAGATGATGGGGAATAAACTTCTGGTTCATGATTCTGTGGGATTATTTATTAATCCTGGTTGAGCAATAACAACTTTGTTTTTTGACATTTGTGTAATTTGTAATAAGTGCTATATTTTTGTGTGTTAAATCACTAAATACGTATTAGATTTTCTCCTTTTACTTTTCTGGGGTTTTTTTTGGGGGGGGGGAGGTTGCGGCGGGTTGACTGTTGGGTTTTGTATCAAAAAGAACCAAAACATTTTCTCCCCTGCTAAGATAGCAAAAACTCTAAAATACCAAATCATGTAGCTCAACTTTTATAATATATGTAGGAAAACTTCCGTCACCTTCATTTATACATATTCTGCCAATTTAGAAATAGTGATAAGACTGCATTTTTATTATGTCAATTAAAAACATTTATGAGAAATCTAAAAGTATTTTTTCAAATGAATTTTCCCCTTAAAATTATTATTTTTTTAAATTTTTTTTCACAAACTCTTGAAGTCGCCATCTAAAGAAATCCAAATATTGGAGCTTCAGAGTCTGGTACATTCGATTGGCTGCCAGCTTTTGGCCTTTTGCCTCGTTACAGAGACTTCATCCTGTGCCAGCTGCAGTCACTGCCAAGCCGTGTGCGGTGCTGGAGCACTGGTTTGGTTGGCAGAGATTTAGAGCAGAGCAGGGAACCTGGCCCTCTCAGAGGACATCATGGCCTCTCTTCAGGAAGTCTAAGGATAGGCTATAACTTGAGAGGTGCTGAAGGACTAGATTGGTGGAAAGCCTCTGAGTGGCATGCTGGGGAGCATCCCAGGTCACTCTGTGCAACCCCAGAGATTAGGAAAGCAGGCCCGACTTCCGGGAGCCAAACCTAAGTACTCAGAGACTGTGAGGTTAGAGGGAAGCCTGGAGACCACTGGTCAGGGCCAGCATCCCCCCAGCATGGCTGTTGGAGACTTTAAGGTCATATTGTCTTAGTGTAGGTGTCAGTGTACTTGATTTATATAAATATCCAACATTACTTTACCATCCCCTGTGGAATAATGAAGTTCATTTTCCCTGTCCATGTTATAATGTGATGATTTTTTTTGCACAGAACTCAAGGAACCAGTGGGACAAATAGTGTGCACAGATAAAGGCATTCTTGCAGTAGAACAGAATAAGGTGCTGATCCCCCCAACCTGGAACAGAACTTTTGCTTGGGGCTACGCAGACCTCAGCTGCAGGCTGGGCACCTATGAGTCAGACAAGGTTTGCATCATTTTTTTCTCACTCATTTCTTGCTCTCGTTGTGGCTGGGCATCCTGCGTAACGGGGGTAGGGAGAGCCTAGGCCAAGGGTTTATCAGCTGTTTCTCCAAGGCCCAGAGGAGGGGAGAGTTCTCTGCCTGAGATCAGGATAAAGGAGCTAATGGGCAAGTCATGTTTCTTACAGAACAAGCCTCTTTTGGGAAGTTTTATTCTAGGGGCTAGCAGGTCCCCCCCTCCGCCCCCTGAGAATTCCTCCAAGAGATCCTAACCAGCCAGTCGTCAGCATTTCTTCCAACCAGAAGAACCTCATTTTGGTGGGTCACCACCTGGCCTATTTATTATTTTACAACTCTTAAATGGCTGACGGAAGACCTGTCACCCCATCCCTCCAAGAATCAGCAGCCACTGTTTCGAGTCCCATAAGTATCTCTTGGGAGAGGCCATGTGTAGTGAGTGATCCTTTAGTGCCCTGTGTTTGCCCTCTGACAGTCCCCTCCTGAAAGCAAGGTGGATATAGTCTGCGGGAGTCTGTATGTTGCACTGTAACAAATGTAGTTAGCATCGTTATTTAGTTAGCATTCTCATCAGCAGCACTCATGCTTTCCTTTTATATTTTAACCGACTACAGCAAACACATCCTTTTACCAGATTATCCCACTGCACCTTACAGAGCTTCATACAGTCTGAACATCATTTTCCCGGACTAGAGAAACTAGAGACTTCCACTAAGGTTTTTAGCAGCAACCATAGTTATGAGGCTGTAGCGAGCAGTTCAGAGTAGAGCTTCAGTGGAGAAGTTGCTAAATTGTAACCAGCCCAGAATGTACTCAGTCATTTGGACCTGCATAGAGATCTCTGTCCATCACTTAGTATGCGCGTTGTGTTTCAGACATTTTAGTACTTGATGGCATGTGTGTCTCACATCCGTTTTATTTTACAGGCAGTGACTATTTATGAATGTTTGTCCGAGTGGGGCCAGATTCTCTGTGCAATCTGCCCCAACCCCAAGCTGGTCATCACGGGCGGAACAAGCACAGCTGTGTGTGTGTGGGAGATGGGCACCTCTAAGGAAAAGGCCAAGACCCTCACTCTCAAACAGGTAACAGAATAGGTGAAAGAGACTCTGTCTCCGCTGCCTGTGCTCTAGAGAAACTGAAAAACTTCCTTAATTTAAGGAGCTTGAGAAATAATGGACAAAACCAAAAAAATGTGTTCTTTTGCTAGAAAGGGTCTCAAAAGTAAAGGAAATGAAATAAAAAATACCTCTTCTAAAAATGACCTAAACTGGTCTTTTTAAAAAATCTGAGGCAAACTATATATTTTTAAATATAAGTACTATAAATGTTTCTCTGTAGTTATATGTAAATTGAGTTTTTGCAAACCAGATTAATGCTATTGATTCATATTAATTTCCTTTCTGGGTGGTCTTCATGCAGCTGGATCATTAAATCTTATATTTTTTTGTCTTTCTCTTTACTCATTTATCATATCCCTAAAGCTATAACAAACTCATGAATATATTCAGTAGAACCATTGATGATGTTATTAACAAATATTTTTCATCACTTATGTACTGACTATTATAAATTTTTACTTAAAACAAGAATCCTTTTATGATTAAGTGATCATCTTTCAGTATTTGATTTGTGAGTGAATTTATCATAAAATTTTTTAGTGGAGTATACATGTATTTTTTATTATACAAATTTGAAAATTGGTAAATAATATTTTCCATTTATTGAGCACCTATTGTGTTTAGGGAACTGTGCTGAATGTTTAGAAAATGTAAAACTTCAGTCCTCAGAGTTCTACAAGATGGCTATTAGCTCTAATTACACTTGGAAAAAATCCACAACTTAGAGAAGTTAAGATACGTGGCCAGGTCACACTTAGTTGTAAAGTCAGGATGTAAATTCAGTTCTGTATGACTACAAAGTTTATTTTAAAGCCAAACTCAAACAAAATATCTATGAAAAGAATTGAACCCTTTGTACTCATATACCAACAACCGTCTCTGTAGGCCAGGAGCTTCACTGGTTGCCAGGCCGAAGGGTGAGCCATGGAGAGAGACAGTCTTGACATGAGCAGATAGATGATAAAATGTCGACCCTGTACAAGGAAATGCTGACAGTGTAGTTGACAGTGTAGTTTGCTGATTTTCCATTTAGAAAATGGGCTTTGAAGCTACTGTGCCAGTAACTTTCAGTAGAAAGCACTTATTAAAAACAGCCGTCTGGGGTTAACTAAGCATACAATGGGGATGTCTGTATGACCAAAATTGTAAGCCAATTCATTATTTAAATAGTAAATTCAGATTATTGTTAGGAACTCCGAAGACTATTTTCTTCAAAATACTTATTTTCTCATATTGCCATTTCCAGGGGTCCTGTTTTCTCTTCATACTCTAGCAAAAGAGAAAAGTTCTTGTTCTAGTCTGAAGAAAGAATCCCTCTTGGGCACAAATGTCCTGATGTCTCCAGTTCAGTGCCAGGAGGTCGGCAGACACATAAGGACCACATTTTCCTGTTATCTTCCCAGGACCATGTACCACAACCATGCAGTTCTCACAGTTTATACATTTTTTTAAAAATCCATCCAGTTGTAGTTTCTTACCATGGGCTTCACAGGAATTGATGGCATAAAACAAAATAGATTCAGAGTATAAATTCTGTATTTTGGGGGCCATAATCGATACATCTCCACGTAGAAATGGTAGGAAGAAACCCAAGTTGGGTAGCAGTTGCTATTCTCTCTTCCTTCTAACATCCTGGCCCAAGTCCAGGAGAGAAATAATAAAAAAAGGAGACTAGAGCCTCCGGAGTCCTCTAGACCGCCCCTTTTGCCTGGCGGGTGAGGCAGGGACAGTCGGCAAGCGCAGCAGGAAGGCTTCCCACACCTGCTGCCCGAGGCACGCACCCCAGCACACGTGCCTCTCATTTCCTGGTGCATCCAGGATCTTCTGCTGTCCCTTCAGGAGCATTGTCACTGTCATCAACCTGGGTTTTCCTCTTCTCCTTTGTAGGCCTTACTTGGCCACACTGATACAGTCACCTGTGCCACAGCTTCATTAGCCTATCACATAATCGTCAGCGGGTCCCGTGACCGAACCTGCATCATTTGGGACCTGAACAAACTATCATTTCTAACCCAGCTCCGAGGCCATCGAGCTCCAGTTTCTGCTCTTTGTATCAATGAATTAACAGTAAGTAGTAAATTCTCCTCTTGGTTTATGTTTAGGAAAACAAGGTCTAGCCAACATAAATAAAAAATGACTAGTTGATAAGGACTTATTTCCTTGATTTATGTGTTGTTTGCAAGAGCAGATGGATATTAAAGTTTGCAACTCAGAATTTTTGTCTTAAAATTCACTCACTGCTTGCCTACTTTAAAGAGCAAGATTTGGTTCAAAACAAAACGTTCTAGAATAGACATTTTTAAAAATGGAATTTGTATGATTTGTTCAGCATGTTAAAATTGTGTTGGTTTTTATGAAATATATTTTATTTGTTTATTATGTAAAGTGAAAAAAGTATCATTTGGCTACCCAGACAAAAGAAAAATTGTTACAGAACTATTTTCAAAACATCTCAGAGTTATCAAAGGATATTATCACTTGTCTAAAATTAATATTTTATATACAGACAAATGAGTCAGGATAAAATAAATGCACTCCCCCCCTCCGCCTCCCCATGCAGACCAGGCCCACCTGAGGAGGGGCAAGGGGAGGATACTCAATATGACTAAGGTATGTTGGTAAGGAGGGAAGCTAGCTGTGGGTTTATAAAAGCTGAGGTCTCCATGTCCAAGGGACAAGTTATTTCCATATTTGGAAAATGCCCACACACATGTACATCAGTCTTGCAAAGCAACCAGAGCTCCCCAAGCCTCATCACTTCTTAGCTGTACCTACCCATTCTCACCACTACCTACCATTAGCCCCTCCCCCAGGATTTTCCTTCATGACACAGAGTAGTTCTAGCCACATCATACCATCGCCCACGCAGACAGCTTTCCATTTGAGGGATGCTACATCTTTTATTTCTACCGGAAGATAGTAAGTATGGTGCGTTTAGTCAAATACCTTGTAGTCATTCAAAGAAAAAGGAAAAAGATACAAATTCAGTTGTGGTAAATGGAGCTTAGATTGTCAGATTACAGTAAATGTAATCAGAGTTGGCAGTGAATGGGGCTTATGCAGGGTAAGGAGTCAGATTTGCTTTTTGGTATATTTGAAAGGTGTAAGATATTTTTAGAACAGCATCGAGAGCTGGACATGAAAACATCTGTTCCCGAGAGCCTTACTGACATGGCGGTGCACCAGACCCCTCTGATCCACAGTGTTGCTCTGAGTCAAACACTTGGTTACACTATTTCAGGCACCTTGTTTTGGGATTGTTCTTAACTGAAATACTGAGAATTTTATTTATAGTTAGTTGTTATTCGAGCCAGTATACACACCCATTGGATTGCAATAGTTGCTACAAACACTATGGAAAAGTGATTTTTTTCCTTGTAAGATGCTTTTGTAATCTCTTAACAATGCGTGGGGGGAAAAAAACTCATGAAAAGATTTCTATTCATGGTATATTTTTGCAGCCAATATTAAGTTTGCTTTGCTTTTGTCTACATTTTGGGCCAAAGGTACCTTGCTGCTGCCCTTCAGTTCCTCCTCTTGCTGTCAGCC
This sequence comes from Mormoops blainvillei, assembly GCA_004026545.1. Taxonomy (NCBI): domain Eukaryota; kingdom Metazoa; phylum Chordata; class Mammalia; order Chiroptera; family Mormoopidae; genus Mormoops; species Mormoops blainvillei. The sequence goes on from PVJD01000416.1 coordinate 320,783, forward strand.
CTCATGACCACAGGGTTTTCTCTAATGCACCCCAGTGGAGGCTCCCTGCAGTCACTGAAGAAAGCCTCGCTCAGTGCAGGATGAACAGGCTGTCCCTCATCTCTCGCAGAGACTAAGGCCATTAATTAACACTCATTGTCAGAGGTGATTCAGTGACCAATATAGAGGTAGTCACACCAATACTTTGCTAAGTATTATTTTTGTTTGAGTTTTGGTTTGGTTCCTGGCATCTTGGTAGAAGAGGAGCAGAAAGAAGAAGGGCAAGAGGCATTCTAAATTCATTTGCTAGCGTCATGACAGGCAGGCTGTCTTAGGGGTACGAGAGGCACTACATGGTATGGTACACAAGCTTTGGTGCCAGAAAGAGCTGGGTTCAGATCTTCACTCTGTGATATTAAGCAACTTACTTAAGCTTTTTATACTTCATTTCATCCTCTCTAAAGCAGGGCCTGTACCAGCTAACCTCACAAGGTTGAAATGGAATATCTAAAGGTCCACCGCAGTCACTAGTAACTGACACAGTAGATGCTTCAGGAAGATTCTAAATTCCCTTAACAGTAGTGGGCTGTAGTCTCACCAGGTTGGGTGGAGCCCAGCCTGGTAGAGTTTGAGGGAAAAACCTGTTCTGTTTTTGGAACTAATGAAAACCTGAAGTACCACCTCGGGGAGCCTTAGGGTTTATTCTGTTTGCCAAGTGACTTATATACCAGCTTTCTTCTTTTTTTTTCTTGTCATTCCCCCACCCTTCTGTGAATAGAAATTTTAAAATAGGATATTACAATGTCACCAAGATTTCATATTTTCCTTTATTCAAGAGAGAGGCAACTGAACTGAAGAATTTCTCATTGAACCTATGGTTTTTTGATAGGACTCATTTTGTAAAGTTTAAGTGGAGGTGGATTCTCACCTCTAAATGAAAGGTATAAATAGGTTTTCTAAATAATGGGAAGAAGAAGAGTAGTTCAGCACCTCCTCAGACAGCTTCGACATGGAATAAAACATTACTCAGCACGGTGCTGGGGCATAAACAGCGTGAAAGTCCTGCCTTTGGCTCCGCCTGAGATTACCACAGCATCCCTTCAACCTTGAATTCTTAAAGAGACCTCTGTTCAGGTTTTTTTTTTTTTTTAAGTCAGCAAGCACTGAATTGCAGGCTTGCTCAGAAATTACCTAGTCTCTCTCCTTGAGAGCCAGGCCAAGGATTCAATTTGCTTCTGAAACTGGAATGTAATACGAAGTGAGTGTGGAGTTTTTCTGTACCTTCCCAGGGTGACATTGTGTCCTGCGCTGGCACATATATCCACGTGTGGAGCATCAACGGGAACCCTACTGTGAGCGTGAACACATTCACCGGCAGGAGCCAGCAGATTGTCTGCTGCTGCGTGTCAGAGATGAACGAATGGGACACACAGAACGTCATAGTAACGGGACACTCGGATGGTGTGGTTAGGGTAAGTCAGCTCTAAGGAAAACATATTAGGATATCCACTGCCCTAGTTTACCTGAAACTTGTGAAGCTATCCACCATTGAAGGACACCTGAACAGGTTGTCATATTGTTCATCAAACTCTCCCTCAGATTCAGGCAAACCTCGGCCACTGTATTCTCAGACATGGAGCACATCAGTGACTCAGCCTCTTTTCTTCCCGTCAAGTAGCTCTGTTAGTGCTACTAAGCGCCTGGTAGTTTTACACAAGCAAGTCGCGTAAACGTGGTTTCCGTGTCACCTTGGGATTGCTAAAAATGTAAATTGTGCATGTATCAGCTCTCAGCTTGTCAGATGATTTCTTAGGGAAACTGGGGACTGTCTCTTTTCTACCTGGAATTAAAGAGCTAGAAAACATCTGAGGCCTGAGGTCATTCATTCCCTGTCTACAGTCCCAGATGATCCCCTGAATCCTAGATAGTTTACCCTTGTCTTAGCTTTCTCTGTGGGGCCCTTACAGAAAATGGAATCCACGGAGTGTTTACCTTTGCAGCCTGTTCTAAAATTGGGGAGTTTTTGTTTGTGCTTCTTTTCTGTAGTTGCAGTCAGTGAAAACATAGAGCAACCAATTGCTGCTTATTAGTCACAGTCACATGTTCAGTAGCAGCGCGGCTGTTATCTGCCCCCCAGTACCACACACTGCACCTTAGACAACAAGCTCGCCCCAGAGCCTGCTGTCTCCGGAGGGAGACTACGTCATCTCCAAGGCCTTACGAAAAGCTCCGTTGCCAGATACGTGCAGGGACCCCGCTTCCTGAATGCCTTCTCGGAGATCCAGAGTGTATGCGCGAGGCTGTCGGATGTTTTTGTAGCAAGCAAAACGATGTACTTAGTTAAACCTTATTTTTCAAACTTTCTTAACCACAGCTGTTTTCCCTCCGTCAAGAAACACCCATTAGCATCTGCTCGAACACAGTGTGTGAAACACTGTTTATGTGTAGTCAGTCCCTGGTCACATTTTTCAAGATACAGGGAAATTTAATTATGCACAATAATAGAAATTAAGTTACCTGTTTAACCCTGAGAACTCATCTTCATCCAGTAATATGTAAATTGTTTAAATTCAGTTTTGGAGAATGGAATTTTTGCAAGTTCCTGAAACACCAGCTCCTGAGCCCGTCGAAGCCCTAGAAATGCAGGAAGACTGTCCAGAAGCACAAATAGGTATTTAATACTTTCTAAAATGTTATTTGACAGTTTTCGTATTTTTTAAGTCATTACGTATAAACTTATATCAAACGATATAAACAAAAGCCTGTGGCTGGCTGCCAGGAGCTTGCTAGCCACCTGCTGTACGAAGTAGCTGGGTGGGCACGCGGGGCTTTCTGATTCACCGCGCAGCATTTGGTGTGGTGAGTATCTTGGGGTGGCTTCCACGTCCCATTGGAAACCCAGTCACTAGCTTCTTTGAGTATCAAAGGCTTGGACTTTCAGTTGTAAAAATACAAAGCAGGATCTGGAAGGCACAGTGTTGGACAAGTCAGACGGCCTGCGCTTCAGGCCACACCTTCTCCGCCCATCGCTTGGCAGGCTCAGTATGGATGACAGGCTGGCCTCATGTTTGTAAACTCTCCACAGCGATGGACCAGTGTCCCCACCCTGGGCCTGCTCAAGAAGGGCATTCATTCAGACTGAAGCCTGGTATCTGTTACCTGTGAAGCACTTTAAAATGAGCTATAGAGATAGCTGATTTCTGTACAGAATGGCCATAAAACCAAGCCAATGTACAGAGAAATTACCCCATTTGATTTAGAACAATTTTGCAAGAGTCTTCGCAGAAAGGGTTTTAAGTTTGACCTTTTGATTGTTTCTCTGTGGTTAATTTTTGTACATTGGGATTTCCGTGTGAGTTTGATAACATGAGGGAGGTACTAAGGGAAAGGCTTATTATCAGAAAGGCACAAATAGCTTCTCTTTGTAAGCTAAAAGTAGTTTTTACTTTGTTTGCCATAAAACAGAAATGATCCGATAGGCAGAGCATTTTAATGCTTCTGTTCCTTTAATGTGTGTAAATTTCTACATGGTCCACTGCAGCTCCACTGAAAAGGTCACCTGGGTGTTTGGGGCTGTAACAGTTCAGTTGTGTGTCAGACGTGGGCTTAATTACAGTAATCAGCGGGTTAGTCTCCCTTCCTTTAACAAAGATTTTAAGTAAATAACAGTGGAAGATGAGTTGAATAAGTGAGATCGAAGAAAGGGTCAGATTGAAGGAGGAGAGACATTTGTGGGCCTTCTTCCTCCTTGGACATTCATGTTGTACACAGGGTTTGGCAGAGGTGGCAGACGGGTTGGGCAGCCCGCAGGAAGAGTTAACTTTGGACTGTGTAGAAGTAGGGGTTGAAGGCAGTTGCCTGGGTGAAAGGGAAAAGAAGCCAGTGGTTCCCCGAAAATCAGAACTATTTCAAAGACTGCTTGTTTGAAGATCTTAAAACTCAGAATCGTAAGCCATTAGGGTAAAAAAAAAAAAATCCACTCAAATTAGCCAACTAGACTACTAGTGTTAGTGAGTGGAGGGAGGCAATGGAAGTATGTGCCTTGCTAAAAAATAGGTCTGTGTAATTGGCTGGTGCTTCCACCCTTGTTCTTCCTCTTTCTCCTTTTTTCCAATTATACGTATTTGTTTTTCATAATTTTCCCTCCAGTAGACTTAGTTGTAAGGGAGTAGGGATTCAGGTGAGGAAATGCAAAGTAAGAATGGAAAGAAGAAAAAAAAACCCAAAATCCTAAATTAACGCTTTCGTCAGTAATTCATTCATCTATGTCATCTTTATATTGACCACTTTATGGAAGGCCCTGTGTTTGGGGCCCCCTCTCTCAAGCTGACCTCTGTCTTATAGAAAGACTGTCCAAAAGTAAGAGTTTGGGGTGAGAATTACAAATAACATGAAAGGCATACAACTGTTAAAGGGTTTCACAGGAGAGAGGATAATTTTCTGCTGCAGGAACTGGGTGAGATTTTAGGGGAAGAAGTAGTTAAGCTGTGCCTTGAAAGACATGTGACACGGGAGTACTCAGCGATTAGGGAGATGGCTCTAGGCAGAACTAATGGCATGTGCACAGTTTTCCATAACAAGGAGCCAGGCTGCGTGGGGGAGAGTGGGCGCCGTCTGGCTAAACGCAGGGAGTAAGTGAGGCAGATGGGGAGGAATTTGCCAAGGTTGTGACCAGATTGTGAAAGAATGAATGTTTTGCCAAAGCATTTTATGAACTTAGGAATTCTGATGTGGTTTTTTTCCTATATGTAAACTAACCAAAAATTCTGGTAATTTTTTTATTGTTATACTTATCTTAAAATACTCTGTCTATTCTTTCTTAACTGATAGAGGAAAAATAGCAGTGGGACAAAGCTAGATCTAACTGTATTGTATGTGTTCCCTAATTCTCCCATCGCATTACCCAGGACAGGAAGCCCAGGATGAGGACAGCAGCGATTCAGAAGCAGATGAGCAGAGCAGCAGCCAGGATCCCAAGGACACGCCCAGCCAGCCCAGCAGCACCAGCCACAGGCCCCGGGCAGCTTCCTGCCGAGCAACAGCCACCTGGTGCACCGACAGTGGCTCTGATGACTCCAGGCGCTGGTCCGACCAGCTCAGTCTAGATGAGAAAGATGGCTTCATATTTGTGAACTATTCAGAGGGGCAGACCAGAGCCCATTTGCAGGGTCCCCTTAACCATCCTCACCCCAATCCCGTTGAAGTGCGGAATTACAGCAGATTGAAGCCTGGTAACTTGAAGTCTGGTGTCTGTTTCGGGCCGTCTGTGGGTGGTATTAGGGTTGCTTGATGAGGCAGTGGGCTCTGGCTTTCCCCGAGCTCCATCCTTGTGACTTGAACCACCCAAAGAGAAAGCCTCAGAAATTTTTTATGTAAAGTGGATTTAGAGATTATATCCCACAAGAGTGTTTGCAGTGTGTTTGACCTTTTTTAAAGAGAGATGCCTCAAACCCATTACTTCATTCATTCACAAATCATGAAAGCTTTTGAAATTAGGCAAGTTATTGATTACAGATAAAAATAAAACTGTATTCACAGGTAACTTTGATTGAGATAGAGGCAAGATTCTCAACTCGAGAAGTTGTATGTTCTTGCATCGATGATTTCTCCTTCTCTGTACCTGTCTTTGCCAGTGAGACGTTCTCCCACCTGGCCCATGGTCAGTGTTAAGCTAGACTGCTTTACCTTCCACTAAGGCAGCAGCTGCTAAGAACTGGAAGATCTGCAGTAACTGTATCTCGTGGTACCCCAACTTTGGAGAGCACCATTTAGGGTATACCCACCAAATATTGGCTTCCCTCACTTCCATTTGCCATGTCTTGCACTCTTCCATTCCAGGGCACCGATGGGAGCGGCAGCTGGTGTTCAGGAGTAAGCTAACGATGCACACGGCCTTCGATCGGAAGGACAACGCGCACCCGGCAGAGATCACCGCCCTGGGCGTCTCCAAGTGAGTGTGAGACTCCTCCCGCTACTCTCACAACTGGCTCATTGGCTGGTCCCGCGCCCACATACCCCAAGTCCATTTTGGGGGAAAACCGGTTTCATTTTCATATGTGACTTGAACAGACAAATCAGAAGAAAAAACCTGGCAGTGTAGATTTTAATTCCAAATTAAACCAAAAACAACTTTGCCTTCCTCCCACTTCAAAGATACGGCAGGGTTTGATCCAAAGAGAGTTGAGATGGAAGTATACATTTGGGCTCAGTCCTTTTTGTATCTTCATGGACACGACCCCCGCTCCAACACACATCTCCACTGACAACGGGAGAGCCAAAAGAGCCCTTCGGCCGGGAGGCTGTGCTGAGGCCGTCCCTGGGGTGACTCCATTGTGTCTCCTGCAGGGATCACAGTAGGATCCTCGTTGGTGACAGTCGAGGTCGAGTTTTCAGCTGGTCTGTAAGTGACCAGCCAGGCCGTTCTGCTGCTGACCACTGGGTGAAGGATGAAGGAGGTGACAGCTGCTCGGGCTGCTCGGTGCGGTTTTCTCTCACGGAAAGACGGCACCATTGCAGGAACTGTGGTCAGCTCTTCTGCCAAAAGTAAGACGAGATGCAAGCTTTTTGAGTTTCTGTGGGTTAAGCTCTAAGGAGGTTAATTATGCCCAACTCATAGGTTCTGATTTGCTCCTGGGTCCCCACTCCAGAATGCTCTATCAGTCTAAATCAGCCTTCACTTTCTCTCTGCTCTTTTTTGTTACAATTGTGAAATATTTCTGTCATACCGGAAAGTACAGAGATAATCATCAAAAGCACCTGATCTCCGGCACTCCTGAGGGTCTCCTCAAAGCCCAGCAACAGTCCATTAAACCCCTTACACTGGTAGCACATCTATTTGCTGGACACTTTTACTGGTAGAGTAATGGAGGGGATAGCATTCTCTGTCACAGTCTTATGAGAAGCCAAGCCTAACGTGATTAAGTGCCATGTCCAAGGTCGCACCCTGCTGTATTCCAGTAATAGGAATATTTTTTACAGAATTTGAACATCTCTTGTCTACTTCAAGGAATTTATCAAAGTAAACAGAAAATGAAAACATTTGGACCAAACGACCTGTTTAAGAAACAGCTGAGGTGTGGATCAAACCAAGTGTTTAAAAGCCCAAAGGAACTTGGTAGTGACCAAAGTGTTGTTTGAAATGGGTAATAAGTCTTCTTCCAAGAGAAAAAAAGCCAAGCTCCAGTAAAGATGTTGGCATGCTTGTGAGTTCGTAGGGCATGAGGAGCAGGCCTGCACTGTACAGGGAGGGTGGCCACAGCTGTCCAGACCCTGTGGCTTCATCCTGTAGGAGAATCTTAACATTTTGTAAAATTTTCTATAATCACATAAATAGCCGGCCTTGATCTAATGTCCCTTTTCTTCATAGACTGAAACAAGAAATAAGACACTCCTTTTGGTCCTTGGTCAAGCACGTGACCTCAGTATGGTCTTTGGCACTCATCTGGCATTATATGGTCCTTGGCGTTATGCTACAAGCTTTCTTTTTGATTTTCGAATGAGTGTTCCTCAGCCAGTGATCAAACATGGAGAGGACCTCTAACTACCTGAATTTTGCCTTTCCTTTAGGTGCAGTCGGTTTCAATCAGAAATCAAACGCTTGAAAATCTCATCCCCGGTGCGTGTTTGTCAGAACTGTTATTACAACTTACAGCACGAGAGGGGATCAGAAGATGGGCCTCGAAATTGTTGAAGATTCAACAAGCTGATGGGATACCACAGTCTCCAGACCCCCTTCCCGGTTCCCTGTTAGAGCTCGGAAGGTATCAGAACAGTCTCCGTTTACACATCTCTTCATACCGCGTGTTTGGAGTGTTGCATTCAAAGGGATCATTGAATAAATGGGTGTAGAGTACAGTAATGGAGCAGACACTATTCAGGTGAACAGCACAAGAAGAACATGAGGTGGTTCCTCAGAGCAACAGTGTCAATACCCTATTCTCCCTGTTAACAATAGCCGTCTCCAAGAGAAAATCCTCACTTATTAACCGTCTTTTTTTGTGTGTGTGTCTCATTTTTGTAGAGCTACTCATCCTTATTTGGAAAACTCAACACCACAAAAAGGCTTTTAGAAAATGGTTGTAAATCAGACTTCTTTGCAAGTAACTGTGTATATTGTAAATAGGTTTAAAGGCCTTTTTTCTAAATAAGGACTTCACTGCCTATAACATGAGACTACAAATTTAACCACTAACTAAGTGAACTTGCGGTTTGTCTGACATCTCTCACCAATTAATTATAAATATTTTTTTTTAAATCCTCAGAGACATTATATGTGGTCTTTCCTCCGCCCCTTTTCAAACCCAGCCTGTGTGCCCGATGTTCTTTCTTTCACGTTGCCCACAGTATCTCCACTCAAACTAGGCTAGTAACCAAAATAACGCAGACCTTCTTTAGAAACAGCGTGGGAGAATAAGAGGCCGGCCGTAAGGTACCCTGGAAATATTGGGGCATCTTGCACCTGGCTACACACCACCTCAATGTTGTTCCGGTGTCACAAGGCCCCTTGTAAACTGCTATTGGGACTGCCATTTGTTCATAGCATACCTTCTTAGCACTGCACAGAGGTGGCCGGGAGATCGGCTCAATGCAGGAAACAGCTCTGCCTCAACTAAGGGAAATATAATTGCATGTAACCCAAATTAGCTTCTCTTGCATAGAACATAGTAAGTATGTGTCTTTGCTGACACTAAAAGTTCTACTATAGCTTATTTTCAAAAAAAGGGTAAAAAAAAAATGTACAGAGTTAACATATAAACCTTGTTATAAAACTGGAACATGTCAGAACTGCTTATAATTAACCTTTACCATTTAATGCCATCTACCTGAAAACAGTGAGATTTATACTGTATCAATGTCTATTTTTTTGTTTTTGCTATGAATATAATTACAGTATTTTAATATTTAGTTATTTAATTTGTTCTACTAGTTGGTAACAGAACACACAAATCCAGGGAGACTAAAGCTGGTAGGGGTAAGAGATAAGTTTAGTTTACAGAAAAATGGCTTTGGTGAAGGGATTTTTTAAAATGTGTGTTATGTACATATATATGTGTGTGTGTATATATATATATATAAAAAACAAATGAAACAATTAATCTAGATTTTAACATTTTCAGATATTTAGTGATAATATTATGAACAATTCTAAAAGCCCGGTGATTGAAAAATGTAGAACCATTGATGGCCCAGGAAAGGAAGGACAGGCCTCCACACCCTCACGGAGGCTCCACACACAGGACAGCGGCTTTGGCTTTCCCAACCTTGCGTCTTCAGGCCCTGGTGACAGGCACACTTATGCACTAAAATGCACATAGGTGCACACGCGTTCAAAAATAGGCATTGGTACGACAGTCACCTTGTACCTAATGGGCTGAAACCAGCTTAAGAACAGATTTGTTCTTCCTGATAACTAGGTCTCCAAGAGAAAATACAAAGGCTGCTTTAGTGCCTTATGCTTACTAAATTTCAACCTTTACTTACCTAGGTTTGAGCCTACAGTCTATTTATGATGACATATCAAAATTGATTAAAACACTTCCATTTCTAAAAGTTCAAATATACTTGTTAATAAAAGGATTATTGGCATTAACACTTTAACTTGAAGAAAAGTTGTGTTCTGTTTTCCTTTCTGTGTCTTATTCCTTCCCACGCTCTCCCTTCCCCTCCCCATCTTTATTCAGTTCTAATCAATAATACTGGGTGTTCAACACTTGCAGGCATTGTGCTCTCATGCAGCCGTGGGCTTTGCCCTGTCCAGCCCTGCAGATGAGTTGTAGCAGTGTTATTCTACACTTTTGAAAAGATGCATCCTCCTCGTGTCCATGAACCATGTTTACCCCAAACCCAATGGCAGAGGTGTTCTTTAAAGACTTGAATTTATGAATGTGTGTTACGTAGTTACTTAAAGGTAATTCCTCTTTGTAATATGAAGTTACATGGGATGAACACTTTTAAACTTTCCGACACCACTTCCGTGACCAGAAGGTGGAAACCAAAACCCTCATGATAGTATTTCCTCTGGCAGCTGGTGCTGTGGGCAACTGTTTTGTTCAGCGGGGTTTTTTGTTTGTTTCTAATGCAGAAATCACAAATCACTCACACATACAAGTCCACTCATATACATAAACTAATTGTTTCTCTGACTGTCCTTCTGTGGTCCATATAAACTTGTTTACCAACCTGTATTCTCAGCATGTACATCCACATTTGTGTGGTCTGATTCCTCCTCTGAGAGTACCTCACAGGGCTCCTGCCTGATCTTTGTAGTTCATTCGTTCATCCGTCCGTCCGTCCACCCGTCCGTGTGTTCTAACATTTGTGTGTAGTGTGCTGCTGTGATGCCGTGCTTCAGAGGAGGAGAATGGCTGCCTGCAGCAGCCATCTGTCGGATAATAGCAAAACACTCTAGATAAGTTATTTTGCACTTTCTTATGTATAAACTTGGTAGAAACTTATTTTTTCTTTGTATCATTTAAATACATTTTGTTTTTGGTAAATGAACTGTGTATAAAATATTTATGCCGTTAAAACTGTTTTTAGAAAGTATTTTTAATTTCAGCAAGTTTGGTTACTTGTTGCATGACTATTAACACGGCTGACTTTTTGTGTCAGTGCAATGTATATTTTTTTTGTCCTGTTATTAACTTGTAAGCCCTAGAAATTGGCCAATTATTTGTACAGCAACAGAAGTAAATTGAAGATACTGGCTAAGACTGGATTGATTGTGGACTTTTGTACTATATTGCAGAATCCAATATCTGTTCTTTGGTGGTTATGTAAAAGGCCTGAAGAATTACTACCTAGTGTACAATCTGTGATAACTGAATGTTCATTGTATATCTGTCTCTGATGCAAAAAGGTAGAGTAACACAATTACAATACATGATTAAATGCAATAGTCCAGGTACTATTTTTTTTTTCATTTCAAATAAATACCTACTATTTATCACCCCCCAAAAAAAGTTGTTTTTAAACCAGTTCTTCAGGGAAGGAAAAAGAAAGCAAAACTGAGATCTAATAATTTCCTAAACTTTGTTAGTTTTTTAATAGTTGTGAATATATCTTTCAGAAGCACCTGCTTAAGATCTCTGCTTGCAGATATATTGGCTGTTAATTTTGCTTCAAGTTATGGTTTGGTCCATCTCTAAATACCAGCCTTTCTGCCTTCTGAGCTTCCCTGTCGTGCTGGATTTATGTGGCTGGTGAGAGTGCGTGGACGGCCGCAGGGAGAGGCGAATGACTTCTGGGAGACAGATGGTTTTGACTCTTTTTCCGAGCCTTGTTCTCTATCCATCATACTGTGAAACGTAAGCAACAGTGAAGCACTTGCCGCTACCATAAGCACATCAGGAATATTTTGGTGTCCTGATCCCTTTCTGCAGGCACAGCACCCACTGTCATCAGCTAGTCTTTTGATTACCGACTTCGAAGAATGTTAGAGCTCACAAACCCATGTTTACAGTTACTAGCTTATTTGGTTACCTCAGTGACTTGACTTTTCCTCTTTTTAAAGGTGTTGTATTAATTTTTTTAAAAAACCAGTACCTTTTCAGCTTGAACAGCAGAGTCCCAAATTTGAGCATATTGTGCTTATTACAAACTCCACCTAAATACAACTCGACTTTAGAGTCAGAAGATATAAGAATGCCAAGAACTTCTAAGACAATAGCTGTTTCTTCAAAAGCAGAAAATCAGTGCAGAGAGAAAAACCTAGGGCAGGTCCCGTGACTGATGTAACACCCCTCGCAGCCCCAGCGAGCTCAAGGAGAGCCGCAGCCAAGGCTGGGCATTGCGGGGATTCCCTCAGGGTTTAGAGGACAGACACCCAAGTTAATCGTAGTAAGTCCCCTTTCTGCTACTTGCTTCCCATCTTCAATAAAATTTCCTCTTCGCCCCTCATTTTGGTCCTTTTGGGGCATCAGACAGGGAGCGGTCCGGTGGGGTCAGTCCAGCATTAGATTAGTCCTTTTCGCGTTATCAATATGATACATTTGGTCACTTTCAATATGTCAGTATGGTCATTTCCCCGCACCCATTATAAAAAGGAACATTATTCGTTGTTCCTTTTGACTTTTGCTAGAAAAGGCACTGAGCCAAGCTGTCACTCCCAGGGACAACATGGCCTTCTGCAGAGCCCTAGAGTGGAAATTGAGGGACTGAGGCTGCAGCTGTTACCAGCTGCGAACTTCTGCCCTCAGTGCACCCGGTTTGTCTGTGTCAGGAGCTGCCTGTGAGGATGGAGGAGAGCTTTGTTAGCGTTTCTACTTGGTTTCAGGACCCTGAGATCTTTATAAACTATCAAGGACTCCAGCTGCTTTTGTTGTGTGGTTTGCATCTATCAATAGTCATTGTATTAGAAATCAAAACATTTTAAAATACATTCATTTTAAAATAATGCTGTAATTGATATAACATCAATTACATGTCTATGAACAAGAAAAAAACTTGTCCAAACCTCCCCCCCCAAAAATTAATGAAGATAGTGAAATTGTTTTATAGTTTTGCAAATCTCTCTTATGTCCGACTCAATTAAACACAAGTGGATTCTTTTATCTGCTTCTACATTCAATCTGGCGATACTTTGAAGCATATGAGGAAAATCCAGCCTCACACAGGTATGCTGAGGTTGGAAAGCGGGGGCATATTTTAAGAGCCTATTCATTGTTTCTTAAAGATAATAGTTTAAGTTTCTTAAAGATTGAGTACAGCATGGCATCTGAAACTTTGATGAATTTTTTCTATTCTATCACCTTAAAATCCCTTGGTCTGTCTTGCATTTTGAATGTATCTTTCACCCACGCCTAATTCTTGAGCACACGTTGGGCCTTCACCAAACACTGGTTCCCTAGTGTACTCATGAACTACATCACTTCAGTAGTGTATGTAGATCCTCCAAGAATTGACATGTTTCATTATATATCACATCAGAAAATCACATCATTTGTATCAAAATATCACCAGAAGTCTCAGGAAATTCAAAGTCAAACTTAGGGTGGTGGATACAAGTTTTCCGAAACCAGAACCTTTGCTTATAATCTAAGATGTTATCACTGGCAATAAATACTGTTTCATGTTTTCTTTGAAGCTCACTTTTTTAATTTCAAGAACGCTGCTGCCAAACACCGTAGGTTGCCAGTCGTGCTTTCCGGCACCAGTGCCGCCCCATGAGAGAGCGTCCGCTCGGCCCACGGCTCCATGGCGCAGGCGCGGGCCTCTGAGGCGGGCGTTGCACAGAACTACAGGGCGCGGGAGCCTCGTGGCACTAACTTTCCGGTCACACAACTTAAGGTTTAAGATTTAATAAGAGTAGTCATTTTTACTGCTTCTCAGGGGACAGTCTTAAGTGAAACAGGTAATTTTCTTTGTACTGCATACTTGGCAATGAAGAATTACCATGACTGCTACTAGCAGTTCAGTGCCACTGACCTGATTCATGTGTAGAGTCCAGCAGTTTTACTCACCATTGCTTTGGTACCTCAGTTCAGTACTAATATCAGTGCAGTGGCAAAAGGCAGATAACATTTTAGTATTATTATGAAAATAGTCTTCATAGGCATAGACCACGAAGGGGTCTCAGGCCTGCCAGGAGTCAAAAAGCCAAACATTGAGAAGCGCTGTTCCAAGCAGATGTGTGACATGCCCCTGAAAGTGTAAAGTGGCCTGTACACAACCTCATTTGGGAGCAAGATTCCTAATCATGGGCCCTTAGCTTCGGCTGGGTTCCCACGGCCCCTGCCACCTGCAGGAGCGGGCCCTGCCACGCTGACTCCCCGATGGCGGCCACACCAACGGTTGGAAGGTCAACTCCGCGGCTCAGAGCCACTCAAAGACCAAGAGTGCATCTTGGAAGTTAAGGTCTTTTTTAAATCGTGTTCTTCTACTCAAGACTCTAAAATTTTGCTAATGTAAAAAAACTATTAACGGTGAACTTTTTATGTTTACTACAGTTCTACCTACTATTATAAACTGGTCGGGAGCTTGGCAGCTGAGAGCTGCTTCAGGGTTTAAGTTCCTCTTCTACCACTTAATGTGTGACTCTGGGCATCTTGTCCTTATCTGAGGTTCCTCATATGTAAGCATGTTCTCACCATATTGTAATGTTAATTTAGAAATATGAATATAAAAGGAATGATGCCCTAAAACGCTTAATAAAGCCACTCACACAGTTCATCTACAGTCAAAAACAAAACAGAATGTTACTGTGGAAAGAACCCCAAGAAATCATCCCACCCAAACCCGCATTTAACACAAGAGGAAATGGGTTTTGGTGGCCCCAAAGCCATGCCGCTCATTTTAATTCCCAGCTCTACCCCTGAACTTCCCTACTCGAAGGTCAGTGCTGCTTATAAGCAGCTCCCAGTTTGCATTTCTCTCTCTCCCCCTCCCCCCCCCACCCCACCGTCTCCCCAGTGAAAATGTACTTAGGTTGTTTTTCTGTATCATCCATGCATAATTACACTCTGCTTTATCAAGAAGATAAAGGTTAGAACTTCAACCTTGGCCTTCAGCTATCATACTTCCTGCTCAACAAAGGCAAGGGAAAGTTGCATGTCAGAACAGAGGACAGAGGTATTTAAAGAGAAACAACTCCTTTATGATCTTGCCCTCAAGCTCTGCCACAGATTAGAGAGAAATAAACCAGGGAGCGAAGGTCAACCCGAGGAGTCCTGGGATGTAAACTTAGGAATCATCACGGTCAGGCCCTGCAGGCTGATGTCAGGGAGTAGGCTCGCAGTGTGTAGTTCTGGTCTAGATCCTCCTATGTAGATTTCTTGCTACTTTTGAAGTAGTAATTAACCTGTCCATGCTGGTACATACTCTGCTGGGCCTTGAGAGAGTGATAGGAAAATGACATAACTGCCCTCTGCAAGAACTTTCTAGCCTGGAAATGGAAGGCTTGCATTCCTGTATCTGCAATTGAATTTTCAGCAAGTCTCCTTCATTCTTTACTCTTTCTAATTCACAATTTTGTTTTCTTAGCTCTGCAATATTTATATTATCATCTCATCTTCGATCCCTTATTCTTATTTATATAATACAAAATCTTCCCAGAAATTCTCTTCTGTTTGGGTTGTTTTCCCCCAGATCGGCCTCCTGGTCCTTTTGGAAATACTTGCCTGCCTTCCCGACTGCCTGCCTTTTTGTATAGGTGTCCCACCGTTTTCATCCTCCTCCTTCTAAAGGCGGATGCTCCTGCTTAGACTTTATAACCACTCAAGTAGAGTGGAGTGAATTCTTAACAATATTTTCCCTTAGTTTGAAGACTGCTGTTGGGATCTTCGTGCTCCTGCCCTTGTCAGTTACAGTCAACTCTCAGCAGCCACAGTGAGCTTGCAGGCTCCAGATCTTACTAGTCCCTGTTTAAGACCCCACGGGCCCCTCACCTCTTTCCCCTCCTATAGTCTGCTCTGCGTGCATTGCTTACATGCCCCCTCCCTGCCTGTAATCTCTGCCCAGGAAGATTCTAACCCAGGCGTGCTCTCTTCCTCCTTCACCTGCTTCTGGTCTGCTACAGGGGAAGCCTCTCCTGACCACCCCGCAGCATCGACGATTGCAGTTTGCCTGCCTCTCTGTTCCCCATTATCTGAGATACTATGTAATGTTTGTTTGTGGCGTCTCCCCCCACTGACTAGCATCTGCCCGTTTACCCCACCCCTGGCAACCACCATTCTACTCTCTGCTTCTGTGAGTTTGACTAATTGAGAAACTTCATGAGTGGAATCATACAGTGTCTGTCCTGCACTGACCTATTTCTCTTAGCATAATGTCATGGATCTTCAGCGTTAATGTGCTATGTTTTTGTGGAAATCTTACATTATCTTCCTTGTGTTGAATTTGAGCTTTCACATGCCACATACCTGAATACTTGCGTTTCAAAATTCCACTGGGGTTTCACCTTCAACGTTATACTGCTTAGCCTTTGAGGGAACCCTGGAGAAAGGCATCCTCTCCCTATGGGGCACTGCCTACCTGCCAGGCCTAGGTAGGAGCTGTAGGGTCTTTGCAGCGATGTCAGAGAAGAAAGCCTGCCCTCCTCCTACTCTGGCCTAACCAGGAGGCTTAAATACTCCAGCGCACCTCCTGCGCCCTCAGCAGCGCCTATCAGACAATTTAAACAGGTGCAGCTGGACCAGTCGTGGGGTCCCCGGCTGCGGAGTCAGCGGGCAGCCCTTCCCTGACCCCCTGCCAGCCTGGGATGTCCTCCCCTGCTGATCCCACCATTACAGATTCTCTAGTTAGATTTTTTTAACAACTTTATTGAGATATCATTCACATGCTATAAAATTCATCAACTTAAAGTCTACAACTCACTAGGGTTTTGTGTATTTACACAGTTGTGCAATATCACCACAATCTAATTTTAGAACATTTTCATCACCTCAAAGGAAAACGCACATCGCAAGCAGTCACCATTCCTCTCCCCATCGCCAACCCCCTGGCAGTCACTAATCTACTTTCTGCCTATGGGTTTGCCTATTTTGGACATTGTTTACAATGGTGGCCTTATTTCACTTAACATTTATGACATTTATCCATATTGAAGTATGTTTCAAAACTTTGTTCCTTTTATTACCAAGTACAATAGTCCTCTGTTAGACAAACCACATTTTTTAATCCATTCCCCACTTGATGGACATATAGATTGTTTCCACTGTTTTTACTATTGTGAATAATTCTGCTATAAGCATTCATGTACACATTTTTGTGTGGATGGGCATTTTCATTTCTCTTGGATATATACTAAGAGTGGAATTGCTGGATCCTATCTATAGTAACTCTATGCTTAACATTTTGAGGAACCGCCAAACTGTTTTCCAAAACAGTCGCACCATTTCACGTTCCCTCCAGCAATGTATCCAGTCCGTTTTTATCCTCAGGGAATGGCACCAACCCACCCACTCCCCCTCTCTGTGTCACCAACGGGCCCTTATTAAAATGCCTTTTTGATTTAGAGACAGGCTACTTTCCAATATACGTGCTTTCAAAAACGGTGCCTGGCGAGGGGGCAGGAGAGGGGCATCGCCTGCACTAGCGGCCTTAGCGTGCGCCAGTCTCTGGGGCTGCTTGGGGCTTTCCTGACCCCTTTGTTTCTCCCCTCCCGCTCCAGACCAGCCCAGGGGACCCTCCTGCACAGACCACAGTCACAGAACCTCCTACAATGTAGCCCCAGATAACCCGGGAGTTCTTTTTGGGACTGGAAGGTGCATTTGAAGGATCTCACCTAGAACCCCCCATGAAGTTCTTTTGGCCCTGGTTTTATTTTTGTATTTTTGATAGTGTGTGCACTTGGTCACTACTCAGCTGATGATGGCATATTCGGATTAAGATCTATCCCGTCTCTTCCTCCTGTGAAATAGAATTGTCAAGGTGGGATTCCCTGCTATGGCTAAAGGAAGAGGTCAGCATAGCCTCTTCCCCAAAAAGGTCTATCTAACCAGACAACATTAACCATTCCAGCAGTCTGGAAGTCCAAGAAAGACATATAGCAATCCTCGGAAGCACTTAGGCTCTAAAAACTGCTGCACCGCGGGCATCTGTGGAGCTTTGCCCCTGGGATGCTTCCGTTCCCCTGCTGGCTAATTTGGCCAGGCCAGGACAGAACTGTGAGGGCCTCAGCAGTCAAAGAAAGCTCACTTGACTGGAAACAGTAGGTGACACTTGTACCCAGTGAAGTTTCATCAGAAGTGACAATCTCAGCAGAGAGTGAGTTGGGTGAGCTAACAGCCCTGTAGGCCTGCAGAGGTGTGGTTAGACGAGCACATTCCTGGGCGAGGCAATGCACATACAGAGGAAACCTGGAGAAGGTCGGCGTGATCCACGCACTCCTGGCCGCCACTGATGTTGCCCACAGGATCCCCAGCAGACAGAATTGGTAAGTCGAGTATCAGCAAAATTTAAAGTTGTCAAACTTCAAAAGACACCATTAAGAAAATTAACAGTCTAGCCCCTCACCCAACAGCAGAGTATCAAACTACTTGAGACAAAAAAAAAACCACCCCAAAACGGATAGAACTATGAGGAGAATCAGATGAATGCACTATCATAGTTGGAAACTTCAAAATACCACCATCAAAAATTGATAGACCCAGCAGACAGGAAATCAGTAAGGACATAGTTGAACTCAACAACTGTATATCATTGACATCTATAGACTACTTCAACCAACAGCGGAATACACATTCTTCTCAAGCTCACAGGGAACAGCCACCATGCTAGTCCATATTGTGGGCCATAAAACACATCTTAATAAATTTTAAAAATCAGAAATCATACAGTATCTGTTCTCTGACCAGAAAGGAATTAAAACAGAAATCGATAATAGGAAAATCTGAAAGTACATGGAGATTAAACACCATATTCTAAATAACACATGAGCCAAAAAAAGAAATTTCAAGAGAATTTTTAAGTATTTTGAGCTAAATTAAAATAAAAGGACAATTTATCAAAATTTGTGGAATGCAGTGAAAGCAATGCACATCTTTTAAAAACAAAAACAAAAACAAGAAAGTACCGTGACCAGTGTGGTTCAGTGGGTTGGGTACTGTCCCGCAAACTAAAAGGTCCACTGTTTTGATTCCTGGTCAGGGCACATGTCTGGGTTGTAGGTTTTGTCTCTGGTTGGAGTCACATACAAGAGACAGTGGGTGGATATTTCTCACATTGATGTTTCCCTCTCCCCTACCCCTCTCTCTAAAAATAAATAAATAAAATCTTTACCAAAAAAAAAAAAAAATCAAAAATCAATAATCTGTCCCCTTAGGAAACCAGGAAAAGAAGAACAAATTAAATCCAAAGTAAACAGAAGAAAAGAAATACACAAATTAGATTAGAAATCAATAAAATTAAAAACAGGAAATCAATACCAAAAAAAATCAATGAAACCAAAAGTTCTTCGAAAATTCAATGGAATCAATAAGCCTCTAACCAAGTTACATTTTAAAAAAGAAAGAAAAAGGACATATATTACTAATATCAGAAAAGAAAAAGAGGACATCACTACCAATTCTGTGGGAGTTAGAGAACAATAAAGAAACTCTAGGAACAACTCTATGTCCACAAATTTGATAGCCTAGATGAAATAAACCAAATTCCTTGAAAGACAATTTGCCAGAACTCAATACAAGAGAAAATAAAATGTTTGAATAGGTTTTATATATTAAAGAAATTGAATCACTATTTAATAACCTTCCAAAACAAAGCACCAGACCCAGATGGGTTTACTGGTTATTTCTACCAAGCATTTAAGGAAGAAATTACACCAATTCTCTACAAGCTATCAGAGGAAAGAAGCAGAGGGAACATGTCCTAACATCCTATGAGGACGGCATTACCCTAATACCAACACCAAGCAAAGACATTACAAAAAACTATAGACCAATGTCTTTCATGAATAGAGGTGCAAAAATCCTCAACAAAATATGAGAAAATCAAATCCAAACAATGTATAAAAATAATTCTATACCACAACCAAATGGGATTTATCCCAAGTATGCAAGGCTGGCTCAACATTTGAAAATCAAAGTACCCCAACACATCATTAAGCTAAAAAGGAAAAGTCACATGATCATATCAATAGATGCAAAAAAAAAAAGAGCATTTGACAAAATCCAAAAGCCTTTCATGTAAACTGAGAATAGGGGGGAACTTCCTCAACTCGATAAAGACTATTTACAAAAAATCTGTAGTTAACATTATACTCCATGGTGAGAAACTCGAAGCTTCACCAGTAAGATCAGCTACAAGGCAAGGATGTCCTCACCATGCCTTTTCAATGTCATACTGCAAGTTCTAGCGAATGCACTAAGACAAAAATAAAGAAATAAAAGAAATAAGAAGTGTACAGTTTATATACAGCTTGGGAAGAAGGGCAAAACTACCTTTGTTGACAGCTGACATGACCTTAGGAAGGAAATTCAAAAATTTTTTGACAGTAAAACTCAAATTATCAAAAGTTGCAGAATATAAAGGATGACATACAAAACTCAATCACTTTCCTATGTAACAGCAATGAATAAGCAGAATTTGAAGTTAGAAACAATGTCATTTACATTCACACCCCAAAAATGAAATATTTAGCTATAAGCCTAAAAAAGTATGTACAGATATCTGTGAGGGAAACTATAAAATTACAATACATGAAATCAAAAAGCTAAATAAATAGATATTCCATGTTTCTGGATATTTCTATCCATGACTCAGTATTGTCAAACAAGATTTCAGTTCTCCCCAATGTGATCTACAGATTTAATGTAATCCCAACCAAATCCCAGCAAGTTGTTTCATGGATATTGACATACTATTTCAAAATTTATATGGAGAAGCAAAAGACCCAGAATAGCTAACACAATATTGTAGGAGAACAAAGTTGGATGACTGACACTACCCGACATCAAGACTTACTAAAAAGCTACAATAATCAAGACAGTGTGGTATTGGCAAGAGAACAGACAAATAGATCAATGGAACAAAATACAGAGACCAGAAACAGAAGCTCACAAATATAGTCAACTGATTTTTGACAAAGGAACAAAGGCTATACAATGGAGCTAAAATAGTCTTTTAACAAAGTTTGCTGGACAACTGGACATCGATATGTTAAAAAAAAAAAAGTGAATCTAGACACAGAGCTTACACCTTTCACAAATATAACTCAAAATGGCTCATGAACCTAAATGTAAAATATGAAACTATAAAACTAGACTATAACAGCACCTAGATGACCTTGGGTTAGGCAATGACTTACAACATCAAAGTTGTTACATCATAGTAACTACATACTCCCTAGTAACTACATCATATTTACAACATCAAAGGCACAATTCATGAAAGAAAGAATTGATAGACTGGAATTCATTAAAATTAAAACTTCCTGTCCTGTGAAAGATAATGTCAGGAGAATGAGAAACAAGCTACAGACCTGTAGAAAATATTTGCAAAAGACTCATCTGAGAAAGGATTGTTACCCAAAATATACTAAGAATTTTTAAAACTCAAAAGTAAAGAAATAAAGTCTGATTTTAAAAATGAGCCAAAGATCTTAACAGAAGACATACAGATAGCAACTAAGCATATGAAAGACGCTGCATACCATATGTCATCAGAAAAATGCAAGTTCAAACTCTAGACACCTATAAGAATGATCAAAATCCAGGACATTGACAAAATAGAATACTGGCAAGGAACAACAGAACCTCTCACTTTTTGCCAGTCCGAATGCCAATTGGTATATCCCCTTTGGAAGACAGTTTGATAAGTTTCTTACAAAACTCAACATGAGCCCTGGCTGATGTGTCTGTGGACTGAGTGCCGGTCTGCAAACAGAAAGGTTGCTGGTTTGATTTCCCAGTCAGGGCACACGCCTGGGTTGCGGGCCAGGTCCCCACTTGGGGTTGCGTGAGAGGCAACTGATCAATGTATCTCTTGCACGTTGATGTTTCTCTGCCTCTCTCCCTCCCTTCCCCTCTCTCTAAAAATAAATAAATAAAGTTTTTAAAAAAAATAGCTAGTTAAAGTCAAAATGGAACGTGAACTTACCATACTATCCAGTAGCCACAATTCTTGAATTTTACCCAAAGGAGTTGAAAGGTTATGCCCAACCAAAACCTGCACACTGATGTTTACAACAGCTTTACTCATTACTGCCTACACTTGGAAGAAAGCAAGGTGTCCTTCAGTAGGTGAGTGAATAAATAAACTGTGATACATCCAGACAATAGAATATCATTCAGCACTAAGAAGAAATAAGCTATCAAGGCATGAAAAGACATGGAAGAACCATAAGTACATGTTACTAAGTGAAAGAAATCAATCTGAAAAAGCTCCATACTATATAATTCCAACTATATTATATTCTGGAAAAGGCAAAACTACGGAGATAATAAAAAGATTAGGTATTGAGGTACAGGGAGGAATGAATAGGGGAGGCACAGAGGATTTTTAGGGCAGTGAAAATATGCTATATGATACCACAAGGATGGATACTTGTTATACATATGTCCAAACCCGAAGAAAGTACACCACCAAGAATGAACCGTAATAGAAACTATGTTCTTGGGGTAATTACAATGTGTGGATGTAAGTTCATCAGTTGTAACAAACATACCACTCTGGTTGGGCATGTTGATAACGGGGAAGGCTACGCGTGGGGCAGGGGTGGGGGTAGCACAGCAGAGGGTGTATGTGAAAGCTCTGGATGTACCCCTCAGTTTTGCTGGGAACCTCAAACTGCTCTTAAAAAAAAAAAATAATAATGTCTTAAGAAGGGGAGAAAAAGGCCACAGCTTGGAAGAAAATATTTGCAAGTATATACAGCAGGTCCCAGAATAAAGTTGTTTTGTTAAATGTCATTTGGTTATAATGTTGATGAAATGCCAGAGGAAATTAACTTTCATATCAATTAGAGGATGGTAAATGTGGCTTTGTTATACATTGTTTCACTTCAATTCTGAGAATCTATCGATAACGTTAAGTGAGGACTTACTGTATCTGGTAAGGGGTTTGTGTCCAGGTTATATAATGATCTCCTATAACTCAATAAGAAGAAAAAACATCCCATGTAAAAATGAACAAACTGAATAGACATTTCATCAAGGAAGAAATGGCAAATGAGCACACAAAAAGATTACCAACATCATTAGCCACGAGGAAAATGCAAACTAAAACCACCTTGAGCTGCCTCTACACATGAGCTGGAGTGGCGCTCCAGCCCATCTGCTCACACTGCACACCAGAATGAACTTAAAATGAGAAAAGACTTAAACATAAGCTGTGACACTATAAATGTCCCAGAGGAAAACATATATAGGCAGTAAAATTTCAGATATCCCACACAGCAATATTTTTGCCAATACATCTTTTAGGGAAAGGGAAACAAAGGAAAGAATAAACAAATTGGACTACATCAAATTAAAAGGCTTCTGCACAGCTAAGGAAAATATCATCACAATGAAAAGGGAACCAACCGTACGGAAAACATATTGGCCAACAATGCCTTGGACAAGGGTTTGGTCTCTAAAGTACATAAAGAACTCATGTGCCTCAATGCCAGGAAGACAAACAATCTAATTAAAAAATGGGCAAAGGACCTGAACAGACACTTCTCCAAGGAGGACATACACTGGGCCCAGAGACATATGAAAGGATGCTCAGCATCACTAGCCATCAGAGAGATGCCAGTTAAAACCACATGAGATACCACCTCACAGTGGTCAGAATGACTATCAATAAATCAACAAAGAACAAGTGCTGGTGAGGTTGTAGAGAAAAGGGAACCCTAGTGCACTGCTGGTGGGAATGCAGACTGGTGCAGCCACTGTGGAAAACTGTTTGGAATTTCCTCAAGAAAATAAAAATGGAACTGCCTTTTCAACCTGGCAATTCCACTGCTGGGATTATACCCTAAGAATCCAGACACACCAATTCAAAAGAACCTATGCACCCCAATGTTCATAGCAGCACAATTTACAATAGCCAAGTGCTGGAAACTGCCTCAGTCCCCATCAGTAAATGAGTGGATCAAAAAACTGTGGTACATTTACACAATGGAATACTATGTAGCAGAAAGAAAGAAGGAGCACCTACCCTTCTGGACAGCATGGATGGAACTGGAGAGTATTATGCTAAGTGAAATAAGCCAGGAGGTGAAAGAGAAATATCATATGATCTCACCTATAAGTGGAACCTAATCAACAAAACAAACAAACAAGCAAAATAGAACCAGAGGCATGGAAACAAGGAACAGGGTGACAGGGACCAAATGGGAGGGAGGAGGGGGATAAGGGAGGAAAGACACGGAAAGGCCTAGTTAAAGAACGTGTCTGAGTGACCCATGGACATGGACAACAGCGTGGAGTTGACTGTGGGAACGAGGGTGGGGAGATGGGGCAGGGGAGAGCAACGGGGGGAAATTGGGACAACTGTAAAAGAACAACAACAACAACAACAAAAGACAGGCAATGCCAGGTTTTGTTGAGGATGTAGAGACACTGGAATCCTCATGCATTACAGACAGGAATGCAAGATTGTACAGCTGCTTTGAACAGTTTGGTCACTTCTTTAAAAGTTAAACACAAATTTATCACATAACCTAACAATTCCACCCCTAGAACTCTATCTGAGAGAAAATGAAGACATGCCTACACAAAGACACGTCTACAAATAGTCATAGCAACATTTTTCATAAGAACCAAAAATCAGAAATAAATGTCAGTCATCTGGTAAATGGGTCAGCAAAATATGGTATTAATAAAAAGGAAAGAAATACTGATACATTTAAAAACATTATTTGCCAGATGCAAAACACTACATATTGTATGGTTCTGTTTATATGAGCTCTGTAGAAAAGACAAGTTTATAGAGACAGAAAGCAGGTCAACAGCTGCCTTAAGGCTGAGGAGTGGGAGTCGGGATTAACTGCAAATGGGCACCAGGGAATTCGGGGCGTGAGGGAAATGTTCTCAGGCTGGATGTGGTGATGACCGCACAATGTAACGGCATGTGAGCTCTTTCTCAATATAACTGTTGGAAAAAAATAGAACTGCTGACAGCTCAAATATATGCCTTTCTAATTTAATTTTATAAAATTAAATATCATTGGTATGCAATATTATATAGTTATATTAGTTTCAGGTGTACAATAGAGTGATTTGACATTTTTATGCCTTCCAATGTGACCACCACACTAATTTCAATAACCGCCTGTCACCGCGCAAACTTATCATGATGCTGCTAACTATACTCGCCTTCACGTTTTTCACCCATCCCCCCAGCCACTCCATTCTGGTAACCGTCCCTCTGGCCTCCGTTCCTATGAGTCTTTGTTTTGTTTTTTGCCTTGTCATTTGGTTTTATTTTTTAGATTCCACATATAAGAGAAGTCATAAGGTACCATATCTTGCCGTGGATAATGCACACTTTGTGCCCAAATTTTTGAGGGAAAAATAAAGATTCACATTATACATGGGTAGCACCCGAAATATCTCATATCTATTCTTGTGTTTTGTAATTATTTGTTCCATAAAATCTCTTATGCCATAAATATTCTGAAATAAATGCCAAAAATTCCATTATAATACAGAAAACAAGTATCTAAATATAAATAAATAAATAACTGAATTAAAAAATTAAAATGAAAGATTTTTCTCCTGAAAGTTTAGGCCAAAAACGTGAGTGTGCATTATACATGGCAAAATATGGTATTTGCTTTTCTAAGTCTGACTTATTTCACTTAACATAATACCCTCTAGGTCTATCTATGTTGTCACAAATACCAGGTTTAGTTTTTTGTTGCCACATAATATCCCTTTGTGTGTGTGTGTGTGTGTGTATGTGTGTGTGTGTGTGTGGATGTCATATCTTTATCCGTTCATCTCAGTGGACACACGGGTTGTTTCCAGGTCTTGGCTGTTGTAAACAATGCTGCAGTGAACATAAGGATGCCCACATCTTTTTAAATTAGTGTGAGTTTATTTTGTTTTCAGATAAATACCTAGAATGGAACTCCTGGGTAGATCTATTTTCAGCTTTTTGAGTAATCTCCATATTGCTTTCCATAGTGGTTACAACAATTTACAGTCCCACCGACAGTGCACAAGGGTTCCCTTTCTTCCACATTCTTGTCAACATGTTATTTACTGTCTTCTTGATAACAGCAACTCTGCTGGCGTGAAGTGATATCTCATTGTGGTTTTCATTTTCATTTTCCTGAATGATTAGTGATATCGAGCATCTTTTCATATTTCTGTTGGCCATCTGTATGTCTTCTTTGGAGAAATGTCTTCTCACAGCCTCTGCCAATTTTTTAATCAGGCTGTTTATTTTTTTTGTTACTGAGTTGTATGTGTTTCTTATATACAG
Source organism: Mormoops blainvillei (assembly GCA_004026545.1). Taxonomy (NCBI): domain Eukaryota; kingdom Metazoa; phylum Chordata; class Mammalia; order Chiroptera; family Mormoopidae; genus Mormoops; species Mormoops blainvillei. The sequence goes on from PVJD01000416.1 coordinate 346,616, forward strand.
GGTGGGCAAAAGTAGGCTTACAGTTGTGAATATGCAAAACACAGCTTGTTCTTGTATTATTGTTTATTAATTATTGTATGAGTATTTTTCTATATGAACTGTAAAACTACTTTTGCTCACCCCTGTATTTTAGATATCAACCTCTTACTGATAAAATCAATTAAAGACTTAAATGTAAGGACTGAAAGCACAAAACTCCTTGTAAACAACTTGATATCAGTCTGAGTAATATATTTTTGGATATGTCCTGTCAAGCAAGGGAAACAAAAGCAAAAACAAACACACGGGACTTCATCAAACTAAAAATCTTCTGCACAGAGACGGAAACCATCAACAAAATGAAAAGACAACCTACTCGGTGGGAGAATATATTTGTAAACCATTTGAGTCTATTTTCATATATGGTATCAGAGAATGGTCCAGTTTCATTTGTTTGCATGTGTCTGTCCCATTTTCTGAGCTCTACTCATTTGAAAAGACTGTTATTTCATTGTATGTTCTTATGTCCTTTGTCATAGATTAGTTAATCATATAAATGAGCATTTATTTCTGGGCTCTTTATTCTGTTCCATTGATCAATGTGTCTTTTGTTTTGGTTTGGTTTTTTTGCCAGTGCCATTTTGTTTTGGTTATTATAGCTTTGTAGCATAGTTTGAAATCAGGACATGTGATACCTCCCACTTTGTTCTTCTTTCTCAAGATTGCCTTGGCTTATTTATGGTCTTTGTGGTTCCATTTACATTTTTGGATTACTTGTTCTAGTTCTGATAAGAATGTCATTGTTATTTTAATAAGAATTGCATTGATCTGTAGATTGTTTTGGGTAGTGTGTTCATTTTAAAGATATTCATTTATTTGTGTCCTCTTCAATTTATTTCCTTCAGTGTCCTATGCAGGGGTGTCCAACCTGTAGACCACAGGCCACATGCAGCTCAGGAGGGCTCTGAATGCGGCCCAACACAAAATTGTAAATTTACTTAAAATATTATGAGTTTTTTTTGTGATTACATGTTGCAATGTATTTAATATATGGCCCAAGACAACACTTCTTCCTCCACTGTGGCCCAGAGATGCCAAAAGGTTGGACACCCCTGTTAGTTTACAGAGTATCTCCTTGGTTAAACTTATTCCTAGATATTTTATTGTTGAGGCAATTATAAATGGGATTGTTTTCTTACTTTCTCCCTCTATTTTTTTTTACAATTTTATAAAATATTTTATTTTATTTATTTTTACAGAGAGGGGAGGTGCAAAAGAAACATCGATCAGTTGCTTCTTACACAACCCCAACTAGGCAACTGGCCTGCAAACCAGGCATGTGTTCTGACTAGGGATCAAACCAGTGACCTTTTGGTCTGCAGAACAAGCCCAGTCCACTGAGCCACACCAGAGCCTTAATTTCTCCTTCCGATTATTTTTAGTGTGTAGGAACACAATAGATTTCTGTTTATTAATTTTGTATCCTGCTACTTTACAGAATTTTCATTAATTCTCTTAATATTTGGTAGATTTTTAGGGTTTTCTATATAGATTATGTCATCTGCAAATATTGACTTTTACTTCTTTCTTTCCAATTTGGATGCCTTTTATTTCTTTTTCTTGCCCGATTGCTGTGGCTAGGAATTCTGATACTATATTAAGTAGTAGTGGTGAGACTGGGAATCCTTGTCTTATTCATGATCTTAGAGAAAAAGCTTTCAGCTTTTCACCATTAAGTATGGTGTCAGCCTTGGGCTTTGTTATACACAGCCTTTGTCAAGTTAAGGTAATTTCTTTCTGTATCTACTTTGTTGAAAGTTTATATTAAAAATGGATGTTGAATTTTGTCAAATGCTTTTCTGCATCTACTGAGACAATCATAGGGTTTTTATTCTTGGTTTTGTTAATGTGGTGGATCACATTAATTGTTTTGTGGGTGGTGAACCACTCTTGCATTCCTGGTATAAATCCCATTGGCTTATAGTATATAATCCATTTAATGTTTTGTTGAAGTTTGTTTGCTAGTATTTTCTTGAGAAATTTGGCACCTATATTCAACAAAGTTATTGGCTGTAATTCTCTCTCTCTCTCTCTTTCTTTCTCCCTCCCTCGTAGAGTCTTTGGTTTAGTTATCAGAGTAATGCTGGCCTCAGAGAATGAGTTGGGAAGTGTTTCTCCTGCTTCTGTTTTTTTTGTGTTTTTTTTTTAATAGTTTAAGGAGGATAGATACTCCTGTGTTTTGCAGTGTATAATGTGCACCCACGTTTTGGGCCCAAACTTTCAGGAAAAAAATCTTTGGTTTTAATTTTTTAATTCAGTTATTTATTTATTTATATTTATAAATGAAACCAGTTATCATATTCCAGGGTATTATTTTGCCTACGAATATCATTATTGCTTTCCAGAGTTATATTTTTAATGCACAAGGATAAATAAAAGAATTAAAAACATCTGTATAGATACACAATTAGCACTATCCATGTGTAATCTGCATCCCTAATTTTTCCTCAAAAATTTGGGCCAAAAAGTGTGCATTATACATGGAAAATATGGTAAATCTTCTTCAAATGTTTGATGGAATTCACCTGTGAAGTCATCTAGTTCTTGGTTTTTGTTGAGGTTTTTGATTACTGCTTCAATTTCATTGAATCTCTGCTTCTTCCTGGTTTAGTCTTGGAAGGTCGCATGTTTTTCAAATTTTATTTATGCTTTCTAGATTGTTCAATTTGTTTGCCTATGATTAATGGTTCATAGTATTACTTGACAATGCTTTGTATTTCTTGGTGTTGGTTGTAATCTCTCCTCTTTTATTTCTGATTTCATGTTCTCTATTTTGCTTGATGAATCTTATGAGAGGCTTGTCAATTTTATTTATCCTTTCAAAATTTCATTAATCTTTTCATTTTTGTTAGTTTATTTCTGCTCTGATTTTTGTTATTTCCTTTTAATTACCTTGGGGTTTGTTCCTCTTTCTCTAGTTTCCTCAGGTGTAAATTTAGATTGTTTATTTGGGATTTTTCCTGTCTTTTGAGGTAGGCCTGTATAACTATAAATTTTCCTCTTTTAACAGCTTTTTTTGCATTCCGTAAATTTTGCAAAGTTATGTTTTCATTTTTATTTGCCTCAAGGTAGTGTTCAATTTTCTGTTTGATTTTCTCTTTCATCTTCCTCCTTCTCCACTTCCTCTTCCCTTTGGAATCCCTATAATGAAAATGTTAGGGCGCTTGATGTTATTCCAGAGAACACTTTTACTACCTTCGTTTTTAAAAAATTCTTTCTTTGTTTGCTGTTTCGATTGGGTGATTTTCACTATTCTATCTTCCAGGTCACTAATCTGTTCTTCTGTACAAAGTAGTCTGCTGTGGATCCCTTGTAATTCTTTCTTCATTTCAGTTATTATAGACTTCATCTCTGATTTGTTCTTTATTGCATTTTCTATCTCTTTGTTGAAGTGTTCTCTGAGTTCCTTTATTGTATGCTTAAATTTGTTGAGCATACTTATGATCATTTCTTTGAATTTTTTTTTAAAGATTTTATTTACTTTTTTAGAGAGGAGGAAGAGGGGGAGAAAGAAAGGGACAGCAGCATGAGTGTGTGGTTGCCTCTGGCACACCCCTAACTGGGGACCTGGCTCGTAACCCAGGCATGTGCCCTGACTGGGAATCGAACTAGTGACTTTTTGGTTCACAGGCCAGCACTCTATCTGCTGAGCCATACCAGCCAGGGCTCTTTGAATTCTTTGTTTGGTAAATTACTTATCTGTTTCATTAGGGTTTTTCTCTGGGGTGTTTTCTTGTTCCTCCCTTTGAGGCATATTCTTCTGTGCCCCCAGCCCCAACTTTTTTTCTTTTACTTTCTGTGTTGGTTCCTGTGAGTTGGATGTAACAGCTCTCTCCCAGTCTTGAAAGAGTGGTCTCTGTGTAGACGGTGTGTGAATAGTTTTGGCAGATCAACTGTAGTCAAGGCAGCAGTGTGCAGTGCCTGTTCTGTGGCCTGGCGTTAAGGGGTGGGCTGTGGATGGGGCAGTCTGGCACATGTGTGCTTCCTTGCCCTCTAATCTGGGTCCAACTACCTAATGTAGATGGAGCTGTTTGGTTCACTTGTGGCGTGCCCTGTTGCTGTAACTGTCTGTGATCAGAGCAGGGTCGGGGTGGGGCTGCTTTGCATGCTTGCCTCTCGACACGCCACCAGCGCCGCTGCCTATCTGGACAGCGCAGCTCCTTGTGCATCCAGCTGTGCCCTGTCCACAGTAGCAGCCCTGTGTGAGTGCCCTGTTGCTTTAAACGTCCATAGAACAGGGTGTGGGTGAGGCCACTCTGTGTGCCTGCCTCTCAAAGTCCTACCAGCTCCACCCTTTCAATGGGTGGGGCAGACTTGAGGGCAGGCTGAGCTGTATTGTGCTAGTTTTTCACCCTCTCCAGACAGGGCAGCCCTGCACACACACACACAGTGGCTCCCCACGCACTCTGCATGGGGTAGGCCTTCATGTGGGTACTGCAAAGTTTTGCTAGCTCCACACTCTCTCCCGGAGGGGCAGCACCACATAAGCACATAGTGCCCACTACCTCTGTACTCTCTGGACAGGGCATCCCTGCAAACAAGTATCACAGCATTTTTGCTAGTTCCACATTCTTTTCAGCTGGGGAGTTCCTCGTACACACAGCCCAGAGGGTGTGCAAAGCAGCACTTGGCTGCACCTGTTCAATCAGTTTTCAGGTGGAGGGGCACCTTGTGTGCACAATGGATCCCTTCTGTTTCCGACTACAGAAGGGGTGGCTGGGGACACACTGCAGTGCCCCACAGGTTGGTGAGAGAAAGCGAATGCAGTCGCTGCCCATTAGCCATGTGCCAGGGAAATGTAAACCATGGTGCTCACCAGTTCCTCTGGCCCTGGGTTGTCCCTCAGCCCCTGGAGAGCTCTTGTGGTTCCCCAACCTTCTCTCTGCGTCCTTGTTGTGCAGCTGCTCGGTTGGCTCAAAGCTGTCTCTGAGGAGGAACCGCTGTGACTATAGGTGTACACTGGATGCGCTCCTCTGGGAGGGGCGAGCTCGGTGGCCACCTATGCCGCCATCTCAGACTCGTCCCTCACCCATGTCTTCCACAAACTGGCAGAAGCCTCTGGTTTATTTTCACAAGTTTTTGAGATTTATGAAAACTGATAAAAAATATACTTGATTTCAATGTTCTTCAAACTTATTACTCTTCTAGGTCCTGTCTGAAGTTTGGTATTGCACATTCTTAAACAGAAAACCACCTGGATTCCTTAAACTCCTGTTGGGTGCACAGTGGAAAGGAGGGTCTGAGAACTTAAATTCCAAATTCCGTACCCTGTTGTGCTGTAAGTTTGCGAGAGAGCAGTTTGAGATTTCATTCATTCACTAAGATATCTTCAGCTGGACTGCCCCTCAGTGATTTTCTTTCTGAGCAACATGGCTTTTGCCTGACCCATCCCTGTCCTTTGCCTACATTGGAGAACCAGACCGTATGCTCTCTGCTCCCTTTGAAAACTAACTTCATCACCATCAGGTTACAATCCATCAACCCGCACTTGGTAACTCTCGATGTTACCTCATGATTCAAGGTTCTCCCCTCTGCACAGGAAAAGACAGCAAGATGAAGGAAGAATTGGCTTTTGATTTGGCTTAAATTGTCTAGACCCGCTTTTTACTTGCAGTCACTACCTACAGATTTCCAAATAGAGTCCTTCCTCAAGAAGTGAATTTGAATTTTCTAAGTTTCAGGAGGATGCAGAGAAATCTGGCTGTGGACTGCCACGCCGGGCAGCGCGCTCCCTCACAGAGGTTGGAAGGGTAGTGTCCTCTCTTCCCCTGAGCCTGGCTTATACACTTGTCATTCTGTGATAAATGGCCACCTTATCTGGCACTTCCCTCTGTCTCGAGGCAGAGAACTCCTAGTTCTAATGTTTTTCTTGGTGCTAGAACAAAAAAAGCTGTGCTGGGTGTCTGGTAGACATTCCAGGTTTGCTGAAGTGAACTGATGAAACGTCTACCACTGAAAGAACACTTTAACACTACCTAAATCCAATGTAGCCAATGATGTGGCTGTCTTTCTGTTCAGTCCTACCAAACTGTCACTTCCCACTGCAGATGGGCAAAAAGAGAGGAGTAGGTGGCAAGAAAGGAAACTCAGGATTACTAATCAGTTCCTCTAGGCTGGACACAAATCAAGGCCCATTCATTAAGTTTTTACTTAACCCTTAAAGTGACCCCAGCAATAGGAATAATGAAACCAATCTCAAAGCTTTGTTAAATAAAAATGGGTTGGGCAGGGAAGGGCTGTCCAAGAGACACAAGTGGGAACGTGCACAGTTAAGTGTTTGGACTCCAAGCCCGGTCATTTGTTCTGAAGCTTGGGGGCCGAGGGAGTGCTGACGTTGAGCCGGACACTGGGAACGCAATGGCCAATCAAAACAGATGCCATTCAGTATCCATGTAACTTAAAGCTCCAGTGGGACTGGAGCTAGTGGTGACTGGATCAGAGTCACAAAAGTAAACGTGTATAATTATAAACTGTGGCAAATGCCTAGAAACCCAGTACTTACTGTTTACAGAATAGCCATGGGGATGTAAAGTACAGCACAGGAAATGGAGCAGCCGAAGAACTTACACGTATGGCCCAGGGACATGAACAATGGTGTGGGGTTTGCCTGAGGGAGTGGGGGGTGCTGGGTGGAGGGGGACAAAAGGGGGAAAATTGGGACAACAGTAATAGCACAAGCAATAAAATATAATTAAAAAATAAAAAATTCTTATCTTAAAAAAAATCAGTACTTATTTTATTAAAAGGACGTCACCTCTTGACAAACACATACGTTCAGCTTACCAGAACTTAATTATCCCCATCACTGAAGATGTCACTGTCGGTGCCAGTGATGGAAAATGCACAGTACACACAGTACTGATATTTATCCATCCTCATTTTGAAAATACTTGAATGACTATTTCTTCTCCAATGAAAAAATGGCACAACAAAGTCAAAATGTGATTTACTTGTTTTATTTTCCTGTTTCAGTAAGAGTCAAGAACTGACTGACACATATCATAAGCTATCTCCTGCCCATATACAGTATATGTACATTGTTTCTACTTTTTCATTGAACAAGGTGATACTTTCTTCAAATCAAAATACAAATGAAGAACTACTGTAAATGGAAAAAAAAAAAAGTGGGTGGGTGTGGTCTTATTTTCAGACAGTAAACGTTCACCACAAAGGGAAAAACACTGAGGAAACATTTGCATCCACAGATTAAAAAGTCAAGCAATTAGTACCATTAGGGTCCCTTCAAAAATAGCAAATTTGGAACAACTAGCCATTACTGCGAAGGAAATTCCTAAGTTTTTCATTTTTCTGTCACCATGGTGCTACACCAGAATTCAAGCCCTCTTCACAGTGCAAATATAAAAAAGGACCTAAGTCAGGGTTTTATGGCTATCTTTTGATAAAATATCTTCTATTTTAATATACATGTTATAAAAGTACACTAAAAAGTTACTTAAGAGCTCTGTTAAAAGAATTTACTTTTTTACATATAGAATAATGTACACCCAACTCTGAAAGTATATTTGAGGAAAGCTATTACTGTGGCCCCAAATATTTCTAGCTTAATTATTTTATTATAATATTGACTTTACAATACATGTATTCGGTGATGCTCTCTGGTAATTCTGCACTGCACTGTCTCGCCAATTACTTTGAAGAAAATGCAAGGGAAATGCCTATCTCCAAGGAATTCTTATTGTGCAAATCACCAAGTTTTCAACGTGAGCTACTAATACAAAATTTTCATTTTATTTTTAAACTTTGGTACGCTGAATTCTTTTATGATCAACATGTGGCGCTTTTATGAGGCAAATAATAAGAGATGCTGAAAATTAAGTTGTAGGTAGCCTGATTTTAAAAGTGATCATTTCCTCTTGTAATAACTTTTCTGATGCCAGTTCTAGGTTTTTATGGAACAGTGTGAACTAATGTTGACTGAATACATTGAGCTGTGATGAACTGACTGCGTGCACGCCAAACCAAGGAGATAGACTCTTGGCGCTGAGTCTGACTATATCTACTGTAATCATGCAGTGCGCAGGATGAAGCTGCCAGTTATAGCCACGCCCCAGGAATGTCTATAGCGGAACCCAGGCATAGCTCCAATCTTTGATTGTAGGTATAGTAGTAGAACAGAAATATAAAATAATTGGAATTTGCTTCTGATTTAAACAAAAATATTTACTCTTTTCACTAGTAAAACATTCTTTAAAATATATCTATTTCTCCTCTCTGAACATTTAACTAAGGATCAACAGGCAATTTTCAAAGGTTTATTGCTGACTCTTCAATACAATACGTATGGTTATAAGGAGCACACAGCAACATTAGCTTATTTACATTCACTGCTAAAAACTTGGCCTCGTCTGGTTACAGTGTCCAGTCCATCAGAGAAAGGTTTGGCATTTGTGTGCTTTTTGTTCTTGGTGGACATCACTTTCTGCTTGATTTTTATTCTTGGAAGAAAAATATCAGCTGATGTCCTCAGGTTTTATGACATGATGTGAAAGAGGAAAGGGTCAGAGATTAGCTGCTGCCGTGCAGTGAGTCTGAGGCTTGGTCTCCAGGCAGATCTTCCTTCTTGCCAGGTGAGTGTCCAATGGGCTGCGCAGGAAGCCGGGAGGGAGGCACCGAGGACGCCAGCACACAGAGCCTTATCCAGAGATGGGTCACTCGATCAGCTGAGCCCCCTCCTCTCTGCCTCAGCCACCACCCCTACTCACTCCCCTATACATTGATCTTTGTGCTTGTGGCTACAAAACTTATAGAAACCAGTTCACAAGGAAACAAGGAAAAGTGGAGAGCTTGACCAAGAGGTAGCCTGTGCCACATGTCATTGTCTTATGCTGTCTCTTGAGCTATTGTCTTCTGTTGATAATCTGTGGAAGATGCATACAGTACGTTCTTCATAGCAGAATTCTTCGTTTCTCTTGAAAAGTTTTTGCGATGTTATGTTTTACAAACAACTTTATCAGAAGTAAGAGTTTGATGTCAGCCAATAAAATTAGCAATTTCAGCCTACCTCTCTTAAATTCAAACCTACCTGAAAGTGGAATGTTTTCCCCTGGCAAATGATTACTTAACTTTGAAAAGTGGATAATCTTTTTTTTTTTTTTTTTGATACAGCTCAGCCCTTCAGGAAATACTTCAAACTAAGAGAGGAGAACTAGCTTCCTATTGTGTCTTACATAAAACATTCTGCTAAAGTTGAGAGCAGCTCCAAGTGCAAAAGTAAATATTTGTGCAAAGGGCACACTGCCAGGTGCACTCTTAAGACATCCTCAGTTTACTCATTTTATAGTATTTGACTCTTTAAAACAAGTCTTTTGAATTATGAAAATGGCAAGTAAGGGAAAGGAAGTTCACATCAGAAAATACACTTTAGAAAAAGGACAGGATATTTTTATGATGATTTGCAACTTATTTCATAACTTAGATCAAGTAAGTGTTTGTTCAATAGTCACAGTAATTTCAGGAAGAAACATTCATGTCTGTAAATCTTCAATCTACTGCATTTTCAACCATTTTTCTATGCATTAACAAAATTTCATCTGTCAGAGCTTTTCCGTAGAACTCCTTACTGTCGATTCAGTCTCTCCCTCTCTGGGTCCAGTTACACTTTCAAGGCAGGTTGTAGGATTCCTTTCTCAATGAGATGGGTCTTCAGGGTTTTATATATACTTAACTGTTGTTCTGGTTGAAGCACCAACAACTGCTGTAGGACTTTGCTGGGATTTGGACCCCTGATAACAAAGCAGAAAAGGAAGTTCATGCTACTTTAAGAGAGCCAAAGGAAGCAGATACCCACAATTTAAAGTAAACCTTGCATTTAAATGTAGAGGATCAATCTTTACAGAATTGAAACAGCTCTTGATCAGAGCTCACTTTAATGACCAATGTTAGTGTCAATAGCAGGAAAATAACTCCAAATGATTCTCCATTGAGAGGCATACAGTCTAGACATGGTAAGAATGCACAAACACAAAACCCAGGAACAATACTAGGCAATACAGGGGGTGCAGATCTGAGCTCTACAAAAAGTCTCTAAAGGGCAACCTGAGAATTAGAGGTGGGGATAGATAACGGATCCTGAGATCGACTATGACACAAAAACTATCCTGTAAGGAAAGAAACAAAATTTCTGGTGGGTGAGGGGTTGAAAACATTCTTTCACTTGTTAGCTTCAAAGAAATTTCAGACAATGGAGGTATTTTGTTGAAGAAACACCCCGGGGAACTATGAGTGTTCAAGGGACAGGACACACAGATTCTGAGCCTAGCATTGAATTCCTACCTGACATCTCCAACAGGTGCCACAGCCTTTGTTAAAAGAGAGTCTTAGGGAAACCCCACTATAAGAACTGAAAGAAAAGTGGATCTGCTCTAGTTGAAAGGAGGAGGAGAAGGAGGGCAGTGGGGAGGAGATGAGCCCAGGCTGAATCCAAGTGCCTCAGGCCAGTGATGTAACACACTCTCTGCAGCCAGCACAGGGCCCTGTCCTCAAGGGCCCGCTTTGGGTGAGCTCCTCCAACATCCCTGCTCCAGCCCCTGTCTTCCCACCCTTCACTGGTGTGCTTGAGTCTGAAGAAGTCCAGAATGGACCTCTACCCTCGCATCTTTTCCTGCTGCGACACCCCCTGTGCTCCAAACTCCACCATTTATAAACTGGGGATCAAGTGTGTGATCTTCTGAAGTGCTATTTTGTCAAATTCAGGATGAGCCTAATCCAGATTTTAATGTAAGTGTATTATCCTTTCAAATTTCTACAGCCTACTTGAACAGAAGAGTACAGTTTACTTTTTGTGAAGAGCAGCTTGTAAAATCCAACGCGAAAAAGACATAAGTAACATTTGCAGAATGGTACAGAGAAAGACATTTGCATGGGTAATTAAATTTATAATAAGGACTGTTTTGTTCAAACGGAATCATGGGAAGTAGATGGTCCAGCAACAAAGAAATGCCTGCTCTATAGTGATCTCGCAATGAGAATCTTGGGTTTAAAACATTGCACAGCCCTCAAATGCAGCCATCCCACGGGCCGTCCTCATTGCCAATGCTGGGAAACTGCAGCCCCAGTCTCTCAAGTCAGGACACAGCCTGTCTAATATTTCTTCAAAAGATTCAGCAGCTTCAAAACATAAACCCTGAGCAGGGGCCCACAGGGAAAAGGAAGGATTTTGTAGCAAGTTCAGCTAAATGCAAAATTGTCAGCAGGTGCTCCCAGCTAGCTGCATCCTGGCGCTAGCACTGTGTTTCTAGCAGTGTAAATATTTGCTTTCAAATGGCATAAAACATGGCTCAGCATGGTTTCTCTCTCCTGAGAGAAAAGCAGATTTGAGAAGAGAAGAGAAGAGAAGAGAAGAGAAGAGAAGAGAAGAGAAGAGAAGAATGAGTTAATGCCCTAAAAGCAGACATCTGCGGAAAATAGAGTTCTGAGGGCTTAACCAGTGGCAACTAATACTCATATATATCAGTAAATGAATCACAGAAATAGACTGACTACTCCAAAAAAAAAAAAAAAAAAAGACAAAGATTGTCAACTGGGTTATTAAAAAACAAAATCCAGCTATATGCTTGTTAGAAGAGAAAAGAAAAACATACTTTCAATATAAGGATAAAAGGATGCTAAGAATAAAAGGGTGAACAAGAAATAAATGCAAACACTAACCAAAAGAGACTGATGTAGCTACTCAAATATCCAACAAAATAGGCTTTAAACAAGTAATTTATAAAGATGGACATTTTATACTGACGTTCAGAGTGATTCAGCAGGGCGATATGACAGGCCTAAATGTGTATACACTTAATACAAACTCAAATATATAAAGCAAAAACAATTAAAAGTAGAAATAGGTAAATTTACAATCATAGTGGGAGATTTTGACAAAGCTCTCTGTTTGTAACTCATAGAGTAAGGGGACAGAAGAAACCAAAACACAATCGGTACAGATTCAGCTAAACTTCAACCAGCTGACACACATAACACACCAACCAGAAACTGCAGAACGCACATTTGTTCCCTGTGCGCACAGAACCAGTACCTGAATAGACAATACACTGATGCGTAAAGCAAGTCTCAAGAAATGTTAAATACTGAAATAATAAAGAGTATGTTTTGTGGCCAGAGTGGGATTAAGGCAAAAATCAATAATGGAAGGAGAATGAGAAAAATCTCCATTTGTTTGGAAATAAATCAATACACTTCTAAGTAATCCACATGTCAAGGAAGATACAATACTGGAAATCAGAAAACATTTGTAATGGAATAATGAAAATACAAATACAATATCTAGGATGAGAATAAAGCAGTACTTTAGAGGAAATTTATAGCTGTAGGTGAGTATATTAGACAAGAAGGCTGAAAATCAATAATGTCAGCTTTATCTCAAGAGGCTTGAGAAAGAACAGCAAACTGAATCTAAAGAAAGATGAAGGAATGAAGGATGAGCATGAACATTAGTGAAATAGAAAACAAATATACATAAAAGCTCACGATGCCAGAATTTGAGTCTTTGAAAAGATTAATGAAATAGATAGAGTAACAACTACTCAAGAAAAATATAAACTCCTAACAATGCTACTCAAGGAAAATAAGAAGTGTTAATGCGAAAATTCTCATGATGCTATGGGTATATATTTAAAATGTGTATTTAGAGATCTAGAAATATGAGTTTCACTCCAAATAAATCTGTGAAGGAAATCCATGGTTTCTATGGCTTAAGCACTAGTAGAGACCATGGAAAATGAAGTTAACACGTGGATAGCTTTCACACCCCAAACAGGCATTTCAGGGCAGACAATGTTTAACAATGTTTAAAAAGAAGACCACACCACCCTACAGGAAACAGCATCACCCTTCCACTCACCCCACCCTGTCCACACGACCATAATCCTCTGGTTTGTTTTGTTTTGCTCTGTGGCACTTGTAAGCACATAACAAGCTATATTTTTATTTGTTTATTGTCCACTTTTGCCCCCTCTCTCCCTCCAACTCTCCGAGAAGAATGTAAGCTCGGAGGGCAGGGACTTGGTTTGTTTCCTTCTTTGCTATATTCGTGCCCAGAACATTTCTCAGCACATACAGGCCCGCAAGCAAAAATCGGTGGACCGGGTGAATCGCTGTGTCCTCCCTTTTAATTCTTCCTACTCACTGTCATCGCTGTACCCGCAACTGAGAAGTTAAATCCTCTGATGTTCTAACCTGGTACCATCCATATTAAATGGATTTTAACTTGGCCCTATAAAGACCATAGCATATACTATTTTTTTTAAGTTCAAATGTACATAAAATAATTATAGTTTAACCATACTGCTCAGGGATATAGTGTGACTGACACAGCTCCAGGGGCCACCGTTCCCATCCGACAGTATCAGTCGCCACTGACGAGAAAGTAACTCATTCAAACTAACGCCTATGGGAGTAAGAACTTCAGGAAATCAAGTACGAAAACATCTTTTTAAAACCTAAAAGTACCTTATAAAACTTGTGATGTAGACATGCACAAACGTTGCCATCAAATACTGACAATCGAATCTGTCCATTATGCCGCCATGCCCAGGGATGGTGTTTGCAAAATCCTTCAAAAACAAACCAACAAATTAGCAAATTAAAAAAAAAATCAATTGCTATAAAATTCTTAGCTTAAAATATCTCTTTGGCATCATGGACTCTAAGGAAAGTACTTTGTTATTGGAATGTCCCGCTAAATACAAACTTATTAGAACATGTCTAACAGACTGAAACCACATCTTCTGAACACACACCCATGTTACAATAATTACTTAATTGTCCAGAAACATTCAAATAACACTAATTAAATGTAGCAATTTTTAAATTAACAAAACTTTTTCTAAATCGAAAGAGCTATCAGCTATTACTAATCTAATATTTTTAGTCTATTTTTCTGTTTAAGAAGAAACCATTTGAGGAGCAATTTTATTGTTGACAGATGTACATCTGGTTCTAACTCATATTTATCCTAATAGTTCTGACTCTGAAATAAACAATTTACTACTATGATAAATGTTTCTTCTTTTTTTTAAGCGCTGGGGTAAAAAGAAAATCAAAATAGGTAATTCATTCGGGACACATTAGTCCATTAAATTGCGCGGATGGTTCCTAAGCCCCTACACATTGTACGGACACATCCACATTTCTCAGTGCCCAGGAAATGGTGGTGGCTAATGTCCTCCTTTAGTTTACTTGGGCAACCTGAAAATATCTAAAAGGCAATAGCAATTACACCTTCACTTCAGCCACGCAAAAAAAAAAAAAAATCTCACTATTCAACAGGAAACCTTGAAGACCATTAAAGAAAATACCGTTCTAAATATAACACTTCTCTGTTTAAAGTACTTATTGAGAAAATCTCTGGTTAATTTTTGCCAACACATTTTCTTCCTTGTCTTCTCTACTAACAGAAGCACAGGGAGCCAGGGTAACTCAGTTCCGCTTTGCTGTGAGCAGCCGTTACTGGACACCAGTCACGCACGGCTGTTGCTGCAGTTCTTTGCGGACGTGTATTATCTCCCCTAGTGGGCGGTGGGCCTCTTGAGAACAGAGACGTCATCTTAAGCACCTCTGCATATTGCATCCCACTTTACATACTATCTGCTCCGTTTCGAGTCCTGAGTTCACTTATTTCCCTGGCTTCGAGAGCCCTCTAAGTCTGGCCCCACCAACCTCTGCAGTCTGACCAGCCACGCTGTTCTAACTCCCTCCAACAGGCAACTCAGTTCCTCCGTGCCTTTGCACTCACTGGAACGTCCTTCCTTAAATTTCTCAGCAGGACCCACTCTCCTCCTTTTCTCAGGTGCCTGCTCAAATGCCACCTCAGAGAAGCCTACTCTCTCTAATCTCTAATGGCACAACATTCAACCTTATCTTAGAGAAGCCACATGAGGAAAGCTGAGAAAATAGGGCAAATATGTGTCACTTTATGAGACTCTAACTTAAAACACAGGGATAATTTTAATATTTTAAAAGATTTTATTCATTTCTAGAGAGAGAGGAAGGGAGGGAGAAAGAGAAATTGAGAAACATCGATGATATATGAGAGAAACATAGATCAGTTGCCTCTTGCACACTCCCAACTGGGGACCTGGCCCACAACGCAGGTATGTGACCTGACTGGGAATCGAACCAGTGACCTTTCAGTTCACAGGCCAGCACTTAATCCACTGAGCCACACCAGCCAGGGCAAACATAGGGGTAATTTTAAGTATCTGGGACAGGAATCAGCAAACCACGTCCCACAGGCCGAATTCATTCCACTGCCTGTTTTTGTAAACAGAGTTTTATTATCTACTTACAAAGTAAGTAATATGTTCACTCATTGACACTGCCTGTCAGGCTTTCATACAACAATGGAGGAGTTCAGAGTTGAGCAGTTAAGATATATGATTAATAAACATGATTTTACAAAAAAAGGTTTGCTGGCTTCTGATCTAGTAGGATGGATGGCTACATATTCAAAGGCTCCCCTGTCCGTCCCTTGAAGTGAGACTGTGGCAAGACATGAATCCTCAGACAGTTTCTGGATGGATTCTAGGATGAGCACTTGAAGGACCAAGATTCTGTGCTTGTCCCAACAGTAAGTAACACATGCCATTTTCCCGTTCTATGAAAGAAGCTGACATGACGTGGCCTGACCAAAACCTAACAAGAAAGAACACACTCAAATCAACCAGGAAGCATTTCTGTGAGGCTGAAACCAATGATTTTTGCCCAGAGGCTTAATGAGTGAGACCGATAGAGAACCTAATTCCAACTTATTACATTATCTAATTATATTCTCTAATGATGTATATCAAAGGACATACCTTGATTTTGAAAGCTCTTTTGAATCCGCTGGCAAAGAAGCCTCCAAATGGACCAATCAAAGATGCAAATGTTGAAAAAGCAACGCTATGGATCTGGAAAGGATACAAGTTCACTGTTTCCTAAAGTGGAACAAAAGAAGGGAGGGGTTGAGGCTTAAGTGCATTAAAATGGTGTTTGAGTATGCCACCTAAACTAGGAACCGTGACCTAAGTCAAAGCATTTACCACATTTTTGTTATTTTCACAACCTTTCAGAGGACGGGAGAAAAATATATCATGCGCTCTCGCGATCATCCTCTCCTCAGCCAGCACCCTCCGTCCCTCTGTGCGCGCATTCACAGCGCCTGGCACACTGAAGTCCTGCAGCCAACAGGTTGCTTTACAGTGCACCCAGAAATTTCTGTAGCACTTGAGTTGTAGACTTACCAAGAATCAGTTGAGTCAGTTTCTGAATTTGCTGTTTACCAGTAGCACTTTGTTTTTTGTAATTATATAATATGTATATTTTGTATTTTATTTCACTTTTCATTTTATATGATAAAGTGAGGAAAAAGCTGGTCTTTCTCTTAATACTAAGTGCTGTAGAAACACATGAAAATAAGTTGGAAAATAAGTTGCTTTTAAAAGTATACCAAAATGTGCATCTGCAAGATAATTATAAAAGATTTGCAGAGATCATAAAAATTGAGGATTCTGCAAATTGTTTTCTAAATTCTTAGTTCTTGCTCCACCTTAAATAAACTGAAATTACAAAGTGTAGACGGTGCACAGCAGGTGTGGTTTTATAACCATTACTGAGAACACCAATCTTTGGACCTGTTTCCAAACCTAATCAAAGATTGGCAGTATCAAGTTTCAAAGCAGATAACATATGGCTTGGACATTGAAAGAAAATTCTTGGAATCCATGTATTGAGCACTCAAGGAGAGAAATAATTTATTGGTTAACCTCTTCTCAACAGTTTTGGACTTTAGCTAAAATGTTTCAGATACACACATGTACATGTGCCAACACAGTTACTTGCTTCCCCATCTTAAGCAGGCGCCCCCAGCCCTGACGGCATACCACAGCAGGGCTCTGAGGGCAGCCTGTCGGCATCCTTAGTGTGAGGCCTCCAGGGTGCCTTTCCATGGCAGCAATGTGCTTTTGGGAGGGAAACTGATCTTTTTATTGAATTTATTGGGCTGACACTGGTTAAAAATTTTACATAGCTTTCAGGTATACGGTTCTGTCACACATCATCCATACACCGTACAGTGTGCTCACCATCCCAAGTCAAGTCTCCTTCCATCACCGTTTGTTCCCCCTTTACTCTCTCTTCTACCTCCCCTGCCCCCCTGTCTATTTTGTAATCACCACGCTGTTGTCTGTGTTTATAAGTTTTGGGTTTTTTGTCCTGTTTTTTTGTTTGTTTCTTTTGCTTAACCCATTTACCTGGGAAGCTGATTTTGAGAAGCAGTAGCTTTCTGTACTAGTAAAGGTCCCCTAAAAAAAGATATCAAGGAATCTTTGAGCTGGTGAATGTTAATTAATTTTTAAATGGAGTCACTTCATGCCAGTTACATATGAAACTTGCTATAATTCACTCAATTTGTAGAAATCTAAGAAGTATTTTTAAATGTTTTCAAAACAAATACACAATAAATTAGCATCAGTATTCGAACCATTAGGCAAGTAAATTCCTAATAAGCAACAGGTTTATGACAGCAATATTCATTTTATGTTCAAGAAAGGGGAAGTACTCAGGGCTAGAATATATTATTGATGCTGAGCAGATAGTGAAACCACTTATGCATCACAGAATTAAAAATTCTACAGAAATCAATTTCTTATAAAAACCTTAATTTGGGGGATAGAGGACACACACTTATATTTATCTTACCCGTCTCAGCACTGACTTCAGAAAGGGAGGAAGTGAATAACTATGAAGCTGAAAAAGTTCTGAAGGCTCACATTCTGTAACGAAGGAGTTTACATCGCTTCGGTATTCCACTGGACAGACAAAGTACTGGTATTTGGATAACACATAGGCAGCCTGAATAACAAAGCAAGAGCTCATGAAACATTGAATGAAAAGTTGTGTGTGTGTGTGTATGTGTGTATTTTGCACCAGCACA
The DNA here is from genome assembly GCA_004026545.1 of Mormoops blainvillei. NCBI lineage: Eukaryota > Metazoa > Chordata > Mammalia > Chiroptera > Mormoopidae > Mormoops > Mormoops blainvillei. The sequence continues at coordinate 364,593 of PVJD01000416.1, forward strand.
AAGGCCGGAAATAGAATGCCAAAGTTTCTTCACATTCACGTTCTGCTATATATTCTCAACGTTCAACAGTCTAACCTGACCCAATAAAGGACCTTGAAAAGCCATTGGAAAAGCAAAGCCATTTTGGAAATCAATGAGATTATCTCTATATGACCATAACAAAAAGAGGGAAGGGGCAGCGAAAAAGGAGCTGATTTAAACATTCAAACAAGGATTATGGCAAGGTTTGACTCTTCTAAAGTACACATCATTAATATCAGCAGAAGCTAACAATTTTGAAGGTACAAGAGAGTACAGGGCTAAAGTTCTCACACTATTGTTCTTAACCAACCCAGAAAACTTTGACTAAACTTTATTCTTCTCCTGACCACATCACTGCAATTTTTAATGTAGGTGTTGTCAGCCATGGAAGAAAATACATCAATTAAAATATTTTATTTTAAATTTAAATTTAGACAACAGTCTATTCTCTCCTCTTTTGTAGCCATTCGCCCCTTATACTGCTCAAGAATGGGTCATAGAAGTGTAACTGACACTAGGAATGGTAATAAACTGATTTTTGCTTCTAACCAGTTTCCTCAAAATTATTTATTAAAAAATATATGATTTTTGCTTCTAACCAGCTTCCCCCAAACTATTTATTAAAAAATATATCATGTTGCTTCTCATTAATTTTGTCATACATTACATTCTTACAGGGTAGCTGTTTATTTTCTTCCAATGATATGGCTATTCTTGTAATATTTCTAATACCAAATTCTTGTTGTATTATTTAACTTAATAATATTCTAACTATCCCTGCTTTGTAATGTATAAACATTGGCCAGGTTCAAATCCCTTTTCATTATTCTGGCTACGAATTATGGTCTAATCAATATTCTCCAACACGAACATGCATTAATTTGATCAAATCCTATTGGAACTTTCATTGAGAATAAACTAAATTTGCAAATTAAAAAGAGGAGTTATGATGGTTTCCCAGGCAGGGACCCGATACATTTTCATCTTTTTTCATGTTTGCTCTCTCTCAAAGCTCCTTGTCATTTTGAGTTACTCTGTATTTGGCTATGGAATATATTCTAGAACTGTCAGGGACTACACTCTAAAAAAAGTTAAGCTTCCGGACTAATTTTTGAAAAATATTTTATTTACTTTTAGAGAGACGGGGAGGGAGGGAGAAAGAGAGGGAGAGAAACATCGATGTGAGAGAGAAACATCGATCAGTTGTCTCTCGAACGTGCTGGACCAGGAATTGAGCCTGTAACCCAGGCATGTGCCCTGACCAGGAACTGAACCAGTAACTTTTTGCTTTGCGGGATGATGGCTCAACCCACTTAGCCACACTGGTTGGGCTCTAATAGTAATTTAAAAAAAAAAAATTTATCTTTTATCCAGCCATTTTACTTTATTGATTCTTATGAGATACCTTTTAACAAAAACCTACATCCCATAATTGTAAACTAATTTTTAAAACATTAACAAGACCCATCATTCATGGCTAAAAGTGAGTATCAACTATTTTTAACCAATTCTGCTCGTGTTGGGCTCATGGCAGGAAGTATTTGCTAAGTCAAGCAGCACAAGGTGTAAAGGAGGCAGAGCTCTCTGCACCATCACTGTATTCCCTGCTTTTACTCAAGGCCGCCACCTGTCCCAGCACCTGTGTCCCCTGCAAGGCAGACAGCTGCTCAAAACTGCCAAAACCCAGCAGCACAGCAGAGGGTCTCAAGCCTAGAGGTACATTAGAATCAACTGGGGGGAGCTGACTGACCTGGGACAGGGTGGGGACAGAGATGCTGACTGAGCTCGCCAGGTGGTTCTGACTCAGAGAGTTAGTGGAGAGAACAGAGTCTATTTAATGGGTTTCAATAAATATGTTATTAGCATTTTGTGGTTTAATTCTTTCAGGTTTAAGACAGACTGATAAATTTGTTAACATTTTTCAAAATATAAATGAAATAAAAATCTTAGTAAAACTCACAATGAATCCAAACACGACTGTGGAAAAGAAACCGCCAATAAATCCTTCCCAGGTCTTTTTAGGAGACAACTAGAAAAGGCAAATAAAATTAAAAGGGTTTACTGCACTCGCAAAACACACAATCTTTATGCAAGCTCTGTTCAGTGAATTCCCATAGTACCTTGCACATCTCTCCTTCCTTCTTCTTGGAACGTCTTTGCAACCCTTTCCTCATTCCATGATGCCAATTTATTTCTAAGTTTTTCTAGTAGTACGTCACACATATTAGGCCCTCAAACATTAGACATACAGCAAAAATAGAATGAGGATAGCTAAACATGGACATTGGAGCACACAGATTTCCATGACTACAGGCCCAGAAACAGAATTTGCTTCCCAAGTATTTGCATATCCTTCTCCCTTTGGTCAGAGTCTGCGTCTGTCTCCTTGAAGAAAGGAAAATACTGTACTTCTAAGAACAGAGACTGTTAGTTTCAGTTTCCAGCAGTTGTTTCTCAGTCAAAGAGGCTTTCCTCAGGTAGAGAAAGCTGGAGGCAAGTCTGGGACTTGGTGCCGCAGGGGCAGGAGGAAAACAGGTAGGAGTGGCCCGCACCAACTGCCTCGGGTGCCCTGTAAAGCCCAAGCACGGATGTATAGGCAGGTGGCCACCAGATCACTGCCAGCTTCTATGATGCACCTTTCAGCGGAACAACAGAGGCAGACGCCAAATAAATATCTCAGGGAAGTTTCTGTAGACCGAAATGGGTAATAGCTGAGCTACATGAGCTCTTTATAGACCTCCTGTAATGTTCAGAAAGCTCAAAGTCAAGAGGGTTGGCAGAAATGGTTTCTTGACAATCCTGACATAGCACAGGGACTGCATATGCCTTCTCCTAAGGTAACTCAGGATTACTGGCATGAACTGGGACTTCACTGAAATTTAAAAGTGCCTGCTGATTATTTTAAAGATAGTTTGTCAAATTAAATTGTTTCATAGCATATTGATTTAGAGGTGAACTTACTTAATTATATCTGAATATATTATGCAACTAATCCAGCCTTGTAAATTCACTAGAAATCTACATTCAAAATCAGACAATGAGAATCTCCTATAGCCGTAACAGCCTCTTCAAAGGCTTCCTAAGCCAGCTCCGCTCGGCTGTAGTAGAAGTCTTGAATCACCTGCTCTCGCGCTGAAGCAGCAGCATTAGAGATGAGAAAATAGTTTGCTTGTTCCCCTAGGGTTCAGTCTGAGGCCATGTGCTGGGCTTCTCTGTGGTAAAAAATTTATGGAAGGGTTTTAAAGAACTGGTTTGTTTCTTTCTTCCCCCAAATGAGAACTGATAACTTAATTCATTTCCTTCTTTGCTTCCTGATTGTCAAAAGAATGAAATAAATCTAAGGCAAAACAACACAGTCTGCTCACGTGTACTTTCCCTTATTTTAACGTTTCCTTATTACTTACATTATCCATATTTTATTGTAGGGTCTTAATTTTTTTTTTTTTTGAAATGAGTTTGGGTGTAAAAGTCTTACAGATGGACATGAGTATGTGAAGATGGTGCAATGTACACTTTCAAAACATTTGGTAAAGGAGAAGACAGATGAGACAGCTGAGAGGTAGCACAGTCAAAGACAGATTTGTTTGGAGAACCACACAATAGCTGAAGGAAGAAACCAGTGGAAAGAGGGATGGGGCCTTCATGGGAGAAAGGATTACAGATGGTGCCCCGCCCATACTGAGGTGCCAACAGAAAGCTTTCTGGAGAACCCAGACGACGGCCTGGGGAATGTGGCCCGCTGTCCCTGCCCTCCGGCTGCGGAGCCCAGCTCAGGGAAATCAGAGCCCCTTGGAAACCGAAAATGAGCAACAGCTCCACGTCGGAAATTTTCTCCAGTGGCTAATCTTTATGGTTGTGGTAGTGGCTTGCTTCTGATATTTTTTAATTACCTTAATTAATGGAGTTCTCCCAAAAAAAAATCCAAAAAGATAAGCAGTTATGTCATTGCAGATAACACTTGATATTGGGACAAGGAACCTAAAAAAAAATCAGAAGAGAAAAGTTCATATGATTAAGTGGCAAATATATATATCAGCTATGACTCATAATGAACCAATACAATAACACTTTGTTACACTGCACACCAGTTCAGAAAATAACACTTGCCAAAGTATTACTAACAACATTAAATATCAACTAAATTTGCCCATTTAGCATTCAAGCAGAACAAAATCTGTAAATGAACATAGTAGAAGAATATTTCTAAGGAAGACATTGGTCAACCTAATTTTAAGATTTTATTTATTTTATTTTTAGACAGAGGGGAAGGGAGGGAGAAAGAGAGGGAGAGAAACATCAATGTGTGGTTGCCTCTCACGCGCCCCCTATTGGGGACCTGGCCTGCAACCCAGGCGTGTGCCCTGACTGGGGGAATCGAACCAGCAACCCTTTGGTTCACAGGCCAACGCTCAATCCACTGAGCTACACCAGCCAGGGCTAGTCAACCTAATTTTAATATTAAATAATCAATCCTATAGCTATGGACTTTTAAATTTCAGGTTTATGAGGAATGAATCATAATAGTATAAAAAATTTTTTAAAAGCAGTCTTTCAAAATGGAAATGAGTCATTGGACAGAATATAATCTGATAAATTTATACCAAGCTCTTAATTCAAACTCTCTTTCAGGAAAAATTATCAATTTCAATTCTATCTTAGCCTATCATTGCATTCAACCCTACTAATTATACAGAATCTACAAATCTTGTAACTTCCACCCATCGATTAAAAGCTTGTGTACACACACAAACACACACACCCTTGGCTAAAAATCACAAAGCTGTCAAGGAAACAATTTATTTTTATAAAACCACTTGTAAAGAATTTTAATTAATGTCTTTTTTAAAATTTGGGGAAAATATGGTTAGATTTCTTAAACTCATTCTTCTCCACTCTAATTAACTAGTAATACTTTTAAAAATTTTAAACTAATTTTTAACTTACAAAAATACTTTCTGAATCTGCAAGCCATGGCTACGTAGCAAGTAACTCCCTACATCTGCTGTCTGAACCCCTGCTCCCACGTAGTGGCAGAGCAGGACCCATCCAGCTTTCGCCTAGAGAAAGCGCATTGCCAGCCACTGTTGGCGAGCCAGCTGCTGTGTCCTTTTCGCATTCCATATACATAAGATGCTCTTTTATAGGCTATGCTTTGTTAAAAAAAAAAAAAATCACATTAAAATGCAGTAAAACCTGAAAATGTAATTAATTATTTGGAACTTTTATAAGGACATTCTTCATTTTATTTGGAACCCGAATAAGGAATATTCCCAGTTAACTATGCATTTATCTTCAGATGTCAAATACTAAAATAAATAAAACTTAGTAAGGAATTTTAATGGAATAGAGTAACAACAAATAGCACATTTTAGTAGAAATCTTTAAGACACTGTTCAATGTAAAAGAGCCTTAAAAATGCTATGACATAAATATAGAGCAGCGTAATTCTGTCCCCTTACCATATCATGCCTTCAAACAGATTTTGGATGACAAGATGTGACTGAGTAACTGTTATCAGTAAAGTGACATGAGTCCATGCGAACTGTTAATAGCCCAACAACACAACGATTAGTGAACACAACTGATCAGTGCAGCCCAGGAGGCAATAACAATTTTTAAATGCAAATTTATAGCATGGTTTTTGGTTAAATTTTGCAAGATAAGGTCATACAAAATAAATGCTGTTAGCAAATTATATTCATTTTGGTGTCTACTGGAACCTTAAAATCATGAAAACATTTTAAAAAGTGATCTTAATTTATATACAAATGGAATACTTATAATACTGAGATAAATTTAAAGCATATAAAAATAAACCATAATCTTGAACCATCAGATTAAAATGATAATGAAATTTATGGTGGTGTTATGGCATTTAGAGAGGAATATTTTACTCTGGCTATATACTGCAATTATTAAAAATGTGAAACTATTTTTCTTTCCAAATTCATTATGGTACAGTAACTTCTTCCCATAAACAGTTATTTCTAAATTCAAATGATTTAAACGAGCAGAGATCAATTGCCCTTAAACTCCATCTTTTTGATACTTGAAGGCTGATCTTCACAGCTCTGTTCAATGGCAGAAGTCCACTTCAAATTTTTAAAGCCCTCTGTGTTTTAATTACATCTAGCCTGAGAGATGGCCACATCAGTGACTTATAGCACCGTAGATATGAGTAGAATGTCAATGAAAAAAAAGCTAACATTTCTATGTACTAGTGTCATAATTTTCATTGGAATTTATAAAACGACTTTTCAAAATAAAACTTTTTCTATTTTAGCAAATGATATTATATTGGTGTTTTATTTTATTTTTATCTGCTTAAAGGGTCCAGTTCTCTTTTAGCCTGGTTGCTTAAAAATGCAAAAATGTTATTTTTCCAATAGGCACCATTTCTATTTTCATAAGAGATCCTATTATTTCTAATTTGTCTTGATGGTTTCCAGGTTTTTCATTGAGAATTTTACTTCTTTCCTCTAAAGATCTCCAGAAATTAGAAAGGTAAGATACACTGTAATATCTCAGCACTAATTCTTGGCAGAAAACTTTAATGGAGAAGAGCAATGCATAACAAATAGGAAATATATCCCAAATCCAAAACAAGCCTAACTAATATATGAATTCACATCTAAATATTATATTTTTCACTTTAGTCTTTTAAGTAACTACCTTTTAAGAAAATAAGTTCACCATATACAGTGATAAATTTCATAAAACACTGAACATTGTTCAATGATAAATTGAATAAAATACCTTAGGCCAAAAAGAATTATTCAATTTTATGACTAACCATAGCTACCAAGAAAATACATACTTAGTTCCTTGTTATATTCAGATAAAAGCAAGTCAAACATAGTTACTTCCCATACAGAGAAACGGATGCTTCCCAGACCTATTATTTAGGAATCCCTGGATCCCTAAATTTCTACAAACTTAGGGATTCCGAATACTTGGTTTTAATTTTATAACCTTTGAAAATATTTAAAAGGAAAAGTTTTAAGGAAACTCTGAAAACAGTTAAAATTTTAAAATCCTCGAAAAGGTTTCCATCTCAACTTTTTTGTATGTAATAGTCATCCAATCTTTGAAATATCCCTCACATTAAGGCCTCAACAAGCAGATGACATTTTATCTTCTTGCTACAGAAAAAAATTAAAGGTAAGTGTTTCTATGATACCTACAGAATAACGATTAATACGTACCATGTAAAACTGTAGTCGATAATGTTTCTTCACCAAGCTCAGCACAAACATGCAGAAACCTGCTCAAGAACAAAAACCATGTGCTTGTCATACAATTTGTTACAAAGTGTAAGATTCACTAAGTTCAAATACAGCAATTTTCTACACCACATCTGGTATACTCCAGCCACTTACTCATATGGTATTTCTCCTACTCAATATTTATATTAAGTGTTTTGAGTATAAATTCCTTGAGGAAAATGATTTTGTATTCTCCAAAATGCCTAATATATTCCAATGCATAAATTCAATAAACACCTCCTTAATCAGTTAAGTGAATTAGTCTCTTGCTAATAATATGTGGACATGGAAAAACAGATCTTGAATTTCAGTTGAATAAACTGTATTTGCTATATCAATCTATCAATTGTATGTACCTAATATAAAATTTAATATAATATAAAATTTACATAATATAAAATTTAATAGTAATTATTATGGCAGCTAATACTTATTGAATACTTCTTAAGCTCAATATTTTATAAGTATTAACTCATTTAATTCTTCCAAGATCCCTATTATGATGTCAATTTTACAGATCAAGAAAAATGCACAGAGGCCTTTATTAGTTTACTGAGTGTCACAGGGGCTAAAAAGCAGTTAAAGCGTCAGAGCCTAATGATCCTTAAGAGTCTGTGGTTCCATCAACCATTATCAACAAGAGTCAAGTTAAGAGTGGATTTGAAATTTCTCAGAACCATATTCTAATAATTATAGTAAAATATAACACTCAATAATTTCAAGATTTACAAAGAGCGAATATATTACAATGAAATTTTATTAAATAAAAATTCTACCTAATTAAATGAAATCTAATATGTTCCAAAATAATGGGAAGTAATATGAAACACTTTTTGTCCAATATATCAGTAAGCTTCTAAAGATAACTATTTTGTTTTACAGAGGTAGATACTGGAAATACATATACCAAGTTAAATTTCAGATAAATAGTCACTGAGGCATTCTATTCTGCAATGTCTTTAAAAAGTGAGTTCTGAAATAGAAAATAAATTGTCAACTGATCTATCCCATTTGAAATAAATACTAGACTTAGCACATCTGAGTTATACTTACCAAGGCAATTCTACCCACTAAAGTCAGCAAAGAAGATACTACTCTGACCAGGGCCACCAACAAAACAGCAGCCGCCTTTAGCTACATTCTGAGGACTGGTTTGAAATGTCAGTGTAAAGGACGATGATAAAGGAAGAGAATTCGAACTGCCTCCCAGATCTTACCTCACCTCCTACTCAACACCTACAGAGTAATCTGACAGGCTGAACTGCAAAAGGAATACAGAAACATTTTGTGTGTAGAGGCACAAGTGAAAAGCCATTATGTCGCCTTTCTAGAGAGAAGGAAAGAAAGTGGGAGGGGAGGGATTAAAACATGGCATCCATGGCATTGAAATCACCAGCAGTTAAAAAGACCTTTTCAAAACGATTGCTTTTAAGCTTTTCTTCTGTAGCAGGTAGACTTATTTTGTGGCTCAAGTTATAATGTAATTTCTATGTTGTTTTAGGCCACTGGTCCATGGTTAGATGGGACTTGGTTCAGAGACAGGCTAATGGCGTAACAGCAGAGACAAGGCAGATGTTCTGTCCAAATGGACCCCTTGACTCTCCCAGCAAAACCTTGGGAACCTCTCAGCGTCATTAACTATGATTTATCTCCTCACAAATACTACCACCACATGTGTGGTATTTTTCTTCCTTGAAATTATATAATACCATTCACCCATAAGCATTTCTTCAAACAAAATTACCAGCAGAATCATTTGATATTTTCCTAATAGTGATTTTATCCAGGACAGTCTTGGTAATTCACTTTTACCTGATCTAATCTCACCATTAAGTCAATCAGTAACTTGCTGCTTTTCAGGGTGCTTTAATAGAATAAATAATTATACAGCTCCTGGATACATTAAGATAACACAGTTCTCTCAATCTGTGGGGGCAGGGAGGGGCAATATAAAATGTTTTCCTGACATACCTAAGGTTAATATTAATTTTAAAGAAAAGCAGTCTGGGGACATGGCAGTCTTCCCGATCTAGCCCTGCTGCTGGTGGGGTAGGCTGCACTGTATGTTCCAGGCTAACGTATGGCTCAATAAACCCTTCCTTTAAGGACAAAAAAAGAAGAAGAAGAAAAACAACCTGAAAAAGAAATACAGGAATTTACCTTTTTGTTCACAACAATAAAATTATGTGTATATTTTATTTTTAAGTGGGTAAAAATGCATACATACTATATTTCAATAAATCTATGGAAGGACAACTTTGTACATTTGGATCCACAGTTTTACTTTTTCCCTAATTACAAAGAGTATTTGTATGGTTATATTTGCAATTAGAATCATAGGATTTATTACAGTATTATAAATAAAAGTATTCACTGAAAAATACTTCCTAACATACAGTTCTTCATATATAATTATGTTTACTTTATTGGTCCCCACCTGCGTACACAGCGCTGTGCCTGGTGCTGCCCACACAAACATGTGTACACCCTGATGCCTGCTGTCAAGGAGCTCCCAGGTGGCTAGGAAGACCCACTTACCCAGTGGACTACAGGGAGGTACATTCAAAAGTAACAAAAGCGGATGAGATTTCTAAAGTAGTCAGAACTAAAGAGGAAAAAAGACATCAGAAAATCCAAAAGATGGGATAAAGGAAATTTCAGAAAAAATGGACTATCAAAAAATATTTCTTGAGGTCCTGGCCGGATAGCTCAGTTGGTTAGAGCGTCATCCCCACACACCAAGGATGTGGGTTTGATCCTCGGTCAGGGCACATACAAGAACCAACCAATGAATGCATAAATAAATGGAACCACCAGTCAATCAATCTCAATCTCTCTCTCTATCAATCAACGTGTATTGAGCACTTAAAATGTACCAGACATAAGATACAAAAATTGAATGAGGCACTCCCATTCAAGGAGCTCATCCTCTAGTTGAAGTGAAAGAAAATATAAAGAAATAATAAAGTTGTTTCTAAATATACTATTGGTGATTAACCAATTCAGTAAACACATGCAGTCCTTAATTCAAAAAACAGACAGTAAGACAGACACAGGACGAAATGATGCAGCTTACTGACTCATCCCTCATTTTTTCACTCGGCTGTATTTTTCATTAAACTTATATAACTAATGAAATTCCAAAATATGTCAAACATTATGTTAGATAAATTCAGCAGCACACAGCATTATGTGTACCCATATTTAGACATTAGACTACATCTGAGTTATTTAAAAATGGTTTTAAGTGATTATGCTTTGTAAAAGTTGTCAAGCAAACCAGCCTTATTAACTAAGATACATTAGCTAAGTTAAAAGTCTTCTATTATCTTCATGGTGAATAGTAGCATGTATATAGTTTCTAATAGCCTTTAAATAAAAAATTACAAGTGATTTTGGAGATATAGTCCCTTGTGAACAGTTATTTGTGACATCTTTTTAAAGAATTCATCAACATCCTTAGGGGAAAAAAATTCAGGATGTTTGGGGGAAAATTTCTTAACTACAAATCAATTTTTCAGGATGTTTGGGGAAAAATTCTTAATTACAAATCAATTTTCTATAATTTAATTTTACATGTCCATTGGTTTTCTTAAATTCAAAATATCACACTCAAGCCTCAAAGGCTTTAAAAATTATGAGTTAGCCAGTGACAAACTTTCAGTCAAGATGGTGGCACAGCTAAACATGGCTTGCCTCCTTGCACAACCACATCAAAATTACAACTAAATTACAGAACGACCATCACTCAGAACTGAAGTCTGAAAGCTATGGAATTAAAGAACAACATCCATCCAGACAGGTAAGAGGGGCAGAGACGCAGAATGGACTGATCCCACATCCACATGTGGTGGACAAAAATTCGGAAGGGATACCTCAGGAGCAAGCAGTCCCAGCCCCACACAGAACCCCAAGCCCTGGGTTCCAGTGCCAGGAAGATAAATCCCCATATCTTCTGGCTGCAACAACCAGCAGGGATTGAGTCGGTGGTAGAAACTCCTGGAGTCCCAAGCAGTTCCCCAGAAGAACCCACACAAGGATTTCCTCAGACTCACTCCCTCTGAGCCCCAGCACCAGGGTAGCAGCTTGAAAGGTATCAGTGGCATACAGGGAAGAACTGAAGTGTCTGGCATCAGGGTAGGAGCTGGGGGACAGTCTTCTCCCAGACAGATTGCAGGCAGAGGCCACTGTCCCCTTTTGAAACTCTCCCCTCACAGAGTCACAGAGCCAGCAGACAGGTGCCATATCTGAGACTCCATCAACCTGGCTAACACTGTTTGCCCCACCCTGGAGATCCCCAGAGACATAGTTCCACCCTGGGTCTCATGGATCCACCAAGCTATTTAAGCATATCAATGGCAGGTCTTAGTTCATCCTTCATAACTTCCTAAGACCTCTAGAACAAGCAAGAACCAGCCTCAGGGAGCCCCCATACCCAGTACCTCTTGCTAAGTGGCACCAGGCCTGGTACTAGCAGCAGCCAGCCTAGGTTCACAGGTTGGCTTCACCTGGGAATCGCCAAGCCCAGCACAAGTAGCAGCCATCTCAGATTGCTTTATAGGTCAGGGAAGGTGGCCCCAGGCAAAACACAAGTGGTGGATAACCTTGGCCTGCACCACCCAGAGCCTACACACCCACTGGACAGCTACAGACCACGTCAGAGCACCACTACCCTGCTCCCACACAGCTGAACCTCCACGAAAGGCGGAGGTTGGTGGTCAGTGGTCACAGCCAGTCCTTGCAGCTGACTGGCCTGGGTAAATCCCTCATATTGCCCTGCCAGCAGCAACCAAGGCTCAACTACAAGAGGAGAGTATATTTAGCGCACACAGAGGGTACATCTCATGTAACCAGGTTGGGTGATAGGGGAAGCTGTGCCACTGGACCCTACAGGACACCTACTACAATAGGCCATGCTACCAAGACAGGGAATCATAGCAGCTCTACCTAATACATAGAAACAAACAGAGGGAGGCTGCCAAAATGAGACAAAGGAACATGGCTCAAATGAAAGAAGAGATCAAAACTCCAGATAAAGAACTAAACAAAATGGAGATAAGCCATCTATCAGATGCAGAGTTCAAAACACTGGGTATAAGGATGCTCAAGGAACTCAGTGAGGACCTCGGCAGCATAAAAAAAGATCCAGGCAGAAATAAAGAATACACTAATGGAAATAAAGAACAAATTACAAGGAATCAACAGTGGAGTGGATGAAGCCGAGAATCAAATCAATGATTTGGAATATTAAGGAAGAAAAAAACGACCAATCAGAACAAAAGAAAAAAGAATCCCCCCAAATGAGGACAGTGTAAGTAGCCTCTGGGACAACTTCAAGTGTTCCAACATTCACATCACAGGTGTACCAGAAGGAGAAGAGAAAGAGAAAGAAATTGGAAATCTGTTTCAAAAAACAATGAAAGAAAACTTCCCTAATTTGGTGAACAACCAACTGCAAATCCAGGAAGCACAGAGAGTCCCAAACAGGATGGGTGCAAACAGGCACACTCCAAGGCACATCACAATTAAAATGCCGAATGTTAAAGATTGAGGGACAATCTTAAAAGCAGTGAGAGAAAGAGGAGTTAGTTACCTAAAGGGGAGTTCCCATGAGACTGTCAGCTGATTTCTCAAAAGAAACTTTGCAGGCTAGAAGGGATTGGCAAGAAATATTTCAAGTCATAGAAAGCAGGGACCTACAGCCAAGATTGCTGTAACCAGTAAAGATATCATTTAGAATCAAAAGGCAGATAACGAGTTTCCCAAACAAGAAGAAACTAAAGGAGTTCATCATCATCAGACCATTGTTATGTGAAATGTTAAAGGGACTTCTTTAAGAAAAAGAAGATCAAAACTATGAACAACAGAATGGCAATAAATACATATCTATCAACAACTGAATCTAAAAAACAAACTAAGCAAACAAAAAGAAAAGAAACAGAATCATGGATACGGAGAGCATTTTGATGGTTGCCAGATGAGAGGGAGTGTGGGGCAATGGGTGAAGAGGTGAGGGGATTAAGAAGTACAAACAGGAGGTTACAGAATAGCCACGGGGCATAAAGTACAGTATAGGAAACGGAGCAGCCAAGGAGCCTACGCCTGACCCGTGGACACGGACAAAGGTGGGGGGTGAACACGGTGAGCAATCCTGAGGGAGCGTGGGGTGCTGGGTGGAAGGGCGCAAAGGGAGAAAAGTCAGGGCCACTGTAATGGCATAATCAATAAAACACAATTAAGAAAAAACCGAGTTATCCACACATGAATACAAACATACTCTCACACAAAATCACCAGTTGGCTAAAGAGATGGTAAGGTAATTATACTAGGGGTCTAACAGATTAAGCTTATGCACCCATCATTACTAGGCATGTAATCACATGGTACTGTGTTTTCTGAAATGCCCTAAATCCAAATCACCGAGACCTTAAAAAAATATATCAAGACTCTAGAAAAATGTCCATTCTATTGTTTTCAGTCTCACCGATTTTCTTTGTTTCAGTTAAATTCATTTTACAACAAAATTATGTAAGTATCAGAATGTCTTCCTGGATTTTAAAAGCATCATTTAATCTCTTGAGCTGTGGTGAGGGGGTCCAACCGGAGATACCTACATTTCATTTTAATAAAATTCAATGTCACAGAAATAGCTTGGTCTGTCTCTACTTTTTAAATCTACTAAGACATATATTTTCCAAAGTCAGAACTAAAATTTTCACAGGATCCTTGGAATATTATTCAACAAAAAAGTTTTCACAGCAAAATTTGAGAGAAAGGCACAAAATTCTCAACATACCGGTAGTACACTTTCTGTTTTCTCACTCCTGTTTTAAAGTCTAACTCCACTTGCTAGAGTAAGCTCACAAATATTGCTGCCCACCTCAACGATCACCAGTAAGGCCTCAAAACTCAGCAAACAAAACACTGATGCTGGGAAAATACCTCTAAGAAGCACTGTGTGTGGATGTGCATGTTCTTAGCCTCTTGATCCTTCACCCAATACATCCGTAGTGGGAACCTAAGCTCCAAACCCAGTGCAAGGCACGAGGAGTTGGAAAAACGAGAGACACAAACTGGTGCTTACGTTCTAATAGGACCATGTTTAGACCACAGGTAAAATAGGAGATACAGAATACTGCTAGTGATTTATATTGGAAGTTTTGTCACTTGACCCAGTAGCTCCAAGCTTACTGCAGGGTTGCATTTTAAAAGCGTATTTGTAGGACTATAACAACATCAACATCCAGGTATGAGATTACACTGTAGTTTTGCAAATTATTACATTGGTGGAAACTGGGCAAAGTGCATAAGGGATATCTCTATTTCTTCTGACACCTGCAGGTAAAGACGCACAATTATCTCAACAAAGAATACATTTTGAGCCTCTAACTTGGATACAAAAGCAATTTTTCATGGACTGCCAAAAACAGCAGTTAGTTTCTAAGATCAGCCTATGGTATTTTGTATTTAATTTATAACCCTCTTAGCATTAAATACAAACCTTAATGGTTCAGGTCCTCATTCTATTTAGTAGGATTACAGCAGCAGTTTCCTACCTAGTTGCCCTATTAATGTCTCCTAGATCATCCTTCATTTAATTAAAAATTTGGTTATATCATCTCTTAGACTAAAATCCCAAGGGTTTCCAAACTCTATTCTCAAAGCTTCCCATGATGCAGCTCCTCCCTGCCTTTCCAACCTTTAATGGCTGCCACCAGCCCAGAATATGTATTTCTCTCTCATTTCCAAACCCTGCGCAGCTGTTTCCTCTGCCTGAAATGCCTTCCCCACTACCCACCTGGCACATGCCTGCTTGTTCTTTACTTTTCATGACTCCTGTCTGCTCTTCTCAAAGGCCTTCCTACCCTGCAGCAGAGCAAGGCCCGCCCTCCCTGCCTGCCTGCTCTTCGAGGTCCTTGTCCATGCTCTAGCAACGCACGAGGGGGCTCATGTCTCACCCGTTTTAAGACCCTGGAAGGCACATCATCAACCATATTTCCCTGTGTCTCCTCAACACCATCCTCAGTACCTAGCACTTGGAAAGCACTCCAATGTTTGTTGGAAGAATGGCACTAATGACTTTCAATGAGATTCTATGAACCCATGAGCCTAAACTGCCAGTGGTAAGCTATTTCTCTGACAGAAGTCAGTCAGAAAAAAAAAAAGAAAAAGAAATGTTGGTTTTATTTTATGAAAGTAGAGTTGGAAAATAGTATGTGGAACAAAGTTACTAAAAAGGTTATTTGGAACGCTGCCTTGAATAAAATGTATAAAAAGAAACAGTAAAGAAAACAAAGTATATCTTCTATATTAGTCAGTGGAGAAGTTATTCTCAAGTATAAGTTATGGCAAACCACAAAGGGAAAGTAAACCAAGGCAAGAGTACTCACATTATTTTCTGACATTCTACCCAGCAGAAGTTGCTGTATGTATATTAATATAGATGTAACTCTAGGTATGGAAGAGGTGAGATAGATTTAGATATGTCAATATAAAACCATCCATAAGTTACATCAAGTGGGACAAAGCAGGTACACAACAGTCAACTCTTATTTGTATTAAAAAAAAGGTAGGAGGAATGGAAGATATAAATATATAAGCTTGAACAATCAAAAAATTTCTGCGATAGTTGTAGTGAGCCCCTAGAAATAGTAAATAAGGCTCTGAGGTAGAAGGGAAATTTCACTGAATATTTCCTTTTAGTCTGAATTTTTACTCTGAGCATGTATCATGATTTGATTTTTGAAAACCAGTAATAAAAAAAATGACCCTACATAAGGGTTCTTGAAACACTTGGCTTTTGCACACTCATTCTCTATTCAGAACCCATCCATATGCCTGGAGACATCTAAGCCCCATGGAGAGGTCAAAAGTAGGTGCTCAAGTCAACAGCCAGCACTGACTGTGGCCCTGAGAGCAAGCCAGCCGCTCAAGACAGAAATGACTGACACCACCTCCACGTGACTGCCACCACAGGAACGGCCTTCAGTTAGAGTTTCCAATTGAAGCCCAGTCAACACCCAGGACCATCAAAGAAAATAGTAAATTGTTGTTTAAAGCCAAGGGAAAAAAAAAAATAAAACTAGTTAGGATTTCTGTCTTAACACGGCAGCTTGACCTCATGCACTTATTTTTATTCCATGCTGGTAGCGCACTAAAATCACCTTAAAAATTTTTTAAGGCAAATACCCATAGAGCAAGAAAACAATAAAGAAAACACCCACACAGCACAGAGAACTGAAGAAATGTCAAGGAAAACAGAGGAGAAATAGCTGTAGAAGTTGGAAGCTTGAAAAAATTGGGTAACTTTTAGCAAGACCTATGAAATCAGGGACAGCTAGTAGTATTTGCTAGAGAAAACTGAGCAGAAAAGGCTCAGTGGAAGGCAAGGATAAGGCCTGGGCTTCTAAACAAGAGTATTAAGCAAAAACCTACTAATAGCCCTGGCTGGTATGCTCAGTAGGTTGAGTACCAGCCTGTAAACCCAAAGGTCGCTGGTTCAGTTCCTGGTCAGGGCACATGCCTGGGTCACAGGCCAAGCCCCCAGGAGGGGGCGTGCGAGGGGCAACGGACTGGTGTATCTCTGGCACATTAATGTTTCTCTCCCCATCTTTCTCCCTCCCTTCCTCTCTTTCTAAAAATAAGAATAAAATCTTTAAAAAAAAGGAAAAAAGTCTAATAAGTGAAGCCCTAGCCAAAACAGTCAATTGCGAGTACAATAAATATATTTTTACATTTACCTTCTAATCACATTTCATAGGAAACTACTGGAGGCCATGCTTACAACAAAACGAGGGTGTAAACCCAGGAATTGGAAGGCACAGGATAGAAGAAATGAGGAGGCCAAATCATGAGGGCAGGGAAGCAGCAGACCTACTAGCAGCCAGTTCAAATAGGAACAGGACCACAGAAGTCTCTAGAACAGTGGTGTCTAGGAAAAAGAGAGAGCTGATACACTATCTGATTTGTCTGCAAATTTGAAAAAGCTATCAATAGGCATGAGACAGACCCAATGGAAAAATTAAGGATTGCTACACAAAAATTTACAAAAGTGGAAAAAAGGTGAAGCAGTTATTAAGTTCTAGAAAAACAAAATGTTGTAAAAAAATAAAAATTTAATCACAGATGCTATATAGAAAGTGATATTTTAGGCACCTGTTTAATGAGGTAAATCCAATTTTTAAAAAGTACATATCTAAATCAATTTCTTAGAAATTTTTATATGAATGGTAAACTTTAAATCTATATTTCTAACTTTATCCCAAGTATTTGATTCTTAATCTAAAAATCATTAAAAAAAGGTGCATAGCATACTATAAACAAATATATATAATATTTACATATAAATATACATCCTGTGAATATATAATAAATCATACCAGGAATGACATATATAGGAATGATGCCTATAATTTCTTTGTAAGTTATACTTGGTTATATCAATCCACATATTTATAAAAGTTTCTTTACTGAAATTTGCTAAGAAATTTTTCAGTACTATTAAACAAGTACTCTTTTAAACCACTGTTACAGGGCAATTGCTATTTAAGACCCTAATGAAAAGGATAGCTTTTTACATGGGACAATTAAGAAAAAGAAACTGGGTTACAATGTACCAAATATAGGATGCTATGAACTTAATAAATGAAAATAAACATGTAAAATACATTAGCTACATATCAATACAGAATATTTTCCTTAACTTACCTGCCAGATAGAGGGCAAATGATATAAATCTGTGGTAGCGAATAAGGAACTGAAGTTGCTCTTCTCTTTGAACAAATGTAGCAAAATAATCAGCTACAGTCTCTCCATAGAAAAAGTAGTTTACACAGAGTAGAAAGTACCTGTAATTTTAAAAACAATTAAGTTTTTTATATTTGAAGCTTTTTTCCCTCAAATACCATAAAGCTATACATTTTGATGAGGACACGAAGATCAAATCCAAGTTCAGAAGGCTGTTTCAGGATATATTCCACCAAAATGCTTTTATCCTGTTTTAAACTTAATTTCAAAATTATCTGTCAACAAAAGTTTACTGGATTTAGTTCATACCTTTATTTTGCTCAAAATCTAATGCCAGAGACAGATAATTAGGAAACAATATAGAAAATACTGTCCCTCTCTCTCCTAACTACTCACTGCTCTAATGTTTTGGGTTTGTTTTTTTTTAAAGATTTATTTATTTATTTTTAGAGAGGGGGGAAGGGAGGGAAAAAGAGTGGGAGGGAAACATCGATGCGTGGTTGCCTCTCAGGCGCCCCCAACTGGGGACCTGGCCCACAACCCCAGGCATGTGCCCTAACTGGGAATTGAACCAGTGACCCTTTGGTTTGCAGCGTGGCACTCAATCCACTGAGTCACACCAGCTGGGGCTCTAATGTTTTTTCATAGTAGAGATCCTAAGCCAAATTCCCACCTGCCCTGAACATATTGGCATCTTTCTTCTCTCCTCAGTCCTCCAGATGGACTCCCTCCTCCAAGTTCTGGCATATCTTTTTCCCCGGGGAAAGGTTGAACCCATGAGATTTTGCTGATAGGAGCTCCTGTGAGCCTGGAGAAGAGGCTGAGAAACACTGCCTTAGAGTTCCTAGGTGCATATCCTTTGAAGGACAGAGTCCTAGGTAGCCAGGAGAGCTGAAAAGGAAAGGGATGGCTTCCCTCTGGATCTTATGGATGGGATTAGATTGCACTGTTCTCAGTAAAGGGCAAGTTATTTTATTTGTATCAGCTATGCTACCATTTTTCTATTCTCCTACAATGGAAACTGTCTTTGACTCCTCTGTAAGGCTATCAAGGCCTACTCGAGCCTACCAGTACAACCTTTTGCCCACTATTGCCTAATAGCACTTTGTACTCAAGAGGGCCAGGAAGGTCTCACCACCTGTGGCACATGCCTCCTCAGTCCCACACCTGGAACGTCAGGAGTGCTGCTTCCCCAACCAGAACAATCCTCTGTCAAAAGCTTGTTTTCACTTCAAGTGACAGGTTCTCTCTCCTCTTCTCCATGAAACCTTCTACAATCACTGGAGCCTATCCTGACTTATCCTTCTTTTCCTATATAGATTTACAATCAGTCCTGAATGGTTTCACAGTTAATTATTCTGCAACTACTTAATCTACCTAACATTTCCCATACACTTTGCCACTCACGAAGAAAAATCAGCTATTATCAAAAGTCGAGAAACTATTTTTGAGTATTCTGAACCCCCAAAGGTGATATATGTTTGAATATAACACTGGTCCCTCTGGGAACTATAGGAACTATATTCAAGGAACTATTTCAAAGGCATCGCCAGTTAGGTTAACAATGAACTATCATATTATCATGCTTTCTAGTCAAGGTCTTGACAACTAAGGGTTGCCCCTGAAAAGTTTTTAAGATATAAAACTTTAAATATTAAAACCATTAGGTATTTTATTTTACTAATTTTTACATGCATTGGTGCACATAAAATATTTCATGGGCTGGCATCTCAGCCAGCACTATTTACAAGGGTGCCTTATATACTGCCCCCATCAGTCTTCCTCATCCCCTATATACCCTTCAGGTTGCATGTCATGGGGCTGAGGGCCTGGAGAGGAGACAAAACCAGGGCAATGAAGGTGGGGTCATCCCTCCTTCTATTGCTCCCCTCCCCCATGCTGGGCCTACAGGGGCTATGGGGTGGGGTTGGTCAGACTGCAGGGGTGAGATGGGAGACAAACATTCAGCTTGGACTTCCTCCTCTCGAATAAACCATTGATCACTCGAAAAAACCAAAAACACTGCCTTGGCCAGTGTGGCTCAGTTGCTTGGGTGTCGTCCCAGAAATAAAGGATGCCAGTTCAATTCCCAGTCAGGGCACATGCCTGGGTTGCAGTTGGGGGCGTGCAAGAGGTAACCAATGGATGTTTCTCCCTCACATCAATGTTTCTCTTCCTCTCTCTATCTCTCCCTTGACCCCTCTCTAAAATCAATAAGTATGTCCTAGAATGAGGATAAAATAAAAAACAACTATTTATATACCTCATCTTTCATTCTTTGTAGAGATACCTAGTTTTGTGTGGGGTCTCATGTCAACCAAGGGAGGGGAAGCAAAACACTACACATTTGTGACATTTTATAAAATTAAGCTTTTGCTAAAATTGTGATTATAAAAGACATAAAATGTGTCCAATATAGAGATTTTAACAGGACAAAAACAGTATATATATTCAATATAAATTAGCTATCTCTATAAAAAGTGAGAGATACAAAAATAGTTGTGCTGGAATGGGAGAGTTAAAGGTGATTTTCTTCTTTTCAGAATTCAGTTGCATTTTTTTTTTATTTATCTTTCTCCAAAATCAATCTATAAGGTCAACTACATGAACACTGATCGGAATGCCTCCCTTACAAACTTTAGGAAAGAGTCAGATTCGCATCTGAAAGTTTTAAGTTACTTACCAGCTTAGTGTTCTAAACCACGGTAGGTCATAAGAATGATAGACTCTGTAACCGATAGTGATAATTTCATGGAAGCATTTCACTTGGATGCCCAGAACCTGAAGACAAGAGAAAGCACTGACAGACAGTCCCCAATGCTTACATGTATGCTTAATCATTTGGTGAGTAGCTTATTGCCATATGTATTTTAGCCTGTCTGTTTTTAATTATTCTAAATGTCAGTAGCAAAAATTCAATATTCAATGTCCGTAAACTCAAGTGATGCCCCACTGGGGTATGCAAAACAACTTTTATGGAGAGATCCTTCCTGGGGCAGGACATGGCAGGGTGGTTTCAAGGCTGAGGGATATCGTCTGTTTGGTCACAGGTAACTAGGCTTTATCACTCATTACAGCTTTGTTTCTTAAGGTTGCCCATCTCAAGATGGACTATCTCTTTGTCCATTTTGTTTCCTGAGTTACCCTAGGAAAATAATCATACGTGAAAGTTTGCTTGATTAAATTTATTTTGAACCATACACCCTGGAATACTTGCCAAGGATAAAGGTACTGCCAGGAAAAATGGCTAAGACACGTTTACCCGTTATCTGGGGGTTTAGGCATGGTCTTTTAATTCTTCCAGCTGTGCTGACTCTCCCACAGCTAGCCACCTACATCTCTGATCAATCCGAGCTTTACTTCCTTGGCAAATTATGAGCAGTTCTGAACATCTGCAGCCGCTTTGGTCAATCAACCAAGTCTATGCCGTTCTGTTGCATAGTGTTTTATATACACACCTAGTAAATCAGTTTATATTTATGAGTCCCCCGTTTGAAGGTCTATTTAGTAGTCCTTCAAAATGCTGCATTCACCAACATGGGTAAAGGTAGCTCCAGAGGATGGAGCAGCATACACAGTGTTTGGTTTAAATCAATTCCAAGACTCAGAGTAAATGGCAAGTGGAACACTTATTCCTATGAACTAAGAGATTAAAATTTTTGTGAATATAGCAGGCTTTTTCAACCTCTAAGAGTATACCAAAGGGCTTTTTGAATAGCTCTAGAGCTAAGAATGGATTTTATATTGTTAAAGAGGTATAAACAAACAAACAAACAAAAAGCCAAAAATCAAAGATTATGTGACAGAGACGTATGCAGCTTCTTAAAGCCTAATATATTACTGTCTGGTCCTTTACAGAACATGTTTACCAAACTCTGCCCAAGGACATACTCTGGGAATTCTTATATGATCTCCACAACTTAGCTTTCCCAAACGCACTGCTCAGGATACTCTTATGCTATTTTTCAGCATTATACCTACACTACATATTCAATCACATTCATAGAAAAGTAATCATGTCCCATCAGCCTCATGATAAGAAATTATTATACCAAACTGCTATAAATAGTTATTTTAGGATCAAGCCATAAATGTGTTATAAAGACAAGAGGAAATTTAAATACTGTCCTTCAAATAAACTTTGTACATAACACCGAAATCATTTCTAAACAAAAATAATCAGAGAATGGGGACAATGCTAGATGTTAAGATAAAATAGCAAAGCCATGCTATTTATAGAACCAAGGGTTATTAAAATTCAAATGCACTGATGCAATTTCTATGAATACATTAGCTCAAGAACCACTAGCTCTATATATGGTACTTTACTGAGAGGAGAAAAAAGTATTTTTAATAGCACATACATATATTTATATGATTGTCAATTATAGCCTACAAGTAGAATTAATATGGAACTGCTAGAAAAACAGAAAACAGGACTCAAACGCTAGAGTTAAAATCCTTAAAATATATGTACATCCTCCAGGGCTGGGAGAATACATTGCAACTGATACTCCACGTCATCAATACTGGAAGCAATGCATGTTGGTAGAACTCTGTTGGCCCAATTAATAAGAGCCTTAAAAATAACAATCATTATGTAGGTGCCCATTCTGCTAGTTACTGATGAGGCAGAGAAATAATGTAGGACATCTGTTCTCAGAGAGGCATTGTCTGTCAGGGAGGACACACAGAACTACACAATAACACCGTGTGGAAATAGGCACATGGGTAGAAATAAGTGCAGGCAAACAAAAAAAACCAAAACTGCTGAAGGGGTAGGGATGGGCCACGGTCAGGGCAAAGGGGGAGGACGCAGAGGACATGGGAGAGGACAAAGCATGTGGTTCAGAGTTGCTGGAACACTAAGGTGGGGTAAGAAGTAGAGAGACAAATCTGGTCACAGAATGACAGGAAATAGCACAAAAGAATGCACAAAAGAGTTTGTGCTGATTGTGAAAGGACATGATCAGGTGTGAGTGTCTGGGGCTCACAGGAGCGGAAAGAGTTGACTGGAAAGGCAGTAAGGCCGGCAAGACACCAGCATCCAGGTGAATGTGGATGACTACCTAACTGGAACAGTGGCGGTGGGGTGCAGAACAGGAATGAGACACTGAGGATGTAGAACCAAAGGGATTTGGTGGCTGAGGAAACTGGAGGCCCAAAGGAGAGAGGGGAACACAGAATAACACTAGGAAAGGCTTGGGAAACAGGCTGATGCAGAATGGTTGGTGTTGGAATAGAAGCTCATATCTGCCTATGTTGAGTCTGAACTATGGTACCTACAGGTTATCAAATAAAAGTGCCTATTTTCACTTTGGGAATCTATTCAAAGAAAATAATTCTGCAAATGAAAAAGCTTTACATTCTAATATGCTTAGGGTAGTGTTAGTCACAATAAAGGAATACCAGAACATAACCTGAATGTCTAAAAATAACACAATGGTTTAAATAACTTATGAGGCACTCCATTCCACTGACTGGATTAATGTACTAAAGCTGATGGTTGTAAAAACAGTAGAGTAACACACATTTGATAAGATACACAGTTTACAAGGCAGGATAAAAAATTTTAGTCATATTCTGACTATAACCATGGTTTTTAAAACACAGAAAAAAGGATTAAAGGAGGCATATCAAATGGCAATATTAATTGGGTTTTGGTGGTTAATGATTGGGTTGGGGTGACTTTTTAAAATTATCCACTTTCCAAAGTAAGTTTAATATACTTTTATACTCTTACAATGGGGAAAAATTTAAATACACTATTAAAAAGTAATTTATATAATGTAGATTAAAATAATTATTATAGGAGTTTCCAAGAAGGTGTGGAGGAGGGACTCCTACAATATCTTCTGTATATATGCATCTGCTTTAAGTCAAAATATGCTTTAATAACTCCAGCATTTAGAAAGTGTGATTCCAAGTTGTGAATGCAACAAGTGCTATGAATAGAAGTCTAAAGGCAAAAAGCTTGCTTTAAGGAGCATGAGTATGAGTTCCATCTTAAAACAGCAGCTATCATTTCCTAGAAGTACGTCTTTAATAAAATTCTCTTGAATTAGTTATTTTTAAGTGCTGATATTATTAGGCAAGTGCAAGCTATATACAGTATAAGTGATTCAAAGTACAAATGACCACGTTAGGGATATGAACGTAAATCAGACTTCAAAACACAGAAGAATAGTATCAACAGAGTACCCACAGCATGTGTGTCTGTGTGTATATCTATCCATATTCCCTTAACAGAAATGTCATCAACACAGCATATGTATGTATGCAGGAGAGCCTGCGTGTAGACAGACACACGTGTGCATGCATATGCAATAAATGTAGATAAGAACAATAATGGGTCAAATCTTCCTTACCTAGATCTTTCTTTATAGATACATCTATATCATCTATATATATCATGTATATAGATACATCTAGAACATCTTTATAGATGTTCCTATATTCTCTGATTTAAGCTCAAAGAAATAGCTTATAATAAAACAGTATTTTCCTTTCATAGTAGAAGAAAGTGAACAAAAAAGTGTAAGTGCTTTAGGTATGCTTATGGATTCTCTTTTTAAAAATCGGAATGCAAACATGCAAGGATGTCTTTAATGGTGTTTTGAATTTTGTCATAAAAGAGTAGTTAAAAATTAGTCTCTATCTGCAAATTCTGGCCCTAGTTACCACGTCAGGCAGTTTAGTTGGGAGATCAAGCCACTCATTCGCAAGGGAGCCCACCAAATCAGTCTGAGTCAGTGTATCAAGGATGTGGGTGTTTTGCAATGTCTTGATAAAAATTATCTTCTAAAGGAGAATCAAAATTCAAATAATCCGTAATATTTTCAATGACTCCTCAATACTTTACAATTAAATCCCAAGCCTCTTCACAGAGTATTGCCAGGTCCTCTAGAATCTGATACCTAATTATTCTTCTAGGTTCAAAGGTCCTGTGCTCTAGGAAAAGGGCTTCGCCTGTCTTTTCCTGACACACCTCGCTGGTCACAGCACGCACTCACCCCACCCTGTTAGAGCCTCAAGGTCCACTCGAAGGTCCCTTCATACACAAAGGCTTAGGAGTGGTCTGCCATCATCCAATCCCTTCTTCCCCGGGCTCCACCGCTCAATAATATAGCAGTGAAGTGTGCTTTGCACACACTCGCTCTTTAAATGCCCATGTCCCGAGGCCAGTGTTGGTCATCTGGCACAGCCCTCAGTGGGTTCGGACGGAGAAGACTGGGAGCTGGGGCCCTTCTCTCCAGTCACACCTGCCCAGTGCTCACCCTGCCTACCTGGCTTTCAGACTCAGCATCTTCTGCCTTCACATTAACTCGGTCCTATCCATTATTCATTTTTCTTTGTTTAAAAAAAACCACAAAACTCTTCAAGATGTCATCAAATTAATAGAACACAAAGAAATTTCTTATTCATTTTTGTGACCTTGATATCCCTAAGGAAGTACAAAATTAGTGAGAGGACAAAAAGAATAGTGAACAGGCTTTGTAGTGCTTAGAAGAGCTACTTTAAGTGGTTTCAGAGGTTGATAGAATGCTTTTTCCAACTGTCTCTATTTTCAGTTCAAAAACATATTCTTTCATAGACTAAAAGGAAAACCATATCATACTACCCATTGCTTAGTGCTCTGAATAGGACTGAGCACGGAGGGGGAAGCCAGGTAAAATAGGTAAACAGGCTTCTAAGTGGGCAGGAGCAGCCAGGAAACAGGGAGGTGAGTACAGAGGAGGAGGCTAAGCTAACGGAGACGGGATGAAGAAAAAGAAATAATAAAAAAGAGATACGCTGTGCATACTCCTGAGAGCAGGCTCTCACTGCTCACTGCTAACACACTCAGCATCTGGCAATGAATCCACCGAACAGATGCATTTCTCCTTCTCACTCGATGCTTCATGTTGCTGTAGATACCAAGGCTTTTATACACAGGAGTCCTCCGCTGTGATCCTCCTCCCCCACCCCCGGGTCCCCCGCCCCCCCCATCTCCGTCACCACGCTATCTCCTCCTCAGCCTTCGGACCACAGCGCATATGCTGGGCACATGCCTGTGAAACATCTCCCAGCTCACCCTTTGCTCTCATAGAATCCTACTTTTTGAAATGAAATGCTCATTGCCATTTGTAATTATATATCTGATCAATTCTTTAAAATGTAGACAGTAAGCTCCATCGCGGCACAGAGAGCTGTGTTTTTCTCAGCACCACCAGACCACACCCCAGAACTAGCACAATGCCTGGCACATAGCAGGCATCCCAGAAGCACCTGCAAAATAAAGGAATTAAAAGCTTAAAATATTTGTTTGGCTTTATGACTTGTTCGGCTTCCCTTCCACAGCAGAAGTCCCCAACTCCCAGAAGAGCTTCTGCTCACCTCTCTGGTCTCACCCTTAGACGCCTTCCACATGTACAACTCGCAAATCCCCCAGCAGACCACATGCTCTCATTCCCTCTCTGCCTTGACCACGATGCCCTACCTTGGAAGGCCTTCCCCTGGCCAGTCCCTCCTTCAGCACTCAGCTTTGGCATCACCTCTTCTGAAAGTCTTCCTTCATCTCTATCTCAGGCTGTTTTAGGTACTTTTAACTGTGCTCTCCCCACAAGTTCTATCACGAGATTTACCCCATTTACTTACTATCCTATTTATTTATATTGTTACTTGTATGCCCCTGCCATTTGACTGAGTTCCTTGAAAGTAGGAACCTAGCTAACAGTCATGCAAGTTGAAGCCATGTATGTGTGTGTTTCTGTTATAGCTCATGCTTGGCACAATGTCTGACAAAGAGACATTAGCTTGATCTCTGCTGAATGAACTCATTCAATGGACCTTTTACAAACAGACAAAATTAGCCCAGTTCATTTCATGAACTAGAAGATGCTTAAAGGAACTAAATTTGCTTTTACCAAGTCTTAAATTACCTTCTTTTCCATGACATGTTCAAATTACTTCAATATCAATACTGAAAAACAAAGCAAGAGATACTTAGGGAAATGTAAAACACTTACAAGAAGCATCAGCATAAAAGATCCCATATAGATGATCAGGAAAAACAATGAAATCATAGTTAGAGTAAGAATGCCACGAATCCACCAGTTTTTCCACCTGCAAAGAAAATGTTCATAAAGTCAGCACTTAATGTGTTCTTACAGTATCTTTTCGGTGTGGTTTCAGTATTGAGGTGCTAGACTTATTGATTCCCCCCAATTATACTTTAAGACAATTACTTCACCTTGTAACAAAAAAAAAAACAACTAAAACCAAACCAACCAAACAGCAGTCGTTCACTCACCGAGAGCTAAGTTATATGTAAAAATTATGTTAGCCAAAGAAAAAAACTCTGAATTTTGTTTATTATGAATGAGGATGAATCATGAGGCTGGGCAGTGAGGTGGTCAATGTGGATGGGTATCCCACCAGGGCCATTCAGAAAGGAAGAAGGAGCAGGGTGCCAAAGCCCTCTATAAAGACGGCCAATCTTCAGGGGGACCAGATGATTTTAAGGTGGTACAGACAGAGTGCACGGCCTTTCATTGGGAAAAAGTAAAGAAAGGCCGATACAGGACTGAAACTGGAGAGCAGAGCAATTTCTGTGACATTAAGAAGGCATGAAGAGGTCGGCCCCAGAGGACAAGGCCAGATTGAAAGTCACTTCCGTCCGTTGCTCCGTGTGCTGCCTGCCTTCCTTGGTTAGGGACAGGGCCCCTGGTAGAAAAGCATTTTCTTATCCTTGAGTCTTTTCATGTTCCCGAGAGCAGAGTAACCCTGCTGGTATGCCCAACTAGTTCCTGGCCAGCTGAGAACGAATCTCCCTCAATCCCTGGGCAGGGTCTGGGTACCCAACTGCTTCCTCACCCCTAAGGGCCTCTTACTTCATCCCCAGTGTACCTTACAAACACTGTCACTCTTTACGAGGTCATGTCATGAAAAATGTCATCAGCAGCTGTTGTATGAAACATTTAAAATGATTCTAATAACACTGCTATATGTATGATGATTTCTGAATCTAAAATTTCTGCCCCTCTCCTTTTATTTATTCTAACTACATTTTATATTATACTAACAATAAATTTTTAAAAGACTTTTCTGATTTCTATTAATTCTAATGATAGCATTTAAATCAGTTACAAAAGATCTGGACTCAATTTTAAGTACAATGACATATATGCACAATATCTAAGCAAGGCTTTCATTCTCTTTCCCATGAAATAAATATTTGCCAATTTCATCCATTTATCAAATATTGATATAGTTCAGATATTTTAAATATCCCTTTTATTATGTCATCTCTGCACTCAAGACCAAAATGCCAACATTAAGTCCACACTCTTATCTAGCTTCCAAGATTTTTCATGAGGTGGTCAAATTGTATTTACCCAACTTTATTTACCTCTACTGTTTAACAAACTACGCAGACTCACACATTTCTCATAGACTGTAAGCTTTGGAGCTGAACTGAAATGAGCGTAGAGACAAAAATTCTATAGCTGAAAGGTTCCATTTAGTTTTATTGATATAACCCTCTATGGGTTAATGAATGGATTAGGAAACTGGGGTAGGTCGCAGAGCCCATCAGAGCCGTCGAGCACCATAAGCCAGCCAGTCCTCTGATAATAATCGTGACCTGCTGGCATGAAATCTAGATGTGTCTTAGCCCTTCTTTGTAACTGATCCTCAGACTCAGAATTATCGAAAACCTCTTATAGTCAAGAGGACACTACGTGTTTGAAATCAGCCCCCAGGTAGATGTGGCTAATGTCCATGTCTTAGATGCCTGGTTTTGAACTTCAGAGAATGGTGGCTGCTGAGAACCAGAGTTTTTAAACAGGGAACCTACTCTCGTCCTATCACCCAAAAATTCTACAGTAACTGAAAACAGGGCTCCCAGAGGAATGTATTACACATGCTTATCTTTTACATGGATATTTCCCCTCTGAGAAAAAGTCCCCTCCCCCAATAATATCAAAGACTTACTTCCCTTATTTATTTTAACTTAACTGACTCCCCAGATTCCGTAGGAATACCTAATACAAATTAAGCACATCTTTAAACATAACATACCTACCCACTGACACAAAAATCATCTTTCAGGAGAGAAGCCCTGAATTTAACAGAGCATGATATAAAAAATAAAACAAAATGAGGTCATTGTTACTAAAAACCAGAGGACAGTCTGATTCTCAATTCAAAATTCTCAGTTTCCTTTACCATACTTTCACAAACACATTAGAGAAAGCCTTAATTTTGAGTCCAAGGCATCGCCTCACAGATTGTTTCTAGAAAAAGGAACTCAGAATCGGTAGAGGAAATTTCATTCAAGTTTCATGTCTCGAGGGCCTACCTAAGCCAGGAATGACATTTCCAAAAAGAATATAATTAAGCAGTATCCTTAAAAGTGATTATCCAAAGTGGTCACACACATTGTTCAAATCAATCTGGATATGTACAATCACTTACTGTTACTACCACTATTAAGTAGTTTCTATTTCAAAAGCAATGACAAAATTTAAACAACGATGACAACAAACTAGCGCCAAAAGCAACATGAGGCATCAAGACCCTAGGATGGCAAGGCAGTGCACCTGAGCCAAGACTGGGACACAGAGGACTCCTCAGAAATGAACAAGAACTCAGTGGGCCATCCGGCAGAGAGAGGGAGATTTGAGAATGTCTGTCCACCAGCCTTGGAGAAGGCGGATAGGAAGTCTGCAGGCTCCCAGAAAGAAGATGGCTTATGCAGTATAAGAGCACCAGTAAGGCTATACCTGGATATTTCCTTGGTGCCTCAGGCTCAGAACTAGTATCATTTTGTGCCAAATAATTCTCTGTTGTGAGGAGCTGCCTTGTGCACTGTCGGGTGTTTAGCATCCTCCCTGGCCTCTCTCCACTAGATGCCAGTAGCAACATCTCTCACTGTGACAACCAAAAATGGTCTCCAGACATTGCCAACTGTCTAGGTGGGGACAAAATCCAGGGTACTGCCCCTGGATGAAAACTTCTCCACTAGACTCGTGGCTGAAGAGTTTCACTAAAGGATAAAGCCAGACTTAAATGCCTAATGAATATTCACACGCACAGGTCAAAAAACAGATTGAGACAACTTGCCAAGTGACTGAAGACCTTTCGGGCCCCTTCAAATTTCAACAACTTAAGATTTTTTGACATTATATATTAAAGCCTCAAAAATGAGCTTAAATCTTCAACAAGCAATTTCACTTTTAAGATTTAATCCTAAGGAAATAATTACGGATGCTAAATAAAAGTTATCTATAAAGAAAAATGTTTAATGCAGAGTTGTTTTAGATTGTGAGAATTTAGAAATCAGCTAAATGCCCAGCAGAAGCTGTTGAGTAATAGCTGAGAGCAAATTGAACTACAGTCATACAAAGGAATATATCACGTAGCCATTAAAGGTATTTAAATATATTTAAGGCTATTTATTCCTAATATCACAGACTTATAATGAAAATAGAAAGTCAGGAAACAGTACAATGCTGTTTTTATAACACACACACACACACACACACACACACAATATGTATAAGAAAAAAGTTTCAGAGTAAACAGCACAATATTTTAAATATAGATGTTTTGGTGAAAGGATTATAGGGGTTTTTCCCTACAATTCATGAACACTTCTTATGTAATTAGTACTTTTAATCTTATGCATTTACAACTTTTACATCATTGCAAGGCAGATTATTTGAGGTAATAAAGAGCTTAAAATGAATAAGATATATATTTTGAAACATTCATATAATCTTTATACTGAAGTTTCATGAGAAGATTGATAGTGGTGACATATCATCTATTGTTCATTTTTTTAAATGAATTATTTTATAAACAAAGCACAATGCCTAGGATCAGATTGTGGTTCTGCTGCTTACTAGCTACGTGACCCTTGATATATAAATTTTCTATGCCTCACTTTTCTCATTTATGAAATAGGTATATAACTGTATCTGTGTTACAGGCCTGCTGTGAGAATAAGTCAGTCTATATGTGTTCAGTGCCTGGAGCAGTGCGCAGCACAGAGTATTTGCTCAGTAAATATCAATTGCTATTATTTGCTACTGTTACTTTGCGCAGGGGATGGAGAGCTTCATTATTAAGAAATTAGGCCTGGCTGATGTGGCTCAGTGGATTGAGAGTCAGCCTGCAAACCAAAGGGTGGCTGTTTCGATTCCCAGTCAGGGCACATGCCTGGGGTTGTGGGCCAGGTCCCCAGTCGGGGGCACGTGAGAGGCAACCACACATTGATGTTTCTCTCCCTCTCTTTTGCCCTCCCTTCCCCTCTCTCTAAAAATAAATAAAATCTTTTTAAAAATTAGTATTAATGCAACATAGGAATCCAGCATCATTCTAATATAAATAAATATAAGAAATTTTCACATCTGAGATAGATCTGATAAGATTTTAAAGCAAAGATACAATTGTCAATTAGGTTGTGAAAACAATTGGAATCAAGACTATTAAAATAATACTCATGCTTTTAATAATGTACAGCAAAATATGTTGTTTTGGTTAAAAAAACTGTGAAAACTTTGCATTGAAGCAATTAATTCTAATATGGTTACCTCCTAAAAATTAAAAATACAAAAACTCATATTACATTTAGTAGATAAGATTAAACCATATTTTTGTTATGATTCAAGGGTAGTAAAATCAATTTAGTAAGTTACAACCAACCTATTTTGTTCAATAACAGAG
Source organism: Mormoops blainvillei (assembly GCA_004026545.1). Taxonomy (NCBI): domain Eukaryota; kingdom Metazoa; phylum Chordata; class Mammalia; order Chiroptera; family Mormoopidae; genus Mormoops; species Mormoops blainvillei. The sequence goes on from PVJD01000416.1 coordinate 396,335, forward strand.
TAATATCAAACAGAAAAGAAATTAAGGGGTACCATATAGTAATGGCAAGAACTACTTTATAACATTTTTGCAGCAGTTAAAATACACATTTGAGGTCTTCTAGTCAAGACAGTGGCATAGACAAACCCAGCTCATCTCTTCACACAAACACATCAAAGTTACAAGTAAACTAAGAACAACCATCACTCAGAACCATCAGAAATCAAGGTGCATGGAAGTCCAACAACTACGGAATTTAAGAAACTACATCCATCCAGACTGGTAGGAGGGGTAAAAATGTGGAACAGGCTGCTCTCCCACCCACGTGTGGTGGATAAAATTTCGGGAGGGATATCTTGGGAGTGAAGAGTTCCAGCTCCATATCAGGCCCCCCCTCAGCCCAAGGTTCCAGTGTCAGGAAGATAAATCCCTACGACTTCTGGCTGCAAAAATCCAGTCATGATTCAGTCTGTAGAAGAAACTTCTGGGGTCCCAAGCAGTTCCTCCTAAAGAATCCACACACAGACTTACTCAGATTTACTCCTGTGGGCTCCAGCACTGGGAAAGGAGCTTGAAAGGCACCAGTGGCATACTGGGAGGAACTGAAGTGTCTGGCATAAAGGAGAGAGCTGGGAAAAACTTTCTCCCTGGCAGAAATGCGAGTAGATGCCACTGCTCCTTTTCTGAACCCTCCCGACAGAGCCACAGAGCTTGCAGGAGGGTGCTATATCTGAGACTCCATCAACCTGGCTAACAGTTTACCCTGTCCTGGAGTTTCACTGAGGTTCCACCCAACCCAATATAGGGGCCCAACCAAGCTGTTAACAGTGGCTTTTGCATATGAATGGCTGGTCTTGGCTTATGCTTCACTTCCTAAATCCCCTCAAACAAGCAACAGCCAGTCTCAGCGAGCACTCAGGGCCCATACCTCTTGCTAAGTGGCCCCAGGCCTGACACTAGCAGCAGCCAGCCTAGGTTCACAGCTTGGATTCAACTGGGAACCTCCAAGCCCAGCACAAGTAGCAGCTAGCTGCAGATTGCTTTGTAGCTCATGCAGGGTAGCCCCAAGCAGAAAGAGGTGCGGAATGACCTTGGCTTGCACCACCACCTGGGAAAGCTCAGATCCTATGCACCAGTGGACCTCAGAGCACCACCCTACCAGGGCACAGCTGATCCTCCAGGGAGGGCGGAGGTCGGTGGTCAGTAGGTACAGCCAGTCCTTGCAGATGACTGGCCTGGGTAAATCCCTCCCATTGACCTGCCTGCAGCAACTGAGGCTCAACTATAAGAGGAGGGTATACTCAGCCCACATGGAGGACAGATCTTGAGTATGCAGCTTGGTATTCAAGTTTCTACCAGTGGGTTGTGCCACTGGAACCCACAAGACACCTACAATACTGGGTCAGATTACCAAGACAGGGAGTCAGGAACCTCTACCTAATACATAAAAACAGACACAGGGAGGCTGCCAAAATGAGCAGACAAAGAAACAGGGCCCAAATGAAAGAACAGCTCAAAACTCCAGAAAAAAAACTAAAGAAAATGGAGATAAGCAATCTATCAGATGCAGAATTCAAAAACAATGGTTATTAGGAAGCTCAAGGAACTTAGTGAGGACCTCAAGAGCATAAAAAAGATCAGAAACAAAGGATACACTAATTGAAATAAAGAATAATTTATAGGATAACGACAGTAGAGTGGATGAAGCTGAGAATCAAATCAAGGATCTGGAATATAAGGAAGAAAAAAAAAAACAGCCAATCGGAACAAAAGAAGAAAAAAGAATCCAAAGAAATGAGGAAAGTGTAAGCAGCCTCTGGGACAGCTTCAAGTATTCCAAGATTCGCATCATAGTCATACCAGGAGGAGAAGAGAAAGAGCAAGAAATTGGAAATCTATATGAAAAAATGATGACAGAAAACTTCCCTAATTTGGTAAAGGAAATAGACATGCAAGTCCAGGAAGCACAAGGGGTCCCAAACAAGATGGATGCAAACAGGCATGCTCCAAGACACATAATTAAAATGCCAAAGGTTAAAAATCAAGAGACAATTTTAAAAGCAGCAAGAGAAAAGCAGTTAGTTACCTACAGGGGAGTTCCCATAAGACTGTCAGCTAATTTCTCAAAAGAAACTTTACAGGCTAGAAGGGACTGGCAAGAAATATTTCAAGTCATGGAAAGCAGGGACCTACAGCCAAGATTGCTCTACCTGGTAAAACTATTATTTAGAATCGAAGCTCAGATAAAGAGCTTCTGAGACAAGAAAAAAACTAAAGAAGTTCATCATTACCAAACCATTATTATATGAAATGTTAAAGGGATTTATTTAAGAAAAAGGTCAAAAGTCTGAATAATAAAATGGTAATAAATATATATCTATCAACAACTGAATCTAAAAAGCAAACTAAGCAAACAAGAACAAAGACACAATCATGGATACAGAGGGCACTTTGATGGTTGCCAGATGGGAAAGGGTTGTAGGTGAATGGGTGAAGAGGTGAGGGTGTTAAGTACAAATAGGTAGTTATAGAATAGCCAAGGGAATGTAAAGTACAATATAGGAAAAGGAGTAGCCAAAGAACTATATAAATGATCCATGGACATAAACAATGGTGTGGGGATTGTCTGAGGGAGTGCGGGTGCTGGGTGGAGGGGTACAAAGGGGGAAAAATTGGGACAATTGTAGTAGTATAATCAATAAAATATAATTAAAAACAATGTGTGCATCTCGTGGGATGTGGTATAAAATGTATCTCTTACTGCATGCACTGTAGCATCAAAAAAGATGGAAAAACTGTTCCATATCAATATTTAAGATTTCATATTAATCTAAATAAAAGCTTACATTTATATTGCTTCTATAAACATTACAGTTCATATTACTAAAGCATACAATGGAGTGCAATATAAAACTAGGTAAAATTTGTTGGTGATTTCTCATTTTAAAATATAGGACAAATATAAAATGGTTGCGGAGTTTTGGACAATAATTTTAAACTCAGTTAAAAGAAAAAAAAATGACCCATTTCTGTCTAGCATTTTAAAAAACAAGGAACAGAGGATATAGACTGTTCCAAAACCAGAAAAGGCAACCTGCTGTGGAAAACAGATCACTGGCTTCAGAAATCAGACACACTGGAACAAGAATCTAAGGTCTGTACCTTACTAGCTCTGTAACCTTCACCCAGTTAACCTCTCAGATTTGGTTTTCTCATACTTTATAAAATTTTAAGGATTAAATAAACAGGTACACATTAAACATCTAGTACCATGTGTGCCTCACATACAGTGAAAATGTATAAGCCTTCTCAGGGCTCCAAAACTTAGAAATAGTAAAATTTATTATACGGGCTAGGATAACCTCACACCTTATATTGTGCCCCCATTCATCTTCATCCAATCATACCTTGAAGACAAGCCAGAGAGAGCTTTTTTGAGGATCTCAGGGGTTCTATCTGAGGATGGTGGAATTTCTGGAATATCCGAATCTGTTCTGGAATCCAAATCTCCATATCTGTCATCAATATCTGTTTCCTAAAATTAAAGAGAAAGGAAGATCACTTTGTAAAACAGAAAGAAGCACACACTAACCAGTGCATTTATTTATTGCTCTGTGTGTAAAATCCCAGTTATATAACTTGAAACAAAGAAACAACTATTAGCTTACTTTGATTATCCAAGCTCTGTTGTACTTCCTTGTTAGGAAAGTTTGATTATCTTTGCTAAAATCTATCAATATAAGGAATTCATTTTAGTAGAGATACAAAAAGAAATTCCTATATTGTCTAAATCATAAGTTTATCACAAGAATCAAATATTTATTATTTGCTACTTAACTGGGAGAACATGGCATTAATTCCATGTACAGTCTGGGCAGCTATGCACAGTCCCTCTTTTTATTTGATTATCATCAAATAAGAGTAATATCTTACACTAGCACAGCATTATATACAAAGAGAGTACATATAACTCAGTTTTGAAGTTGTTCACTATGCTGTCATGTAACCGTCTCCACTTCTATGTCCTCCCCTCCCTAACCCCCCACCCAAGCCACCTTCAGTAAGAGTACTGTACATACACGTATTAGGATGGTCAAAAAGTTTGTTTAGTTTTTTCCGTATGATGCCTCTAGTAGTGCTTAGTTGTCTTTTAACTTCATCTCAAATAATTTTGTTAGATCGTATGGTGACAGATGTCACATCAGTGTGCATTTAAAAAAACTCATCAAAATTGGTGAATTTCTGTGCAGCCATTTTAATACTGATGATGGAAGAAAGTATACAACATCTTCAGCATATTATGTTTTATTACTTCAAGAAAGTTAAAAACGCAACAGAAATGAAAGAAGAGATCTGTGCAGTGTATGAAGATAGTGCTGTGACTGATCAAATGTGTCAAAAGTGGTCTGCGAAGCTTCTTGGTACTATTGACATTTTGGCCAAATAATTCTGTGCTTGTGGGGCTGTCTAATGCATTGGAAGATGTTTAGCAGTGCCCCTCGCCTCTACCCACTGGAAGGCAATAGTGGGAGATTAGCCAACATACTCAAAATGTCCAAATCAATAAAGTTATTGGTGAAAATGAAAAAGGTGTCTTATTTTGCAGAAAAAACTAAACGGACTTTTGGTTTACCCAATACTTTGGGAAAGTGGTTTACAGTGGGGGATATTGGGGCAGTGGTGTTCACCTGGTAGAGAGGAATGAGAATATTCAGAGGAGGTGAACACAGGCAGACAGAGCATTGAGCCGAACACTGGCCTGGGAGTGACCCTAGAAATGAAAGCCCCTAGGAATTCACAATGTTCAGGAATCTCAAGCCAAACACAGTCCATATTAGCACCAAAGTATCGTCAGATTTCATCACCACTTTTGATTGTCTCTTTACCCATAATGGAAGTTTTTAATACCAATACAATGTTAAAAACTTAGTGAAGTCAAAGAAGTGAGCTATTACATGATTGAAACAAGTCTTCTATTTCCTCATTAAGTGGCTTACCAAAAACAATTTTAGCCTTAGGGAAATATTTTCAGTTTTCAAAATGCAGTAATATACATTTATTTACTAACGAAAACTTTCTAACTCTACAATTTTGAACTTAAATGACATTATACCAAAAAATGACAGATTAAACACACGTCTAATGATACTATAACATTGAGAGTCAGTTGGCCCCAAAACAGGTTAAACGAAAAGAGATGTTGACTTAATAAAGCACCAAACAAAACACGCCCCGAAAATGTCAGGGCACTCACTGTCAGTCTGACATGCCAGCAGGTCTTTGACATCTAGAACAATGGAGCATATCACTTTTTTTCTTTTTCCCTGCTACTCTTTTTTTCCACCCTCAATTACCCATTGTGCCACCTCTACTCTACCCAGCAGAGTGACAAAGGGTAAATCACTTAACCCTAAAAAAAAACTGTGCCTTTGGTTTTCTCATGAAATAAAAGCATTGGACCAGAATTCAAACTGTGCTCCTGAAAACGCTAACGCTTTTGGCAAGCCTCTTCAAAGTCCACTTGGCAATAATGGTAATGTATAAAGCCTTTTCTCTCCACACCCTCAAGAAGGCTGTCCTGCTTTTATTGTTATTATTTAGTCTTCCGGTTTCTATTTTATATACCTGGAAAAACAAAATGAAAAACTTAAGGTTTAACTAGGCTTCTTCATTTCATGTTAGTAACTAAAGAATAAAAGATAATTCTTAAATAGTGGCACTTTAGAGCAATTTTACTCAACTGCTGGAATTAGAAGCAGAAACTCTTGTGCTTCTGCATTTCTCATATGGATCATGTTACAAAGATGCCAGATCTAACAAGTAGATGAGAGTGTGATTGGAGATAATGAAAAGAAGGGAGCAGTACTTGAACTGGCAACTAGAGCCATGCAGCATTATGCATGCTGAATAAAGGAATTATAATGTTTAACAAAATTCCAATTAGGAGATTCTTCTCCACCCCATAATTTAAATACAATAATCCTCCATTTTCCATTGAAAACCCATGTTCTCCCATCACTCGCCAGGTGATCTCATGCACCCTCGTAGCTTCCTTCCCATCTCTGTACACTCACGACTCCCCATAAACCTGGGTCTCTAGCCCCCAACACCTGGTGGATATTCCACTAGCAACACCTGAAATTCAACATATGCACTAATAGCCCTCTCTCCTTCTCTCCCTCCCTCTCTCTCTCTCTCTCTCACTCACTCACTCACACATACACACACCAAACCTGCTGCCCCTTCTGTATTTCCTACTCAGGTGAAGACATCACCACCAAAACAATTTACCAATGAACTCAGGTCAGGAAACTGGCTGTCAACTAAACACTCGATCTCCTTTCACCAAAGCACATCCACTTAGCACCGGGCTGCATTTCATCTTTCCCCCATGTCCATCCTCACCCATAGCTACTACCCTTCCTGAGCATCATCCTCTTTCTGATACCTCAGTACTGCATCCTCCTGCCCTCTCTACTTTATTTTCAATATAAAAGGACTCTTTCTAAAGTGCAAATCTGACCTTAAGCCTCCCCAGCCTAAAGCCAGAGGACAGACTCAAACCACTCCCCAGCACCTGTACTGTTGTTCGGGATGAGCCCCTGCTCCTCCGGCCCCTCTTCAATGACGCCCCAGTTTTCATACCACACCATTCTCGCTCTTGCATCCAGCTGTTTGTTCTATCTATAAAATACACACTGTACATTTTCTCTGTTGCCCACACCCTCCCTTCTGCGCTCCTAAAACCCGGCTGCTGCCCATTCATCCTCGGACCCTGGTTTCAAGGTCACTGCCTTTACGAATGTCTTTCCTAAACCCCAGCTCCAGGTTAACTACTCTTCAAACGTGTTTCCACAATTTCCCTAATTTTAACTTATTAGTCTATATTAAAGGTATCTATTTGCTTATCTGTATTTTCTGGTAGACTACAGCTTTGTGAGAAGAGAAAATATAGTCCACTGGCCTCCCTCTTGAATCCCAAGGGGCCAGCAAAGGACCTTGTACAGTGGCTGGCATTTATTGGGCAATACATAAATATGTGACGAATGAATCAAGTCTGTCAACCGATGACAATGTTTAAGGTTAAAATCAGAGGCTCTCAATTTGTTCTTGCTAGCTGAGTAGTCTTTACCAAGCCACTTGGCTTGAGATCTCAGTTCCGCTTACGTAGAATGAGGACTTACTGACTCTTTTCCAAATAGAAAATTAAAATGAAAATGTCTGGCAAATAATGGTTGAAAGTTGAAAAAAACTAAAAGTTTCTTTATTACCCCATAAATCAAATTTCCTAAGGGAAAGCAATTAGAAAATAAGAGCAAAAGTACTTTATAAATATTGATTTATTTATTCCTCACATTACCATATAGGTAGATAATCACCTTCATTTAGTAGGTAAAATAATTAGGGCTCAGAAAGATTAAGTACCCAACGTTACACAGCTCTAAGCAATGTAGCTGGGATTTGAAACCATATAGGAGGGTGATTAAAATGACAATTCTCTTCCATATTGATCTACACATTTAGCGCAATCCCAATAAATAAACAAACAGACTTTTTTTTGGTAGAAATGTACAGGCTAATTCTAAAATTTATATGAAAATGCAAAGGACTCAGAAGAACTGAGACAGCCTGGATAAAAAAGATTCAAGTTGAAGAACTTAACTACCTATAGTGAAGCTGCAGTACTGACATAAAAGAAAAATAACAATCAATGGAAAACAGACTGACTAGAGTCCAGAAATAAACCTGCACAGATATGGTCAACTGATTTTCAATAAAGCTGAAAGGCAATTCAACAGAAAATGTTGAAACAATTGGACATCCATACGCAACGCACCCCCCGAAAAAGGAAGATAAAAAACTTTGATCCATACCTCACACCAGTTACAAAAGTTAATTTAGAATAGATCATTGGCATTTATGTAAAATAAAACTTCCATAAAATCTCTGACCTTGGATTAGACAAAGACTTCTTAAATATAACAACAAAAGAATGATCCATAAACAAAAAATTCATAAATAGAAAATCAAAATTAAAGTTTTCTGCTTTTCAAAAGACACTGTAAGAGAAGGAGAAAGTGAGCCATAGATTGGAAAAAGATATTTGCAAATCACATATCAAATAAAGGCCTTGCATCCAGACCACATAAAGAATTCTAAAATTCAGTAAGAAAACAACTAAATTAAAATACATGGGCAGCCCTGACCATGTGGCTCAGTTGGTTGGAGTATCATTCCATACACCAGAAGGTTGCAGGTTCGATCCCCAGTCAGGCGTGTGTACAGGAGGCAACCAACTGATGTTTCTCTCTCACAACAATGTCTCTCTCCCTCTCCCCGTCTCCCCCCTTCCCTCCCTCTCCCTGTCAGTGGAAATATATCCTTGGGTGAGGATTTAAAAAATACGTGGGCAAAATATTTGATCACACATCTCCCCGAGGCAACACAAGCCTGACAAATAAGCATATGAAAAAATGTTCAACACCATTAGTTATTAGGGAAATGCAAAACAAAACCACAATAAGATACTACTACACATCTATTAGCATGACTAAAATTTAAAATCTGAGCATACCAAGTGTTGCAGAAGATGTGAAGAAACTGGAACTCTTTTACACTGCTGGTAGGAACATAAAATGGTACAACCACCTTGGAAAACAGTCTGGCAGTTTCTCAAAAAGCTAAACATACATCCACCATATGACCCAGTCATTCCACTCCTAAGTATTTGTCCAAGAGAAATAAAAGTATATATCTACACAAAGATTTACACAAATGTTCACGGTAACTTTACTTGTAGTAGCTCTAAATTGGAAAGAGCTCAAAAGTTCAATAGGAAAGCAGGACAAAGTGGGCTATACTCGTACAACAGCCCTGTTCTAAACCGATAAAGATGAGTGAACTATTAATGCAGACAACAATGTGGATAAAGGTCAAAATAATTATGCTGAGTAAAATGGCAAAATGTACATATAGTATGTACAAACATACATACATGAGTATATGCATACATGCATGCATAGTATTCCATTTACATAAAACTCTAGAAAATACAAACTCATGTATAGCGCCAGAAAGCAGATCTGGGAGTGAGGAGGAAATTACAAAAGGGCAAACTTTTGGGGGTGATGGATATGCTCATTATCTTGATCGTAGTGATGAACTCATAGGTGTATACATATGTCACAATTTATCAAACCATGCAGTGTATGGTCATGTAAGTTATTTACAGCTCATGGTGACTCCTAAAGAGCGACTGGAGCCCGTGGTCAGGGGAAGAGGAAGGATGTGCTTCCCAATACTGGAGACTGAAAAGATAGGAACATGGGCATGGGCCTCTAGTCCTGTCAAGATGATGGCTCCAAAGAAAAGCTTCTAAACTGATGACGGTAAGCAGTGGTTTAGAATTAAACAAAAAGTGGGTCAGACAATGAGGGTCATCCTCCCCACTAGGTCCCTTTCGGATCACACCGATCTCTATACCTAGTTCAACATTAAAACTGCAATCAAGCAAAAGAAAACCCTCATGTGACAAACAGCTCTGTACCTAAAAGAAGGAGGCCTTTTAAAAATCTTGAAGCTAAACAGCTCTTACTTGCACACTAGGTTATACTCCCAGTTCCAGTTTTCACAAAGACACAGGTTCCTTCTTTCTCCCAAGACCTCTACTCTAAAGTAGAGTAGTGAACAGAGGACAGAACTCTATCTGAGCAGGGGAGGGAGACTGAGCTGATCTATTAACTAGGGCGTCAACCATGCCGTGGACCAAGAGTGGGGTGCAGGAGTCTTCAAGATCTTTGTGACAATGGAATTCATAATTCATTTCTATAGACAGAAATCTGATTATCTCAGGGATAATCAGATCTATCCTTTGCTTATTGATAAAGCCTTTGATCGTTTCCGAATTTAAATTGAACTGGAAAAAATTGGCCCTCTAAGTTTTTCTCTGAAGCCCTGTTCTAATCCACACTGAATAAAGAGGCAGCTTCCCCATACAGTCCGCCACTGCACTATTCTAATCAGGCATTACACTATGCAGTGGAATCCAACGCAGGGGACCAAGAAACCCAATATGTATCAGTGGCACGTAAAATACCTTAGTGAAAGGGAAATCTGATTAGCTAATCATCCATTTAAAATCTTCCAGGGGATTCCCACTGCTCAAATCCAACCTCCCCTTACTCTCCAGCCAGGCCTCTCAGCGTGGCCAGCCCAACACTTCATCCTTCGCAGCACTGAACTTCCTGCACTACCCAGAGTAAAAATAGTCTTAACCTCCCTACAGTTTAGAGTTAGTAACACTCTTCGTCCAGAGCCCGGTTTTGCTGGCTAGCATTTATCCTTAAGGTTTCAGCTTAGATATCACTTCTAGAAAATCTTTCTTCAGGGAGCCTGTCATGAACAGAATAAGCACCACCCCACCCTCAAAGATGTCCAGGTATTAATCAAGAAATCTGTGGATATGTTATGTCACAATGCATGGGAGAATTAAAGTAACAAGTAATTAAGTTTGCAAATCAGCTGACCTTGAGATGGGGAGATTATATTGTGCTATCAAGGTTAGTTTAATCTAATCACAGGATCTTTAAAAGTAAAAGTGAAGAGTGGGTAGTCAGAGATGTGATGACAGAGTAGAGGTCCCAGTGATGCTGACTTTAAAGGTAAAGGGAGGGGCCACAAGCCAAGGCATGCAGGCAGCCTCTAGGAGCTAGAAAACATAGGGAAATAATCTTTTTCCCTAAAGCTTCCAGAAGAAACACAGCCCTGCCAACATCTTGATTTCAGCCCAATGAGATGCATTTTGGCCTTCCAACCTCCAGAACTGGAAGATAGTAAGTTTGTGGTGATTTATTACAGCAGCAATCAGAAACTAAATTCAGAGCCCCTCAGCTCAGTTTGTGTATCTCCTGCATTCCCCTCAATCAGCCTGCCTCTGCCACAGTTCACAGGACACACGTATAGATTACCAGCTCACCCACCAGACTCTGGCTCTTGCAACCAAGAGCTCAGTGAGTAGTATATATTAAGTGAATGATGACCAGCCATCCCTTGATCCCCAAATGAGATCAGGCTAACTCTCCCAATCTGCAACACCACTTTTACCATTTTGTTTCCCCAATCCTTAATGCTAACTACAATATTCAAATCTATCTGAGTTCAAGGCCTGTTTTAAGACTTTCCTAATTTTGGGGCTCCTTTTGATCCTTCCTCAGTGACACATAATTCTATGATATATTAAAACTGTACTGTGTCTTAACAGTTTCATTTATGCAGGTGTTAAATTCCAAATTAGGATAATACAAAATCTATGGGAATAATCCATGGGATAATACAAAGAACTTAGAAATTTGAAGAGTTATATTCAATTGTGAAATATTACTGTCATCAGAAATTTGTGTTTTTTCTGAGATTTTACTAGAGCTGGGTTCTCTACAGGTACACCACTTTTCCAGGGCAAAGAGAAATAATGCTTACTGCTCTTCTGCATTGCCCCCGTTGGGAGGGAAAAACAAGTTTATGAAGAATGATTAAACCTGCAATGTGTGAACTTTGACTGGATCTTAGTTTGAGGGAGAGGAATAGATCTCCCTCCTTTTGGCAGCAATAGGAAAATTAGAATATAGATTGTAGATAAGTTACTGTTAATTTTTTTTTTAGATATGATAATGGCAGTGTGGTTCCCTAGGAGAATGTCTTTAAGATGTATGCTTTAATATTGGGACTGAAGGGCCATGAGGTCTGCAACTTATTTTTAAATGGTTCTCCAACAAAATATTTGCATATACATATATGGCAAGATAAAGCGAATTTGGCAAATTCTTCACAGTTGTCAAATCTAAGTGCAGGATGTAGTGATAATCCTGTACTATTCTTTTAATTTTTCTGTTATTAAAAACTTTTATAATAAAAAGCTCAGGAAAATTTCAAAGCTTACAAATACATTGTTTGGGAATACAAACAGGTTATAAACCTATCAAGAGAGGGAAGGAAATACTGAGAATAAAGTTCAAGCTGTGATTACCTTGGTGCCTAAGGGGTTCATTGTTATCATGATCCTTTTGTACTCATTCCATATTTATTAACAGTAATATAAATTATTATAAGTAGCACTACCACATGCAGAATTCCAGGGCTACCATCTACACTGAATTAATTCTACGTGAGTGGTGCCCAGGCAATGGTGTCCCAGAGTTATTTAAAGCCTCAACCCAGAAACAGTTCATGTACAAACACAGAGGTGGGATGGGGTTGGGGGGCACCAATAAAATAAAAACCAAAATGTTGAAAGAGACATGAGTCTATTTTTGTTTTCCAAAAATATTTTTGTATTTTAAGATAAAATTCTAAGCCTCAGATAGGCTTATTAAACATTTACTGCCCCACCCACCACACTGTTTTCAAATAACCTGCTTGGAATAGGTAGTAAGCGCAATCTGAACCACCAAGGTGTTTGGCCCCACCTGAGCCAGCCAGGTGATTAAGTCAGACTGGCTTCACCAGCCTTACAGAGAGCTGTTAAGTAGCTAGCCATAGGTCCTGGCAGATGAAAAGAAATTAGAAGCACAGCCAGGAAGCAGAAGAGCAGCACTGCTTTCCTAGCCACCAGGTTCGCAAACAGCAGCTTTCAGCTTCCACAGCGCTGACCTTCTCTTACTGTGCTGGACTCTTGCTCCTTTCCTGTACGCTCCAATTTTCTGTTTAAAAGAAGGTTTAAAAATCTTGATAGTTCTCACAAAGTCTCAAGCAAGCATTCAGAGGTATGACATGAAAAATAACTTTGACGTCTCCTTGTAGATAAGAAAATAAGTAAACATTTAGAAGGGTAACTAAACTTGGCATACCTCAGGAACGATCAACAACCTCATTGGTCATTAGGGAAATTAGTTTCTCTGCTTTTCTGGATTCACTCCCAAACGTGACGTCATTCTCATTAAATAGGTTCTGAAACACCTCCCAACTAAATTAGCCAAAGTGTGAACAGCTATAAAATAAAAACTAATGATATCTCATCCTCATCAGTCATAAAATAACCAACCAGGTACTAGAAACAATTTTGTTTGATTTAATTCTGAGTGCCTGAAATCCCAGAATTGTAAGTCTTCAGCTAAAAGTTTATAGCCAAATTCAAAGGCCAAAAAAGTTTAAAAATCATACAAAGTAGTAAGAGTTTTTTTAAAAGTTCCTAAGTAAATATTTTAATTAACTTTATAAATTTTGGACCACATACCTAACTCCTCCTTTACATTATTTTAGTCAGAAAATTGAGAAAGGAATTTAGGTTTTGTGGAGGAAAAAGGGATCACATACTAACCCTGACAATCTCAGGGGAGGCCCGCGTGGCGGTCTCACAAACTCAGAGACTAAAAGAAACCACATTGGACGGTCTGAAATTAAAACTTACCAATCAAAGACAGGTCATGGCGCATAATTGTGTTCTAGACTGGAACCTTTCTCGACAAAGTTCAATCTTCGTCTTAACTGAGCCTGTCTGTTGTCTTTTTGCATCTAGTATAACAAAGCTTTGGAATGTCAGGGTAATTTCCTTTTTCCAGACCCCTAAGGGCACAACGCAGCAGAAACCTCTCATTGTTATTGTTAACATGTTAATTGTTAACCTATTCTATACCCACCAAGGTAAAAAGTATGTGTCTATTCCTTTTACTTTTTATCCAATCCCAGAGACTCCCCCACCCCTACTTTGCTTCCTCCCATCTCCCTAATCTATTGCCAGAGGATTTCAGTAACACCCTTCCATCTTCTCCTTTGATTCTAATGTATAAAATAAGGTGCAAAACTGCCATTCTCTGGCTCAAATAAACTCCTAAACATTTTTACAGGTATGGATGTTTCTTATGTAGGCAGTTTTTAAACCTTTTTCTCAGGTGTAAACTGGCTATTTCCCTTGTCTACAAAATTGTTAAAGAGATTCAAATTGGTATTATGTACATGTGTTTTGCAAACTATAAACTAGTTTATTATCTTTATTCTATTGATAAGGAGAAAATTCTTACATGTTCAAAATTAAAATTACAGTGATTGGAAAGTGAGGGAAAGGGAGGGGTGGGAGAGGGAGAGAGAAACAACAGTTAGCCCGTTAATGGCTGTAGACCAGCTCTAACAAAAGACTGCTCACATTCCTGTATATCTGTCGAAACTTCAGATTAATTCCAGGTGGCTATTTCTAAAGAATATCTTTAGCCAGGCTCCATCAAACTGGGATCCTCCACTTGTTTACATGTGAGCCTGGCAGAGCGCTGCCCCAGCCAACCCAGGAATGGCAACTGCTTCATGCAGATCCCATGTCTATTCCAGGGCTGGCCCGGCCTGCATCGCATTCTCCCACCCCTTTGCCTACAGCTAAGGTCAATTCTTTCAAATAGCTTACTTCTTTCTTTCCTCCCCCTTCCCCCTACCTAATGCATAAAAACCACCTGCAAACTCCCAGATGCTGAACATGGATGCACATGTTGTCTCTCCTTCCTAGCCGTGCTGCTGCTGGTTTAGACTCCATGCCCCAGACCAGTCTTCCTTCTTTTCTTTTGCCAACAATGGCCTAATAAACCTTTCTTTTCAAGAGTTTCAGCCATGAATGTATAAAGAAAAATTTTTTAAAGATTTTATTTATTTATTTTTAGAGGGGGGGGAAGGGAGGGAGAAAGAAAGAGAAACATCAACGTGTGGTTGCCTCTCGTGCGCCCCCTACTGGGGACCTGGCCCGCAACCCAGGCATGTGCCCTCACTGGGAACTGAACCGAAGACCCTTTGGTTTGCAGGCCCGTGCTTAATTCACTGAGCCACACCAGCCGGGGCTTAAAATGTTTTATTTAACACCATGCAGTTAAGGTCCACAATCCAAGATAATTAGTATATTCTTCTACTAGTTGTTGAGCAACAAACAAATCCTGGCCTCAACTTTTTCTCTAATGTATTGTAGAAAGAGCCATGAAAAAGGTGAAATTCAATCAGAATTTCAAATATAATAGGCACCCAACAAGCATTTACTGAATGCACAGAACCAAGTCTAGCCTCACAAAAGAAGTCCATAAATTCTTAAATTACCTATTTTCCTTATATTGAATTTAAATGTGCATTAAAAAAAAAAACATACCCAAACACATAGTTAAAGGAGAACAAACACACAAAATCTCAGTATTTAGCTGTGCTAATCATAAAAAAGCATGTGAAAGTCTGTTTTACAAAGATACATGAAAGTAGAGTATAAACATAAACAAAAGATAATTGTACTACACATATTTTATAATTTCCCTTTATGATATCATTTTCCAGACTAGTACCATTTTAAATTGTCCCACTATTCCCCAGTATATTTATGAAGACAAAATACTGCCTGCATCAAAAAGTCCATTGCATCCAAAGCTTGATATAGCTGATGGCGTCCTATGGTAAAATTTCTCAAAATTTGAAGAAAATAAATTGTTTAAACTCAAGATCACAAACAGTAAGTAAAAACTTATTTGGTAACACCTGAACATTTTTTAATAAGTTTCAAGTATACTATAAAACACATTCTAAAGACAGGAGTAAAAACTATCCACCCTTAGCCCACAAAGGGGACAGCCTAAATAACCATGACTTTAGCATTTGCCTGACTTGTTAGCATAACTTTACAATTCCTGGAGAATTGTTCTGGAGTTCATGGTTCATCACAAAAACTTGTGAAAGACACATCAACTCTTTACAGGGAGCATCGGCAAACCAGTTTCCTCCCAAGACTAAAAATCCTTGCCTGGCTATTGCCACCGATCCAAAACTGTTCCGCTGTGATCCTCAACCAATCCTAATCAAGCCTCTGCACGGAAAGGCCCCAATTCTCAGAAAACCCAACACTGCCTTTCTCCCTCCGAGTCTGCAAATATTGTCAGGGCGTTCTCCCTCACTGCATGAAGCCATAAACTGAATTTTGTCTTCTCATTTCGATGGTCCGTGGTACTTGGGGAGCCAGCATTCAAAACATGTCGTTAAATAATAAAATGAATATGCTGCAAATGACAAAAGAATCATAGAAAATTATTTAGGTAGTAATACTGACTGGCAATCGATCAACAATTCAGAAGTATCAGCCAAAATGATACTCTAGAGGTCTAGATTTAAATATTAGTGTTTTATTAATGGTGTAGATTTATATAAAAATTACAGAAAATGTTTATTACACATGCGTGTGACACCAAGACAACAAACAGTGAAGTGTTCCAAAATGAAGAAACACAAGTTCAAAAATTAAAAGTTTACTCTAAAAAATATTAGAGCCCTGGCTGGTGTAGCTCAGTGGATTGAGCGATGGCCTGCGAACCAAAGGGTCGCCGGTTTGATTCCCCAGTCAGGGCACATGCCTGAGTTGCACATGCCAGGTCCCCAGTAGGGGGTGCATGAGAGGCAACCACACATGGATATTTCCCTCTTTCTCTCTGCCTTCCCCCTGTCTAAAAATAAAATAAAATCTTAAAAAAAAAGAAAAGAAATTGTAGTTTTTAAAAAATAGAGTATTTATGAAAGAAACTACACACATCTTAAATAGGGAAAGACAGAAATTAACTGACTTCAAATTCTTTCACCCTCAACTTCACAAATCAAACTCTTTATCAAAGCAGCGACCCCACATACAAGCACACCAGGGACACTGTTACAATGTGTGCTTCCTTTTATTGGCCACAACTTCCATATGCACCCTCTTTTCTCCTACTCCGGTCCAGTAAATGCTTTTAGCTCCACCTGCAATTGCACAGGCCCTCTCAGTCCATCTAGAGCTTCGGTACTTCCCTACCCACCCTAACTCACGGTCAGCCACTTCAGTTCCAGCCTCCCGGACTCCCTCATTCCTTTAGCATCCTTGACCTAGAATTCCCAGTCTATTGCCTTTCTTATTTTCAGCTATTAAATGGAGTATATTCCTAACACACATACTTGTTATGAGGAGCAAATAAAGTAAGATGTAAAAGTACTCTCTGAACTCGAAATCACCACAAGTACAGGCATCAACTATTATGACTATTACTACTATAGTGTAAGAACTAGCTGCCTCTTGGTCATTTCATATCACACTCCCTAAAATAATACTCCAAAGGTGTCCCGGCAGAGGTGTCGTTCCAGCCCAGCCACTTGCTCTAGGTCATCTTGTGCAATAAAAACCACACTCTCCAGCAAGTTTATTATTTTTAAATATACATACATATATATATATATATATATACACACACACACACATATATAGGGTTGAACTATTAATACACTATTTCTAAGGTCTCTTGCAGCAATATGGTTCTGAGACCCTACTTTACTGAGAAAATTGAAAGCATCAAACATTTTCATCGTCCCACTTCTGCTTTTCAAAATGCTTCTGCATCCACCCTCCACTCCTTCATTCCTTTCCTTAGATACCCCATCTCCTTTGTTCTCCACACCATGTCTCCTTTCTTTTTTCTAGGTCCTTCCCATCCTCATCAGCATCTTCCTTCACTCCCTCCTGACTTTCACACAAATGCTTATCTTCCCTCCCACAATAAAGGAAATGTTCACTTTTCTACGGTCCTCTATAGCTTCTATCCTGCATTGCCTTTTGCTGGAACTTCTTGACAACAACTACCAGTATTTCACCTCTCATATTCCTCAACCCAAAACCTGACTTCTACTACGATCTTTGCTAAATTCGGTGTCCTATGCCTCACCTCCTTTCCTAAAATACTATTTATTGATGACGTCCTCTAAGCACTCCCTCTCCCTAGCTCCCAGAAGCTTATAATGTTGGTTCCTTCCCTACATCTCCAAACCTGCTCTAAATATGGGCACCTTTCCAAGGTTGTCTTTAGTTCTCTCCCCTCTCTATCCTACTCACAAGTTGACATCTCCACATCTAGCCTTTCATTTCAGTTTCCACCACCTTGAACCACCTCTCTATTTCAGAGAATGACACACCCTGTCCAACCCAGCTGACCCATGCTCATGTCTACCCTGCAAAACTTCCCAATAACTTCTGCTTCTTTCCTAAAAGACTCTTAAGTTGTGGATTAAAATGTGTCTCCTGGCAGGCTCTTCTTTTATTAGTCTTACTTTGATCACCCTAGTCTAGGTACTATCAGCATTATCTAAAATATATCCTCTCTTCCAATCTCTATTCCCCTGCCCCTACTAGGCTCACTCCAAGCCCTCATCATTTCACATCTATAACACTTGCACTACTCCACTATCTGGGTTCTTTGCAGCAGGTCTCTCCCCCTTCCAACACTTTCCCCAGACTGCTGAGTGATAAGCTACTGCCTTTGCAAACACTTTTCAGTGGCTTCCCAAAGTCCATGGAATAAAGCCTAACCTCCTTCACAAGGCTCTCCAGCTCTCAACCCCCAAATCCCACCTCCCAAGAATGCACAGCTCATGCTCCAGGATTGCCAAACTAATTTCAGGGCCCTGTGCTTAGAATACTGACCCAAGAAACAGCTCCACATGCCCTTTGCCTAGAATGTCCTTCCCCAATACTTGCCCACCTGGTGAGTCTCCAGGCATCTTTCACCTCCAAGCTCAACTCTCACCTCCTCTTAAAAGCTTTTCCTGCTGTCTTGATGTGGAGTCCAACTAAGCCCTTGATGTGAACAATGAACCTTGTTCAGATGTCTAATAAATCTAACTCAATATGTCTCCTGGAGGAAGAGGAGTCCTTGAAGGGGTGGTCTTGTCATCTCTCAAGTATTTCTCCAGCATTTTATATATGGAACGTCCCCTTGCAAGTAAGAAGCACTTTTCACTTGCTAATTCTTCTGAGCACAGAGGCTTCTCTCAGCACAAGTCTCCAGGTTGTGAACAATGGGAATGTCACATTAATAACACCATTATTAAAAGACTACAAAAGGCATCGGAGGGTATATAATAGAATACAAGGCACTTCCTCCACTTCTTTCATTAATTCCCTAAGTGTTTTGCCTTTACCACAACTTGAACAGAAAAGAGATTAAATGAACCAAATATTAACCAGCCTCTGATGTAGCCCTTGACCTGGAAATGCAGGTGCGTTCAAATATACACCCTGATAAGAGAGGACAGACAGATGATAGAGTTCAATGTCTCAAAGCTTTCCAAGACAAGAGTTCCCTGTGATAAACCCTAAAAGTACAGCAATATTTTAGACACAGTTTGAAAATGCTCATCCATGTCTAAGAAATCTTAAGAGGTTACATATGGCAACGTCTACTCTCAGAAAACAAAATATAGCTGGGTTTGTGTTAATGAAACCAACAGTGCGGCGTTTACAAATACATACATACATAAATAAATAATAAATACACAGTGAGGTGACCTAGTCAGCAAGATAACAGTGCTAATGAGTCAAACCAAACCACAGAAATAGTTTCCACTTTAAATATACTGGAGTGTTATGAAACTAAGGTAACTCGAAAATTACTTTATGCATGGCTTCCTAAACACGTTTTCTCATTAAAAGCTTGCAAGCTTTTTCTAGTTAAGGAAGTACACACAGGGGGAGCTGGTATCTCCTTGATTCTAAACTATACCAGTGCTAAAACAAAACAAATCCCAACCTAATTAATTCTATTTTTGGTCTAGTTTCCAAGGAAGTTTTCACAAAGACTATTCTTTGCCTACTGTTTCTAGCTTTGTAACATCAACCTTCAGAAGCTGGAAACTTATATTTTGTGTAATTCCTTGACATGTAGGTTCTTTCCATCAGACTCATTTTATTACACCAGCTATCAAAGGTAGGAAAAAAAAAAAGGAGATGCCATCTCATTGATTCTAAAGTTTCATTCCTAAAATCATTGTTAAATTAATTATTTCATGATATCATGTGATATGTTCTTACCAAGGCTTTGTAACTGGATTACATTAACATCAACATCAAGTTCCAGGTGGAACCCTCCCCATATCAGAACTGCCAGTGAATCTCAGCAACAGTACAAACCAGAAGAAACAGAATCAGGAAATAGCTTCTAGTTCCAAAAGGCCACCCACTTGACCTTGGGGAATACACTTCACTTCTGTAATTCAAACTGCAATACCTGCTTCCAAAAAAGAATGCTTCTAGGAACAGTTTAAGTGTTTTGAGCTTCTAAAAATAAAATAAAATTTTATTTAAAAAAGATTTTATGAAACAATTTATTCTCTGGCCTAATTACCTAAATCATCCAGTCTAAAAGGTCATAAAAAAGCTGCATTTGTTTTTTGTTTTTTCCAAAAATTCCTACCTGCCTTCGCTTATTCATGTTAAAGAATAACCTAAATGTTGACTCTTCCTACCATTAAATAGAACAGGGTCATTATATCTCCTTATTCTTAAATGTGAAACAAGAGTAATCCATAGAAATGGGAGTTAAAAGTCCTCAAGAAGTAGCCTGTCGGGTCAAATGAAATCTACTGGTAGGCAGAAGATTTACACTGTCTTCCGTGGGCTCAAAAGAAGCAAGAGGATTCAATTGTGTCACGTGTATGATACTCTTAAACCTTCAAAATCTATCACACTGAAAAAGGACAAGGAAACGAAAGTGCTGATGGGGGAGCACAAGAAGCCAAGCCTCCAGCGTCAGGATCCAATGACATGTTAGAACCGAAGGTGTTTGTCTCAAGTTTAGTCCTTAGTAACTTTGTTCCTCTGCGGAGAAGAGATGTGAGGAGGCGGCTACTAGAAAACTGCAGCTCGTAGGGTGCCTGCGGGTTCTTCCAGAGTCCAGCGTCGACCCCAGACCCCAGGGAGGGCGAGGGGCTGGAATGGGAAGAATCTAAATTTTAGTCCAGCTGAATCACCCCGCTATCCGGGACAGCGGCCGCGGTCATCCTGGGAAACGCACCATCCCTGGGTCTGGGCTCTCGACCCCACTCCAGCAAGGAAGTAATGCCAGGCCCGGAGGAAGGCGCAGCGGGCAGCCCATAGCTTCACCTGCATTCCGTGCGCTCCACCCTTGCTCCCAGGTGTCCCGCCCAAGACAGGACCCAGCCGCGGCGTGGGTGTGCGACTCTCGCGTCTCTACTTACTTTGTCACTGGTGCTCTCGTTTTCGTGGTCGCCGCCGGCCGCGACTCCCTCGCGGGGTGGCGGCGCCACTGCTCCCCCGGGGCCGGGGCAGCCTCCCCGGTGCCTGAGCTCCAACATCTCCCGCTCAAGCGCGGCCGTGGCGGCCTCCAGCGTCCCGAAACCCAAGCTGCACCCGAGGTCTGACTGGCCCCGCTTCACCCCGCAGTAGCGCACTCGACGTCCAGCAGAGCCGCGACCACTAATACACCCCCACCTTGGAGGCGCGGCCGCCGCGGCGGGTCACCCCCAAAACGGCATCAACGAGCGAGCGCTCGAGGCCGTCTCCAGCGAGCGCGGCGCCGGCAGCGGGGCGAGGGGCGGGCGCTGGGGGCCAAGGACCGGCTCCGGTGCTTGCGGGGCAGGCTCGGGGTACCCGGCCAGAGCGGAGAAGGCGGGGACGCGGCGGAGTGCGGCCACTGGTTGCCAGGTGCGCGTCTTCACGCAGAGGCCCAGGTGGGAAGAGAAGAAGGGGAGGGGAGAGAGAAGAAGGAAGCGTGACCCGGTTTAGAGCTCCGCCGGGCGCCGGCTGCCAGGGCCCGGCCACTCCCCGCCCCGCCTCCAGACACTGCTGGTCCCGGCCCCCCTACACCTTTCTCGCAGCCCCTGCCTACCGCAGCCAGGTCACGCGCCGCAGGCCCCTCCCCGCTCCGCCCCTCGGCGCTGCACTGCGGCTCCCACAGCCCCGCCTCCCTCGCCGAGTAGTGACGTCACGAGCCTTCCCGCGGCTCCGCCCCATCGCTGAACGCACACAGGTGGGGACGTTGAGAAAAGGTGCGACCTGAGCCGGGTGGAGAAAAGGAGGGAGGCGGAGGAGGGACGAGCTCGGGTCTTGGAAGTGAGGGGTGAGAACTTGTAGACTTGTCACCGACCAACTGGTAAGACTGGAAGACGCCTGGTAGATGTTGACAGCAGTTAGCACTGCCCCTTCAAAGCACTCCACCGCCTCACCACCTCGACTCACTGCGGCGTGTCAGAGGTTCAGAGGCGTCCGGAAGCAAGAACTTGCCTGGCGGGATGCACTCGTCGACTTTGAGACATCACCTTGAAAATGGAAATAAGAGATGCGTTTGCCTTACTGGGCGTCCCGGGGTGGTTTGGCCAGTTTCAGTCACAAACCCAGGCTCTGTCTCTGATAAACTCGAGTACTAAATCTCACAAAATGCACTTCCTAAGGTCCAAAGACAGAACCCAGGCCCTGAGATACCGTGGGGAGCAGTTGCCAGCCAGCTAATCTTTTTGAACAGTCATTTACTTCGGGCTGCTAAAGCTAGAATAGGAAGGGCCCAAGATGCGCATTAATTCTACTCCAAATCCTGTTAGGAGGTGATTAGTTTTCTTGACATGTATCTGCCACCTGGTCAGTAGTGAGAAGCTGACAAATGGTAGAAGAAAAAGGAGAGGGAGAAAAAAACGGAAAAAAGAAAAACTAAACCAATAATATGAATTTCTCCAAGTCATTACTAACACATTGAAAATAAGTATTTTTTTGAAAATTTAATAACAAGCAAAAACAAAAAGTCAAAGTAGGATGAATTAAAAAACAGAGCATAAGGATATAATTTTTCTCTACCAAAAAAGGATAAACAAGGATAATTTTATCCTTTTTTGAGGATAAAATTTTAGAGCTCTAGGTTCAGATTGAGTCTCCATAGTTTGAAAAGGATATAGAGAAACAGGTCAGTCTTATGGGAAGGGTAACAAAAATGTTAAAAGATATGAATATAGGTCCTTTGAGTGATGGTCATGGTGTGGTTTTCCTTAAGGAAGAGAAGGCTGTGGGGTGACTAGGTTAATCAATTATTCTCCATTTCTTTGGAGGACCAGAAATTAAGGACTGCCTCATTGTCAAAAACATAAGTTTGAAGAGACTGCTGAAGGTAATAGTGGAATTTCCATCTCTGGCTGCCTCAACCACCCAGCATGAAAGGGGCACTAGAAGTGTTCCACCAGTCCATTCTAACCTTCGTGGAAGTTAAACCTGAGTTCTGTTCCTACCAATGCCACTAATTGGCCGTGTGGCCTTAGGTTAGTCGTTAGGCCTCAATGTCCCCAGCTGTAAAATGGAAAGTAAGGAGGATGACCTCTCTGGTGCCTTACAGCTCACACACCACTGCAACAAAAACCTCACTTTATCAGAAGTCAGCTCTTCCTTTCCTCCGTGCCTCAAGAAAAGGGGACGTAGCTTAGCAAGGTGCTAGAGTGGTATCCTCTGTTTTCTTTCCCTAGTCAACCCAATAGCTCCTTTGACTTTCTTTTCCTTTGCTGTAGGAGAAAAAAAGATAGTGAGAAAAGTGGAAGAAGGGAACAAGAGAGGACATGATTGCATGACAGAAGAAATATTCTCTGACCTGGGCAAAGTGGGACCAGAGCAGAGACTGCCAAAACAGAGTGGTTTGCTACTTTACCTCACCCTACCATAAGCTCTGCCTACTTCCTGTATTTCAGCTGAGATAGCAATTTCTTTCTGTCTGCATGATATTATAGTTATTGCCACTCAATGAGTGATTACACTGAGCCCAGACAGCAGGTACCACAATTTAATCATCTTCAGAGGCCAAGACCTTGTCAGAGTGCTGGACCCCACGCTACAGTCAACTCATGAAGTGAATGAAGACATGGAGGAGTGGCAGAGGTACAGCATAACCAGGGAAAGGTATATAGTATTTGTGCATTTTTAATTAAAAGGTCTGTATTAGACTTAGATATTCACTGTCTTCGTTTTTACTTTTTGTGAAATAAAGATGGATTTTAATATGTATTAAAAGGAAGTTCTAGCAATGACTTGCACATTACTTTAGATATATTATGATATAGTCGACCATACTGGCCTTACTGAACTCTGTGTTCTCAGACTTTCTCAATGTCTTTTTTTTTTCCTTCCTTTTTCATTTTCATCTTCCTTCATTCTTTATTTGGGGAATTTACATTCTTGAAGCTTGTTACATTTATGTTTGGTGACACAGAATCTGGCATGTAGTGGTTTCTAAAATCTCATCTATTAGATTTACAAGCATTTAATCTGCTAACCCCAGGCTCATGCATGGGCTATCACATAGGAGACACCTGGCCAATGTTTCTTGGTTGATTTATAGATTTTCTACTTTAGCAATACTGCAGTGATTTATAACTCCTAGTGAGGGATTTGCTAGAGGGCAAAGAGGGAGAGTGCTAACGTTATTTTTTATATGGTTTTCTTTTAGTTTGATTTTTTTTTTTTTACCATCTCTTGCCCAGAGATGGAGAAATGTTGCATGAAGTAGTAAGTATGAGAGGAAGAGACCCATTACCATCCTCTTCCCTGAGTACCCTCAGAACGTTCCCAAACTGGTCGACATTCCCCTCTTGTGTGGGAATTTGAGCTGCCTTCCAAATCAGAGTCTCAACGGCGCCTGTCTGGAATGTCCCCACCTTGCCAGGGTAAGAACAAATCTCCTTCCGACAAACGTTTCCGGTTGCTTGGACACCCACTTTATAGCTTTAATCACTTGACCTATCTTTCTCTGTTGCTCCCTGTTAGTTCAGCTTGTAAGTCAGAGGTAGGAATTTCTGATGTAGGCCTATCAGAAAAATATTCTGTGGGAAATTCTTGAAGGACAATTTATGTTTACATTATTTTTAATGAAATTGCACAGGAAAACAATGGTGCACTCTCAGGTAATATAGTACCCAAATCTCAGAGGGTGAGTGCAGTGGTGTAGTTAGAAGCACAGGTTTTATACATGGATTCAAGTCAGAGCTCTGCCATCTTCTAGCTGTGACCCGGTTCACTTTATGAAGCACTTCATCACACACAGCTGGAGCTGCAGCCCAGCTGAGTGCCCATCCAAAGTTTATGTAGTAACTCTTTGCATAACACTTGACAGAGCACTTTCGCATACATTGTTTTATTCATCCTACTAAACAACCTGTGAGGTAGGCAGGACAAATATTATGATTTCTATTTTATAAGGAAAATAATTTAAACTTCAGTATGTAAACTGCCCAGGTTAGCAGAGGAAATTTAGGGTTGAAACATACATTTTTCTACTTTAAATTCTGCCACTCTATTATGTACTGCAAATAGGTAATAGCAAAAACACATAACTTCTAAGAGGGGGCAACTTGAGATAAGAACTAAGCACAGGAATTGTGGAGCCAACTTGTCTGGGTTCGAGACTCAGCTCTGCCATCTACTGGCCTTACCATCCGTCAAGTAACCCCTCAGTGCCTCAGTGTCCTTGTGCATAAAATGGGGATAAAGGGTAATAATATTTTCCTCCTAGAATTCTTATGAATATTAAGGTTAATATACATAAAACACTTAGCACAGTGCCTGGTCACGGTTATGTACCATGCAAGTATTGCAATTATTACCATTAGATTTTTAAATTATATTTTATTGGTTATGCTATTACAGTAGTCCCATTTAGTCCCATTTTCCCCCCTTTACCCACCTCCATCCAGCACCCCCCCGCTCCCTCAGGCAATTCCCACACCATTGTTCATGTCCATGGGTCATGCCTATAAGTTCTTTGGCTACTCCATTTCCTATGTTGTACTTTGCATCCCCATGGCTATTCTGTAACTGCCTATTTGTATTTCTTTTTTTCTTTTTAATATTTTATTTATTTATTTTTAGAGAAGGGAAGGAAGGGAGAAAGAGAGGGAGAGAAACATCAATGTGTGGCCGCCTCTCCCATACTCCCTACTGGGGATCTGGCCAGCAACCCAGGCATGTGTCCTAGACTGGGAATCGAACCAGTGACCCTTTTGTTCACAGTCTAGCACTCAATCCACTGAGCCACACCAGCCAAAGCCCTATTTGTATTTCTTAATCTCCTCAGCTCCTCACACATTTCCCCATACCCCTCTCTCATCTGGCAACCATCAAAACACTCTCCATATCCATGATTGTGTCTCTGTTCTTGTTTGCTTAGTTTGTTTTTTAGAGTCAATTGTTGATAGATATATATTTATTGCCATTTTATTGTTCATACTTTTGATCTTTTCTTAAATAAGTTCCTTTAACATTTCATATAATAATGGTTTGGTAATGATGAACTCCTTTAGTTTTTTCTTGTCTGGGAAGCTCTTTGTCTCCCCTTTGATTCTAAATGATAGCTTTACTGGGTATGGCAATCATGGCTGTAGGTCTGTGCTTTCCATGACTTTAAATATTTCTTGCCAATTCTTTCTTTCCTGCAAAGTTTCTTTTGAGAAATCAGCTGACAGTCTTATAGGAACTCCTGTGTAGGTAACTAACTGCTTTTCTCTTGCTGCTTTTAAGATTGTCTCTTTGAAACTGGAAAAAGCTGATGTTCATGCTGCTTGTCACCTACCAAACCCAATATCAAACCCAGTTCAAAGGGAATGAATCTTTATGGGCACTTTATTCAAATGGCTGGTGATCTGAGAAGACAGCGGTTTACATCCTAATGGACCATCTTGCATTTCCTTGCAAGTCAGTCTTTTTATAACAGAGAACAAAGGGTGGTGAGGGGTTTGGAATTCAGGGAAAATTATATTTTTAAAAAACTGCAGCATTCTCGTCCTGGGCAGAAACTGTAGCATTCTTGCTTTGGGTGGTAACTGTCTCCTAATGGCTTGGATATCACCTTGATGGTTTATGGTCTGTCCCTGGAGTCAGGGTGGGCTGTATGTGCAGTTCCTGAAACAAAAGTTTTTCATATGCTTTAACTACCAGGCTTATCAAACTATTTCCTGAAACTAAAATTTTCCAACTTTTGAGTCCCCCATCATCTTGATCTTTAACCTTTGGCATTTTAATAATGATATGTCTTGGAATGGGCCTCTTTGTGTCCTTCTTGTTTGGGACTTTGTGCTTCCTAGACTTGCATGTCTATTTCCTTCACTAAATTAGGAAAGTTTTCTTTCATCATTTTTTTCAAGCAGATTTCTAATTTCTTGCTCTTTCTTTTCTCCTTCAGGCACCCCTATCATGAGAATCTTGGAACTCTTGAAGATATCCCAGTCTCCTTACATTATCCTTATTTTTTTTTTTGGATTCTTTTTTTCTTCTTATTCTGATTGGTTGTTTTTGCTTCCTTATGTTCCAAATCATTGATTTGATTCTCGGCTTCATCCACTCTACTGTTGATTCCCTGTAAATTGTTCTTTATTTCAATTAGTGTATCTTTCATTTCTGACTGAATCATTTTTATGCTGTTGAGGTCTTCAATAAGTTCCTTGAGCATCCTGATAACCAGTATTTGAATTCTGTATCTGAATGCTTATCTCCATCTTGTTTAGTTTCTTTTCTAGAGTTTTCATCTGTTCTTTCATTTGTGCCATGAATTTTGGCAGCCTCCCTCTGTTTGTGTCTTTTTATTAGGTATAGCTGCTATGACTTGGCGTTTTGGTACTGTGGCCTAATGTAGTAGGTGTCCTGTATAGTCCAGTGGCACTGCCTCCCCTACCACCCAGGCTGGGTACTCAAAGTGCATCCTCTGTGTGCGCTGAGTATACTCTCATCTTGTAGTTGAGATTGCTGTTGGTAGATCAATGAGAGGGATTTACCCAGGCCAGTCAGCTGCAAGGATTGACCATGACCACTGACCACCAACCCCCTCCCTCTGTGGAAGATCCTCTGTGCGGGGGCTCCAATGTGGTCTGTAGCTGTCCAATGGGTATGCAGACTCTGGGGGTTCCCAGGTGGTGGAGGCCAAGGTCTGCCACCACCTTTATTCTGCCCAGGGCTACCCAGCATGAGCTACAAAGCAATCTGTAGATGGCTGCTACTTGTGCTGAGCTTGGAGGTTTCTAGGCAAAGCCAAACTATGAACCTAGCCTGGCTACTGCTAGTGTTGGGCCTGGGGTCACTTAGCTAGAAGTCCAGGGCTTGGGGGCTCCCTGAGGCTGACTTTTGCTTATTTGAGAGGATTTAGGAAATTGCGAAGCATAAGCCAAGACCAGCCATTCGTATGAAAAAGCCATTGTTAACATCTTGGGTTGACCTATAAGTTAGGTGGGGTGGAGCCTCAGGGAAACACCAAGGTGGGGCCAACACTGTGAGCCAGGTTGATGGAGTCTCAGATATGGCACCCACCTGCTGGCTCTGTGGCTCTGTGAGGGGAGGGTTCAGAAAAGGGACAATGGCCTCTGCCTACCATTCTGTCTGGGGGAAAGCTGTTCCCCACCACTCACCTTGATGCCAGGCACTTCAGTTCCTCCTCATATACTGCTGATGCCTTTCAAGCTGCTACCTCAGTGCTGGAGCTCAGAGGGAATGAGTATGAGTAAGTCTATGTGTAGGTCTTTTAAGAGGAACTGCTTAGGAATCTCAGCAGTTTCTTCTACTGACTCAATCCCCATTGGCACTAGAACCCTGGGTTGGTGGCCTGATGTGGGTCCAGAACTCCTCGCTCCCAAGATATCCCTCCTGAAATTTTATCCAGCACATGTGGGTGTGGGACCATCCCTTTCCACATCTCAGTATCTTTTTCCCTCCTACCAGTTGGGCTGTCTGTGACTTCTTTAATTCTGTAGTTGTTGAACTTGTATTCAGCTTATTTTCTGATGGTTCTGAGTGATGGTTGTTCTATAGTTTAGTTGTAATTTTGATGTGCTTGTGTGAGGAGATGAGCCATGTTTACCTATGACACAATTTATATCATTGAAAGCTGCATTTCTTAAGAGAACAATATCCAACTTCTAAATTCATTGAAGCTGTAACACCCCACAAAACTTTGAAGGAAAAAGAATATGCTGACATTGCTCTGAAATTATGAAATGGGTAGGGCAACTTTGCAAATAAGTACAATGAAATCATCTGCCAATCAAATTAATTTTTACTAGCAGTAGTAAGATGAGTGAAATTAGCATTCCCTATTACTGACTAGAATCAATTACTGCCTATATCTTGTATATGGTATGATGACTGCAGAATTCCTCCACTAAATCATAGTAACTCCTAGCAAATTATATTTTGGTGATTTAATTCCTTTGTAAAATAGGCAGTTTATTCCTTCTATAACTTTATAAATTATTTTCTAAAAAATGGGTCTATGTGTGCTTTTGGTACTGAATGATTCAACAATTTTGTTAATGTTAAATATGGATGGACTTACATCTTTTTGGAGGTGGTCATTTAGAGAAGTAGAAGAGATTGGTGACTGTCCTTAGAAGCACTGAACCACTATTTGCTTCAAATTACATGAATTATCTCTGCTTAACAAATTGCTGAAATCCAAGGTGTCGGTCAAAGTTCTTAGATGCAAGTCTAGCTGATTTCGGCAGATAATGAATTTATTAAAAGGATAATAAGAAGCTCACAGAACTCTTGGGAAAGCTATAGTACCCAGCATGGAAAATTGATAGAAACAATAGATGCTAAGCAGTAGCCAGAACCATGGTCAAAGTCATCCCCTAACCCAGCCAACTGAGGCCACCATTGCTAGATCCATAGGGACAAGCCACCAGAACTTGCACCATCATTGTGGGGACACCAGCCACTGTGTGCCACAATTGCCATTGCAGACCCTTTTCCACTGAGGTTTTTCTTTACAAACTCCTGTTTGCTGATACTCTAACAATGGGAATAGTTTCCTTATAATTTGCAATATAGCCGTAAAAATCTTTTTGTGAAAGAATCCTTACTGATTAGAAAAATAAAAGCTATAGTTCATGTCTTTTGGAAGACATAACAAATGCCATATTTCTTCTCTTATAGACCCTGTTTTTATTCACATTTTAACCTCTCTGGAATCATAGTGTGTCTTACAGTTGATGTGATAAGAAACATTGTCAGCCCTGGCCAGCATCGCTCAGTTGGTTGAGTGTTGGCCTGTGAACTGAAAGGTTGCCAGTTTGATTCCTGGCCAGGGCACTTGCCTAGTTTGTGGGTTCAGTCCCTCACCGGGGTATGCGCAAGAGGCAATCAATTGATGTTTCTCTCTCACATCGATGTTTCTCTCTCTTTCTCCCTGCCTTCCCTTCCCTCTAAGAATAAATAAATAAATATTAAAAAAGAAACATTGTCATATTTTAACTGGCCATTTTATTTTTCTTAGCAGTACATATAATTATGATGCATTGTTAAAATGATGGCTTACTTGAATCAATGTAGTATAGCACTTTAAGGACTGAATATTGTTGGTTAGCTTCCTAAGATCACATGTCTTGGATTTTTTTCATATGGTCCCATTTATATGTATTTTTCTTCCTTTTAGTAAAGTGATTAGTGACCTTTCTATTAAATATGTAACTATATATGTATCTGACAGTGGAGCAAAGGTGTAAGGGCCAACATGACAAGAAGGTAGCTTAAGACCAAAAAACTATGCAGGCAACTCTATAGAATATAACACAATTTGTTACAGGGTGATTTACTTACAGTGATGTAGGTCAGAGCAGACAGACAACCCAGCAATCTGAGCTCATTATTCTCCACTAATAGACCCCCGTTACTGTACTTTTTTAAATAGTAGAACTCAGATACTAATGATTGGTAAGACAAATGGATGAAGAATACGTACACACCAGGGGCCATACCTCCTGGCAGTCTTGTAATAGATGATTGTTTATAATCTATACTATCACCACTTTGATATTTATCTCTGTTGTCATGCCATTCAAGCCATTACTTACAAAAATATTTATGGCTATATTGTGTAAGCTTAAGGAACTGTGAAAATTATACTTGTTAAGGATAGTAAAGTTGGTTAAAGGTCACAGCATGAAAATTTAAAGATGGATGAAATCGAGGACATATTTTGACAGAATTAATTGATGTACTCCCCAAGTAAGTATAAATATCCCAAATTATTGCAGAGATTAATCTCATCCATCCTGTTAACAACAAAATGTATGCCTTGATCATTTAGTATCTTATACAGTTTTCTGTGTTTAACTGAGACGGATTGATGTATGGAAGTGAAAAGGGACTGTTGTTTTCACTGTGGCCTCCAGGCAGTTGGGAAGAGCCAGGAACAGGACATCTACTGGAGTATCTTTGGGTGGACCAGGAGTGACTGCTAACCTAAGATGCTTAAGCAAAACCAAATACTACCGGGTGTGTTTTTGTTTTTTGTCAACAAACCTGGCCATGGCAACATACCACACAGACTGTAAATACTAGACTATTGTGTTTAGGGAACAAATGCCAAAATGACTTACAAACTGGGTTTTGCCAAGTTATTTCCAGTATATTTAAGGAGGAGTGCACTAAAAACATTTTATACAAAGGCAGTGAGACTTTTGTAAGGCAAAGCTTTGAATTATCTTACAGACCTTGTCAAGAGTGCATGAACAGTATCAATCTACATGGATGTCGATTAAAGAAATTACTCAGACTATCGAATCATTAACATGTATTAGAAAACAGATTCATAAGTGTTTCAAAACACCAAGAAAACAAATGATTGCTAACAGAGTGGTGTCAGGAAAAACTGACAAAAGTTTTGGAAATGAGCAAAAGATTCCTGACTGTCCTTGCAGTGCATGCTGGGCACTGCCTATCAGTCCAGCTGGTGATTATGGGACACTATAGAAGGATGCACCCTTTTGTTGTCTTCATCAGCTTAGGTGGCCATAACAAAACTACCATAGAGTGGGTGGCGTGTGAATAACAGAAATTTATTTCTCACCATTTTGGAGGCCGGAAGTCCAAGATCAGGGTGCCAGCATGGTCAGGTTCTTATGAGAGCCCTTTTTTGGGTTGTACATTGCTGACTTATTGTATCCTCACATGGCAGAGAGCAGAGAGAGGAGATAAACTCTCTCATGGTTCTTATAATGCCACTAAACCCATTCATGAGGGCTCCATCCTCATGACCTCATCCTCATGACCTCATTGGTATCACCCACCAATACATCCCAAAGGCTCCACTTCCTAACACCATCATATTTTAGGGGGTAGGGTTTCAGCATGTGAATTTGCAGGGACACAAACATTCAGTCTATAGCAATTGTTCAATTGATTAGACTATTTTACAACTCTAGGGATGAAAATTAATTTGTTAAAGACTGATACAATGTAAGTGAATTTTGTTTAATGGAGAATATGTGTCATTTTTAGTCAAAATTCCATGTGAACTAAATATTTTTTTGGCTCCCTCATTAACTAATGCATTTAGTAAGATCTTTGACATGAGTTTCCTTTATATTTGTATGAGATTCACCATTCACAAATTTTGGAAATTATAGTTCAATAGCAGTGTCTGTTTTTATTCAAGAGATATTTATGTATTTATATAACAAATGTTTATTGAGTACCTGCAATGTCAGAACATTGTGTTAAGTAATTTATGGGATTCACAAATAAGAACCAACTGAAATTCCCATATGTGGATTTGTTTTTTATCTGTGTGCACCCACACTCTTAATTAGAAATGACACATGAATACACACTCAAAGTTTAAAAGTTAAACAAAACATAGTCTTCTTTCTCTCGTCTTGGAAACATACTAGTTTCCCTAAAAATATACCTCATTAACCATTTTCCTTCCTTTCAGATCTTTTTCTATTCTCTTATATACAGATGTAAGTATATATGCACATATATACATGTTATATAACATTGTGTGACATACTTTTTATTTAATAATATACCAGATGTCAGAATAGGGAATGAGACTTAAGCTGCAAATGAAGACTAACTGGAAGTCAGTATATTGAAGGATTGACTTCGTCCCGTCATGCTTCATTCTTATCCGTGTGCACAGAATGCTTTGCAACAGTGGTTACAATGAAAGTTTATGGGCTTATTATGAGCAGAATTTGAGTGCCCAGATTTAGCAAATAAGAATACAGGGCACCCAGTTATATTTGAATTTCAAATAAACAACAAATAAAAATTTTAGTATATGCCCCATGCAATATTTGGAACACACTTATACTAAAAATAAATATATTTATCTGAAGTTGAAATTTATCTAGGCATCCTGTATGTTATCTAGTGACTGTACCACACTGAGTTCAGATCATCTCTTTTTCTGGCTGAGCAATTCAAATGAATTCAATGACATGGAATGAGAAGTGGTACAAAATGTAACCACTGAGAATCTGCACTGTTTGGGTAGATACAAGAAGAGGGATCACCGGATCATATGGTAACTCTATTCATACTGTTTTGAGGAACCACCATACTGTTTCCATAGTGGCTATACCAGTTTACATCCCTACCGGCAGTGAATGTGGGTTCCTTGAATCTGTCCCATGTGAACTCACCTGAAGATGTTTATAAATCAGACTTCCCGAGTACTTGATACTATGGGCAACAGAAGACAGGATGTTCACATTCCCCAGGCAATGGAGCATGAAACTATAGCCAACACTGAAGGAAATTTTGTTTATACTGTAATTTGAGTCTAGGTCTTTCACAGTTACCTGGTCTCACACTGAATTTGCACATTCCCCGACTAAACTTCTATAGAGTTGAAAATTAGAGTTGCAATTCTCTGATTTGCAAGTGTATTTAAATCAAATAAATAACTATTAAACCCCCCCCCCCAATCCTCTCTTTTTTAGTATTAAATGTCTGGTTTATTTCTTGGGGTAACCTAATTGTCTACCTGGTTACCCATTCTCTCATTTTCTATAGTACTCTACTAACTTCAGGCAATTTTTCTTATCTATAAAATTATTAAAGATATCTCATCAGAAACAAATGTGGTTGTAATTGAGTTACATAGAATATTATGTACTCATGTGTGATTTTTCTAATTTAGACATCTTTTACTCTGGTAGATCTAATATCTTTATACATTTTGACGGTGAAGAGTACCTACTATATGTCAGCACCATAGAATTGCTGTAGAGTTTACACCCATTAAAAAATACGAAAGAGAAATAAATTCTTGGTTATTCATTTATTCAGCCCATAAATATTTACTTTGAGTCTGATTAGAGGTACCACTATGAAGAATGGTAGCTAATCTTTATTTGCGTCGTTCCAAGTACTTTGCATGTCAGTCATTTAACTCTCCCAGTGTTCTTTTCAGCAGATACCTTCAGAAACCATCACTCATTTTACAAGTGGGTGATCTGAAAATCATACATCTGGATATGCAAGGAAAGGCTGAATAACTCACCCACCGTCACATTCCTAAAATGTGTCAATGGCAGGCTGAAACTCAGGCAGGTAGTGTTAAAGCCCACCTCTCTTATCGGCGAACAAAACAGGCACGGGCCCTGCTCTTATGGAGCTTACAGCATTCTCAGATGCTATTTCCTTTAACATATACGCTATGTGCCAAACCCATCGTTGGTTAATAAAATGCAAATATACCCATTAACTTTCAAAGCACTTGAATATATATTGGGAAACCTTTATTTTTCATCTCATTATAGAGAAGTAATATTTAAAAAAACAGGTATTGGTAAAAATACTCAGCAAATATAGTCTAGTCTAACATCTTTACTTTTGATTATGCATATTTGTAAAATATAAACAAAAATCTGAAAAGGTATTGCAATACAAATCAATTTGAGCTTTTTATGAAACTGTTCTTACAGTTGCAGAATCTTTGCAAAAAATATTTTACAGATACCCATGAGTTAAAAGCTTAGGATAATTTAGGAAATCATAACTTATCACCTACCCACTTATTTTCCATGCTAAGAATTCTTAGAATTCAGATTTCTGCTTTTCAGAAACCAATCAATCAGTCCAACTAATCCAAAACAACTGAACTGGTGGACTGGATGTCTGTCTGGATGTGCCATAGAGCATAACTACTTGGTTATTTATCTACATAGAATAAATCACTTCATCCTTTTCAGAATAACCATCTTAGTCAGAGTCCCTTGTACATTTCATATAAAGACCTTTTAAAGTAGTTTTCCCATTTTTTATTCATAGGTAATATTTAGGCTTTGTCCAATTCCATTTACTCTTTTTAAATAAAATATTCTCTATTTCATAATGAATCCAACAGGGTTCTCTAATTTTGTTTTTTAGTCTATATTTTCTGACTGCATAATTCTAAAATTTACTTTGTATGTATTCTATGTACCAATCCAAACTGAGTATCAAGAAATCAAAATTTGTCCAATAAACATGCATGAGGACACCCACACCCACACACAATTATTGCCTTATAAATGGATTATTTAGGGCATTACTTTATTAGTATTTTACTTTTATTTATTTATTTGACATTTGGTATTATATTATTCTCAGGTTTACAGCATAGTGGTTAGGCAATTATATAATTTACAAAGTGATCCCCCTGATAATGCCAGTACCCACTTGGTACCATACGTAGTTATTACAATATTATTGACTATGTTCCCTATACTGTACTTTATATCCCTGTGACTATTTTGTAACAACCAATTTGCACTTAGCCCGTTCACATTTTTCACCCAGTCATCCAACCCTCCTCCCTTCTGGAAACCATCAGTTTGTTCTCTGTGTCTATGAGTGTGTTTCAACCTTGTGTGTTCATTTCTTTTTTTCTTTAGATTCTCTATATAAGTGAAATCATATGACATTTATCTTTGTCTGACTTATTTCACTTAACATAATGCTCTATAGATCGATTCATGTTGTCACAAAAGATAAGATTTTATTCTTTTTTATGGCTGAGTAATATTCCATTGTATAATATGTACCACCTCTTCTTTACCCTCTCACCTATTAATGGACACGTGGGTTGCTGCCATGTCTTGGCTATTGTAAATAACGCTGCAGTGAACATAGGGGTGCATATATCTTTTCAAATTAGTGTTTTGGATTTCTTCGGGTATATACCCAGAAGTGGAATCGCTGGATCATTAGGATGTTCCATTTTTAGTGTTTTGAGGAACATCCATACTGTTTCCACAGTGGTCCCGCTAATCTTTGCTCCCATGCACAGCACATGAGGGTTCTTGTTTCCCCACATCCTCGCTTGCACTTGTTGTTTGTTGATTTATTGATGACAGTTATTCTGACAGATGTAAGGTGATATCTCATTGTGGTTTTAATTTGCATTTCTCTGACTATTAGTGATGTTAAGCATCTTTTCATGTCTATTGGACATCTCTATATCCTCTTTGGAGAAATGTCTATTTGGTCCTCTGCCCATTTTAAAATTATGATATTACTTTAAAGACTAAGTTC
This sequence comes from Mormoops blainvillei, assembly GCA_004026545.1. NCBI lineage: Eukaryota > Metazoa > Chordata > Mammalia > Chiroptera > Mormoopidae > Mormoops > Mormoops blainvillei. The sequence continues at coordinate 432,387 of PVJD01000416.1, forward strand.
TTTCTGGCTTGCTTAAAATCTTGTTCTAAATGCAAATTCTTTAAAGAAAATATCTTTTTTCTCACTTCAGACTGTCTGACCTCAGCAGAGTCAAACTTTTCAATAGTTCTAGACTTTCCCTGGCCATCATGGTTAGTGTGTAGCAGACAATAGTAGAGATGGTGGAGGGTGGGGGTCGGGAATCTAAGAGGTGGGAGGAAGAGGTGACATGACAATTTAAACCATTTGGGGTGTTTGGCTTCTTACAGCTGGCTGTGGTAAGGCCATGCCATCCAGTGGTCAGGAGCCTGGCCTTCCCTGTCAGGCTGCCTTGATTTGTGTGGCTTTGGGCAAGCTATGTAATCTCCATAAGCCTGTCTCCTCCTCTGTAAAATTGAGAGAATAATGCTATAAATCTCATAGGGTTGGTGTGAAATTTGTAAAATAATACTTTCTGCTAATATTTACTCAGGTATTTAAGACTTGTTACTACACTCATTAGCAATTTTATTCAGGCATTCTAGTTATGAATATCATTGGTTCCTCTAGGCAGAAAAAGAAAGTCTCATTTTAATTATAGCTAGTAGGGTATTGCCACTTAAACGTGTAATTCCTGTTTTCACAGGCTGCTTACAATGCCGCAAGTAATTTGCTGCTCTAAAAAATCCTTAAGCACAAACAGCATCTCTTTCCAGGAGCAAGTTAAAAGCAGATGATAGCCTAACTTCTTCAAGCTCATTTCCATATGTTCATCGACAAAACTTTTCTTTGTTTTCTTCTTCTTGAGCATTACAATTCAAAGGGAAAGACTGATGCCAGAGTATCAGCTTTCTGTGTAAAGGAGAAACAAAAATAAGAGTTGTAGGGTTCTGGAGCTCCAACTTTTACTACCCCGCTGTCTTCTTCAGACACACCCAGAAACAATCTTAAAGATCCTTATCTAAACCAAGAACCAAACTCTACCAATCAGCAGACTAAGGGTTCTTTAATTCAGTGTTGTTAGGATGGTTATTTTGATTTTTTTTTTCTGGCCAAAACTGAAGTGAATTTTATGGGGTTTTGGTTAATTTATTTATTAACTCTTACCCTTCAGAATGCTTACATATTTTTACCAGGATTTGGATTTCTCTGAGATCTTGCTTTCAACTTCAAATTATTGCAGATTTCCTTGGCATATTCCCTTTGAGTCTTTTATGGAGATTATATATGATACCCCTCCACATACACACAGAGACCTCTATACACTGCATTTTAATCTTTTCATCCCTTTCTCTTAATAGCCTATCATAAGCATCTTCCCAAGCGCAATATTAAGAATTGGAGTACACAGAATTTTTTTTGCCTAAGTCTACCTGCCTCTGAAGCAGACCCATCAAGCAGCTGGATTGATGTGGCAGTGTCACATGTGTGCCTGGGCTGTAGGAAGTCTGGTAAGTATCTGTGGGACCCACTCACTTACTACTGGCTTCCCAGCTTATCCAACACATTGCATCCTTAGTGGGGACTTGAACTCACACGGCCTCAAGCCTGGCTGGTTTGGCAATTCTGTCCTCATTGACCCAGTCATCCATGCCTACCTGATTTATAGGGTGGGGCGTGTCCATTTTCATATTGTGTTTGCCAGACTTTCTCGGGGATGAAGAAAATGGAAGAAAGGGATGCCAGCCAATTTTCTTCCCCCCCCCGCCATAATATTAAGGCCCCACAGCCCAGAACATAACTGGCAATTATCCACACACTCCCTTGATGCAGGAGAGACGACCAATCCCATTGCCTATTTCAGCCTTCCTCTACTTCCCTCAAATACCCCTCAATTCAAACTAAAGAAGGGTTTAGGGTATTCCATCCACATAAGAAAGAGGGGAATATCAGTAGCTAAGTTAAGTACCACTTACTGAGAGCCTACTACAGGCCAGGCACTACACTCAGAGCTTTACCTACATTCTCTTTTAGTTCTTACTGTGACAGGACCAGATATTGCCATTATGTAAGTGTACCTAAACTGAGCTTCAGAGAAGGTTAAGGATAAGAGATTTGCCAAAGACCTAATAGCTAGTCATCGTCAAAAGTAGGGTTTGAACACAAGTCTGTTTCATGTTAAGGTTTTGTTCTTTCCACTATGATGATTTGAATCTGTTGTGATATTTTGGGGGCCTATCAAGTTAATTTATTTCTTTGAAACCAAGAGTTCTTCTTATATATTTTATTTATTTTTGAATACCACACACTGTTCTATATCTTTCTCTTTTGCTTAACAATGTACCTTTGAGCTCTTTGTATATGAAGATACATCAATGAACTTCATAATTTTAATGTCTGGGTAGCATTTTATTTTTCATTGTATAATATTTGTCTAGAGTCTTAGTGGTGAACAATGAAATTTCCTCTGGTTGATTTAAACAGATGAGAATCTGTGGAAATTTATTGGGCAGCTTAAGAAATCACTAGGACAGGACTTCTGGCCAAGATGGAGGCATAGGTAGACACTCTGCACCTCCTCACACAACCATAAGAAGGATCACAACTAACTTCAAAACTAAAAACAACCAGAACTTCCAGAACATCAAACAGTATGGAAGTCCAACAACCAAGGATTTAAAGAAGAGATATTCCACTAGACAGGTAGGAGGGGGCAGAGCTGGGATGAAGAGGACAAAATGTGGCAGCAGCAAGGGAGCAGTGGTGAGACAGTGGCAGCTGGTGGAATGGGTGGTCCCACATTCACATGTGGCGTATAAACACCGGGAGGGACACCTTGGGAGTGAACAATCCCAACCCCAGGCCAGACTGCACAGGCCAGGGCTCCAGCACCAGAATATAGGCTTATATCTTCTGGCTATAAAAACCAGTGGGGATGGGGCAGGGGAAGAAACTGCCAATCTCTCAGAAGAGTCCATTTAAAGTACCCACATGATCCTGGAATGTATATAAACACACCTACTCTGAGATTCAGTACCAGGGCAGCAGCCAGAAGGATGCCATTCGCATACGGGAAGTGGAGGAAGTGATTGGAAAAGGGATGAGAGCCAAGCAAGTGTTACCGTTCCCTCTCCAACCCCTTGCTTCCATACAGTGCCACAATGTGGCAAAGTGGGTTGTAAGGCTCCGCCCCTTACAATGTAACAGGTGTGCCAAGACAGGGAGTCAAAGCAGCTCTACCTAATACACAGAAACAAACACATGGAGGCTGCCAAATTGAGGAGACAAAGAAACATGGCCCAAATGAAAGGACAGAACAAAACTCTGGAAAAATAACTAAGCAATAACGGAGATAGCCAGCTTATCAGATGCAGAGTTCAAAACACTGGCAATAAGGATACTCAGAGAACTTGTTGAGTACAACAAGCATGTAAGGGAAGAAATGAAGGCTACACTAAGCAAAATAAAGAAAAATCCACAGGGAACCAACAGTAAAGGGAACGAAGCTGGGGTTCAAATCAATGATTTCAAACATAAGGAAGAAACAAACAGTCAACCAGTAAAGAATGAAGAAACAAGAATTCAAAAAAATGAGGAGAGAATGAGAAGACTCTGGGACATCTCCAAATGCACCAACATCCAAATTCATAGGGGTGCCAGAAGGAGAAGAGGAAGAGCAAGAAACTGAAAACTTATTTGAAAAGATAATGAAAGAAAAAACTTCCCTAATTTGGTGAAGGAAATAGACATACAAGCCCATACAAGTCCAGGAAGCACATCTCTGTGTGAAACAAGTTCGACCCAAAGAGGACCCCAAAGAGGACACCAAGACACATTATAACTGAAATGCCAAAGGTTAAAGATAAAGAGAGAATCTTAAAAAAAAGCAAGAGAAAAGCAGTTACCTACAAAGGAGTTTCCATAAGACTATCAGCTGATTTCTCAAAAGAAACTCTGAACACAAAAAGGGGCTGGCAAGAAGTGTTCAAAGTGATGAAAAGAAAGGACCTACAACCTAGATTACTTTATCTAGCAAAGCTATCCTTTAGAATAGAAGGGCAGATAAAGTGCTTCCTAGACAAGGTGAAACTAAAGAAGTCCATCATCACCAAGCCCTTATTATATGAAATGTTAAAGGGACTTATTTAAGAAAAAGAAGATCACAACTATGAACAGTAAAATGACTACAAACTCACAACTATCAGCAACTGACTAAGCAAACAAACTAAGCAAACAACTGAAACAGGAACAGAATCATAGAAATGGAGATCACATGGAGGGTCATCAGCAGAGAGGGGAGAGAATGGGGGAAAAGGTACAGGGATTAAAAACCATAATTGGTAGGTACAAAACAGACAGGGAGGGGTTAAGGATAGTATAAGAAATGGAGAAGCCAAACAGCTCATATACATGACCTGTGGGCATGAACTAAGGATGGGGATTGCTGGAGGGAATGGGGGTACCTGGTAGAGGGAGGCAAAGAGGGAAAATTGGGAACACTGTCACAGCTTAACCAATAAAATATACTTTAAAATTTTTTTAAAAATAAAGAAATCACCAGGAAAGTCCAAGAGCCAGACTCTGAAGCTCTGCAGCCAGCAGCACCACCCCTAAAAAGCTGCTCAGAATCCCTGTGCACAGCAGGCTTTGCTGGCCAATGGACTCCATCTCTGCATGATCAAGGGGAGGCTCCTGAATATCAATATCCTTTCTTTTCTTTCTTGATTTTATCAGTTTCTCCAGTCAGAAATTCTCCAGTCTTCTGCTATAGATTTAAGTCTGCCTCTCTTGTTCTGGAAGCCATATGAAAGTTGGTGGTGGAGGGGAGTAGATTTGGAAGTCTCACTTTTGAGGATGAAGATTTCCATACTTGCTGTCAGGTGCACCTAATGTCTCCAAGTCCATGGACTCTCTGGTCGAAAGAGACTCAACTGGCCTTCTGCCAGAGTGGTAAATGGTACTAGCCTGGCTCCACAGGGCATGGGGGGGGGGTGTCTTGATGCATATAATTATATTTGCTTTTCTTAGGGAATCTCAATTAATCCTCCAGTTTTTAGCCCCACTTCTAACATCTTCCCCTGCAATGTGCCTGGTGCTTCCCTGCTTCAGTGGCAAGGGTAAGAGGTGGAAGGTGCCTAAGTCCCTTGTAGTGAGAAACATCTTGCCTTTTATCAGCTTTTCTCTTTGGCCACAATTCAATTTCACCTTTCTTTGGTCTGCTACAAAGGTTATTATTCATCTATTGCCTTTCTAGCTTCCAATATTTTGTTGACATTTCATCTGCTCTCTTTTCATCTCAATTTTCTTTCTTTCTTTTTTGTTTTTTAATCTTCTGTTTTCTATATTCTTTTGGCTATATATCATTTTGATTCCTTTACTGTAGTTTTAGTGGAGTCTTGGTAGGTTGGTGATAAACATGGTATTAAAATACCATGTTTAAAGGGAGATCCCTATTGCAATATGACCTACAATAATATTTATCAAAAAGAACATTTCCAGCCCTGCCCATCTTTATCAAGTGATATTGTTGTTAGTGTTCCTAACCATATCATATGAAGTTACTTAGCTAGTCCCTGAGGAAACCAAGGTCACTGACTTCATTCCAGGACTGTTGGCCAAGCTGTGCCTCATAATAGCTTACTTGAGTGGTAAACAAGAACCCTGTCCATAAAGAGACGTCCTGGTGCCAAAAAAAGTATCATAATAAAAGCATGGGCTTTACTTCTTAAAATTTATTAAAGAGTCATAACAAAACTTAGACACTATTTTCTGGTGTTCTATTTTTCTCTTTTAGAGCTTTTGTAAATTATTCACTTTGTCAGTATAGTGGTCATGATATTTCCTAATTTTTATCAACAGATTTTGTTTAGAGGGAAAAGGAGAAATTAAATTTAAAGGTTGGGAAAGAGGGAGATACTGTGGATTTAGGGAAAAACTATCCAGAAGTGTTTAGACATAAAAGGAAGAAATCCGAAGGCAAATACAATAAAATAATTCAGGTCCAGCTAAGTCACACGATTAGGTGACTGAATATGAACTGAATATATGAAATTTCCATTTTTAGCTTTTTTATAATAAGGCAAATGATGAAGCTTTTTGAGACCGTTTGTTACAGTGAATCCTTGCTCTGACTAGCTCAGTCTTTCTCAGTTCCTTGAAATTAACCTGGGTTGATGAAGTAGCTTGATGTCTGGAATCTGTTTCAAAATAGCCCAGTGGGGCTCTGGCCTGGTAACTCAGCTGCTTAGAGCATCATTCTGATATGGCAAGGACTGCAGGTTTGATCACCAGTCAGGACACGTGCAAGAAGATACCAATGAATGCATAAATAAATGAACAACAAATCGATGCCTCTCTCTGTCTCTCACCAATTAAAAAAAAAATTAAGTAGTGATTGGTAAAAAAAGAAAAAGAAGCCCAGTGGAGGGGGTGGAGGGAAATAAGAAACAAGATTGGATTTATGTTATGATTACTGAAACTGACAATGAATTCATTCTATTTTTTCTACTTTTGTATTTTTGAAAAAAAAATCATAAAATCTTAAAAGGAGAAAAACCACTTTAAAAAGTAGAGTTCCTTTTTTTAGAGCAGTTTTGGAGCATAATAAAATTGAGTGAAAAGTACAGAGAGCTCCCATATACGCCTTGTCTCCCCCTACTCCATACCCAGACAGCCTCACCCACTACCAACATCCCACAGCAGAGTGTACATTTTTTACAGTCTATGTACACACATTGATAGATTATTAGCATCCAAAGTTTATAGTTTATGCTAGGGTTCACTCTTGGTGTACTCTGCATGGGTTTGGACAAGTATATAATGACATCCACCATTACAATATACAGAATAATTTCACTGCCCTAAAAATCCTCTGTGCTCTGCCAACTCATACCTCTCTTTAACCCACTAATCCCTGACACTAATCTTTTTAGCATCACCATACTTTTGCCTTTTCCAGAACATCATATCGTTGAAATCAGAAATCACATTTTAGAATCATTACTCAAAATTAAGAATCAATATCTTACCAAGTAACATTTATTTATGTAAAAATAAAAGGAACACAAATACAATAAAATTTTTAAAAATTAAATACCCTGCCATTCCCACAAGCATGAATGGAAAATTTGCAACACCTGTTGTAGAAAGCTATACCCCATCTCGGGGATGATTACAAACCTATCTCCTGTTTACCCAACTTGAATCTCCTCTTCATCTTCCTATATATGCCTCCTGATATTCTTAGATTCCTTTGTTTTGGAATCTTGCATTGGACACGTTTTTCTGGCTTGACCTTAACCCTCTTGTTTAAGCCTCCACTCCACCTGACTGACCCAGGTAAAGTCCTCGCTCAGCTGTCCCTACAGAGGATCAGACACCAGGCTTGGAAATAAGTCAGGCCATATACTTCCTTGCTAAGGAAGGATGCTGTTTGCTCTTTTTATGTTTGCAATGGTGGATAATATAATAATAATGAAAAGAAGCATTTTTTGAATATAAATTTATTTGTCTTGACTAATTTAATCCTCAAAACAACCTTAAGAGGGTAAACTTTAGTATTATCTGCATTTTGTAGATGAAGACACTAGGGCAACAGAAGTTAAGGAAATGTTTCAAGTTTACCCTGCTGGTAACAGGTGCATAAAGTCTGCACTGTTAGGAGGCTGTGTTCTCCTCTTGCTTCTGCTTTGAACCAGTTATGTGATTTGAATATTCCTCATAAACTCTCTGCATCTGATGGTCATGAGGTTGAACTAGCAATAGATGATCTTCTGGACCCTGGTCATCTCTCTGATTTTCTGTGTGATGTTCACTCAAAAGGAGACAGGTCCAGCCTTCCATGAGGCTCTTTTGAGGTATTATTTAGAGTTAACTTTTTAGCCAAATGAAATGTGTCCAAGTAGTATATATTGCTTTACTACTTTTCTTTCATTCTCACATCCCCAAATGGTTCCTCAAAGTATGATTTATAACTGAATGGCAGTGGCAGTTTGTTCTCACGCAATGACTTCTTCCTCTAAGACACAGAATGCGATGTATAATTCATCAGGACCCTTTCCTCTTAATGCAAACATCTATCTGGAATCCACTCATCAATCATTTGGTAATTCTCTGCTGCTTTTGTTATACTTTTGAGGCCAAACAAAAGGCTGGACAAAACAAATTTGCACTTGATAGCCAGCTGCCAAGATAGTACCCAATCCTTGCCTCTTGGTATTTGCACCCTTCTGTAGTTCCCTCCCTCACTGTGCCAGTTGGTTTGTGTAGCCAACTGTATATGGCAGAAGTGATATTATATCACTTCCAAGGCTGGGTTAAAAAGGCACTCTGGCTTCCATCTTGGCTGATTTCTCTATTTTTTCTTGAATCATTTGCTCCAGGGAAGTCAGCTGTCATGCCAGGAGCAACCCTGTGGAAAGGCCCATGGAGTGAGGAACTGAAGCCTCCTGCTTAGAAGCAGATCCTTCGGCCCAGCCATGCTTGAGATGACTGTAGTCCCAGCTAACACCTTGAGCGCCACCCCCTGCATGGCCCTGAGTTAGATCTACCCAGCTAAACGGCACCTAAGGTTTGGGGTATGTTGTTAGATGGCAGTAGGAGATTACTTTCACAGATGAAGAAACCGAGGTACTGACAAGTGGAATGAGTCATCCAAGAGCACTCAGCAAACAAGTGGTATTATTAAGTAAAACTCGTAGTGTATTTTCTTCTCATTTTTACATCGTTTATCAGTGGCACATATTCTTGGTCACTTTATGATGGCATTTTTTGTTTGGGTTAATGACATAAAAAAGGCTCTTTTATACCTTTAATTTTTAAAGTTATTCATTATCCCTTAAACAATGAAGGACAGATGTGGTTTTAATTTTCTTATAGTTTTAATTATTCTAAGAGAATACTTACATAAGATTTGTTTTAAAAGAAGGTAAATTAAAAATGACTTTTGTATATTTACATCATACACAACACCTGAATAGCAGGATGACCAGGTGTGCTCTGTGCAGTCCTCCTTTTTGCCTGTTGTCTGGAGTAATTATTAATAGTGTTCTCTTTCACTTCCCAAAGTACACTATGAATTATACGTCCACTGTGAGTAGAGCAAGTCACCACATTAGTAACTGCCTGTGTCCTACATCAGTTTCCATTTCAGCCACAGCTATCTCCTTGGCCCCTTAAGTAAGGCTTCAATGAAGCTCATTCATCTGCATTCTCAGGTCAGCCATGCCCAGATCAGGCCATCCTCAGAGAGGCCTTGTCTAGGACACTGTTAGCTCAGAATCAGGCCATGCTCTTGGTGCCCATTCTCATGCTGGTAGAAAGAGCAGGCTTTGCAGTCAAACAGATCTGCTCGCCAACCACTGCTCCGTGATTTACCAGCTATGGGATCGAGTGGAGTTACATAGACCAGGCTGTCCAATTGCACTTCTGCAGTACCGGAAATGTTCTATAATTTGTCACTGTCCAAAACAACAGCTACTAGCCACATATGGCTAATGAGTACTTACAGTGGGTTTAGTCTGAATGAAGAACTTGAATTTTAGTCATATTTAATCTAAAAATAAATAACTATATGTGGCTAGTAGCTACTATACTGAATAGCACAACACATTTTTGAACCTCAGTTTCCTCTCTTAAAAAACAGAGATAATTGAAGCCACAATTAGATATCACCTCACATGTGTCAGAATGACTATCATCAATAAATCAACAAATAACAAATTCTGGTGAGAGTGTGGGGCAAAGGGATTCCTCAAAAAGTGTTGGTAGGATTGTAAATTAGTGCAGCCACTATGGAAAACAGTACAGAGATTCCTCAAAAAAAAAAAAAATTAAAAATAGAGCTGCCATACAATTCAGCAATTACACTTCTGGGTATTTATCCTATGAAAACAAAAACAGTGATTCAAAAAGATATGTGCACCACTATGTTCAATGCAGCATCATTTACGATAGTCAAGATATGGAAGCAATCTAGATGTCCATCAATAGACAAATGAACAAAGAAGCTGTGGGGCCCTGGTAGGGTAGCTCAGTTGGTTAGAGTATTGTCCTGATATTCCAAGATTGTGGGTTCAATCCCCAGCCAGAGCTCATACAAGAATCAACCAATGAACGCATAAATAAGTGGAACAACAAATTGATGTTTCTCTCTCTGTCTCTCTTCCCCTCCCCCTCTCTTTCCCTTTTCTCTCTAAGAATCAATAAATAAACATTAAAAAAAAGAGAAGATGTGGTGTTTATCTAGAATGGAATATTATTCAGCAATAATGAAAATTAAACTCTTGCCATTTGTGACAACATGGATGGGTCTAGAGGTTATCGTGCTAAGTGAAATAAGTCAGACAGAGAAAGACAAATACCATATGATTTTAATTATATGTGGGATCTAAAAAAAGTAAAACAAAAGAATAAAGAAAACAAAATAAAAACAGACACATAGATATAGAGAACAAGCTGATGGTTGTCAAAGGGAAGGGGAGTAGGAGGATGGGAATAAAAAAAGAGAAAGGTATTTCATTGGAGGACATGAAGCAAATTTAGGGAGCTCAGAAATCATTCCCTCTGTTTTCTCAGAGATGGAGGTCATTAGGTCATCTGTAGAAAGTGAGCTAGTGAGAGGACAACTTGATTAGAAAAAGAAGAAAGAAATAATGACACCTACTTTCCAAAGTGGTGAGAGATTGAGAAAATGTTTCATACATAATTGACACTCAAATTATTGTTATATTTACACACTAGACTGTTTGCTAAGCCCGTTCCCCAGTTGACCGCTCTTTGACTCTATGTCCTGATGCCTCCTTCTTCTTCATTGTCTCCGTATGCAAGCAGTTACCATTCAGTATTACTGTACCTCCTGGAAATGCATCGTGACCCCCATCTCCCTTGTAGTGCCACCATTCTGGCCTGAGCTGCCTTCATGCCTCGTTGATATGGGCCTAAAGGATCCGTCTGATTCACTATTTCTCCAAATCATTCATGATACTGTAACCTGAGGCATATTCTAAAAACACAGTTACTATCATTTCCCTACTAAACTTCTTCAGTGGTTTCACAACTGGGAATGAAAAATAAAGGCCAAGACCCTCCTTGAGACCTAAAAGCTATGGAAGACCCTGCACCCCTGCCTCTCAGCTTTGCCTCCTTTTCTCCTCACCACACCATCCTCCTTTCTGATCAAATGCAACATGTTTCTTCATGCTTCAGGGCTTCACACACAGTTCCTTTTGGCCAGGTTGCTCTCAGTCTTTCCTTTCTTTGTGTGGTTAATTCCTACCTATTATTAAGACTTCTTCGTAAAATTTTCTCCTTCTTAGGACAGCATAGTCTCCTGACACCCTAAATTAGGTAGGGTCAGCACTCATTGAACCCTGTCTTGTCCCTTCAAGACTTTTATCACAGTCTGAAATTCTATATTTATTCATGGGATCATTTCTTAAACAACAGGTTCCCTCCTCTCACTGTAAGCTCTAGGCACAGGCACTGTTTTTATTTTGTTCACCATTGTATTTAGCACACTGCCTGTCTTATAGTACAAGCTTGATATATGCATGTTAAGTGAAGGGGTGGAGCCATGGAAGGTGGTGGATTGTGCAATAGGTAAAGTAAACCCAAAGTTAGGATAGCAGCAAAACAGGACACAAAAACGAGAGAGAATGGAGGGAGAGAGAGGGAAGGAGAGATAAATTCAACTTCAAAATAGTGCTTCAGGAAAACCTAGAAATAACCTATTTAATATCAACACACATATAAGTTCTGTTTTTGTGGTTAGGATAGAATTACATGGGGAATGAAAAAGTAGTCTTTTCAGTTCCTAGAGCTTCTAATGTTCATAATCTGGTCCCAATTATAGCTGATTTTTTTTTTTTTGCCTTGTATGTGTTATTCCAATTTAAAAAAATAAACTGAATACTTTTATTTTTTATTTTTAAAAAAAATTTTTTTTAAAGCTAGGTTAAAAGGTGTTGTTTTTACAGAACCCCAGCCTATGTAGTTCTGAAACAGTTAAGGGGTCTGATTGCCTGCTGCCAAGAAGCGTGACTCCCAATGACAGAGTTTGGTGAAAAGGGAAGGAATTGTTTATTTACAAGTACAGATTTAGATACAGATTTAGAATAATGGCAGAATTCTGCTGTTAAGTCCCAGTCCCTTTAAAACACCAGCAAACTCAGAGTCCTGCCTCCCTTTGACAAGCCAGGCCAGTTTCAGAATATGCCAGTCAGATATACTGTCTTTCAGAAAAACAGAAGTCCGTGGCTCAGAATTCCTGGTCACAGTTCAGCATTCAGGCATCTCCTATTAATCTGTACTTGGCAGGACAGGCCCCCACAATTCCATCAGCTGTGCCACCCTGTTCTCCAGCTCTTGATGCAAAGCCACGGGGCACCCCCTTCCACACCAGCCTCATGGCCTGCTAGTGGGAGCCCTCGTACACCCTTTCAAACCACATGGCAAAATTCCCCTCTTGGGTGCCATGCCTAGTTTTAAATCTGGACCTGGAACCTCTGGTGTGACCCCATTTCCTACTCTTCCCACAGCGGGTTACATCTACCAGTCCTCCGTGCAGTTTACATTTTCTCCGCGGTCATTATCAGCCCAGGCAGGCTTGGCCCGAGGATGCTGGGGGAACTGCCTTCCTGCCTCTTGGGCGTTCCCAACTGGGGACCTGCCCAAAACCCAGGCCTGTGCCCTGACTGAGAATTGAACTGGCAACTCTGGTTTGCAGGTCGGCACTCAATCCACTGAACCATACCAGAGAGAGGGAAGTAGAGATAAATTCAGCTTCAAAGTAGTGCTTCAGAAAAATCTAGAAATAATCTATTCAGTACTAACAATATGTAAATTTTGTTTTTGTGGTTAAGATAGAATACATGGGGAGTGAATAAGTAATCTTTTCAGTGCTTAGAGCTTCTAATGTTCATAATCTGGCCCTGATTATGACTGATTTTTTTTTTTTACTTTGTATGAGTTTTTCAAATTTTAAAAAATAAACAGAATACTTTTATTTAAACAAATATTTTTTAAAGCTAGGTTAAAAGATGTAGTTACTTATATTGATGGATATTTTCAAATTCAGCATCACTTTATGATTTAGATAGTATGAAAAATAGAGTACACAAAAGTTGCACTGCATATATCCATAATACTTTTTTGCTCTTACTTTCAGAATATTAGGTTGACGTGGCCAGGAATAAACATTGAGCATGTGACAATTTATGAAATAAATTCATTTTTGTAATAAAGATATGCACAATCAGAAAAAAGAAGGCAAGAACATTGATAACATTTGACATACCAGATTTCAGCATCATAGATTTGATAAGGACATGAAAAATTTGAAAATAAAGTGGAAGCATCATGGATGGCTACAAATCTGAAATTTTCAAAATAGAACAAAATATAAATATTGAGAATGACATTAACATCCTAGTGTGTGTAAAATACATTAATATGATATAAAATTATAGCAGAAGAATGATGTTCATTAGAAGTGTCCAAAAACAAAAGTCTTTTTAGAAAGTCCTTAATACTAAATAGCAGGTGAAATAGAAAAAAGAACAAAAGTATGCAAAAATTCTTAAAAGGAGATGACACTTTCCTAACATACATGGAATACTTTAAAAATTAATTTTAGGTGATTATGCCAATAATTTGAGCATCAATTGAATTAAATTAAGAAAACTTGTTTTTAAGACCAGCCTATTTCTAAGGAGGGAACAATGAGATTGGTAAGGAAGGGAAATAGTTAGAAGGCAAAAGATGCAGAACTTAGGAACGAATTAGTTTAAAAAAGGTGATACAGAAGGAATCATTGACTCAGATTCTTTACTTGAACACCTGTGAAAGTGGTGTTACTGTATCTTATCCTGGGAGGATGCGAACTTACCTATAACTTCATTTGAGACTCTGAACCAGAGCCATCCGGCTCCCAGGTTTGCTAATCCCTCAGAAACTATGTGAAATAATGCCTTTGAAGTTAAGCTGCTAAATTTTGGAGTAATTAGTGTACAGCTGTGGATAACTAATACAATCATCAAGAAGAGAGGAAATGCCTTGTTACAAATTATGCTGAGAGTCTGAGTGAACGAAGACATAGAAAATGGCCATTAATGTTGTGGGATGCTTTTAAAAAAGTGTTCTTATATTACAGAGATAGATACTGAAGTATTTAAGGATGAGATGACATAATGTCTAGGATTTGCTTCAAAATACTATGAGAAGGAAGGAAATGTAGAGATGAGACATGCTTGACCATGAATTGTTAACTGTTGAAACTGGGGGATAGGTACATGGGACAAATAGTACAGTATGATAGCTGGCCTATTTTGTGCATGTTTGAAATATCTCATGTTAAAAGGCTTCAAAATGTCCATAAAATTGCTTTAGGAGATTATGGATGACTTGTCAGAGTGAATTTATTAGAGGTTTATAGCAGAAACCAGACTGCAGTGGGTTGAGAAGATAAGAAAGAAGGACAAAGAGTGGAGACTATTTTTTTTTAGAAGTTTGATTTTGAAGGAAAGGAGACAGAATAAAAGCTTCAAGGGGAGAAAATGTTAATGCAGAATTGCTGTCATGACAGAGATATCCAAAGGCTCTCAATAAAGTAATGATAAAGAATGATGATAAGAATCCAATTGCTATAACCCACAACAGCCATCAACATCAACCCCAAGGCTCTGAGGCTTCCTGTTGCTGTTCTTTAGCTTTGTCTGAAGATATTGTAAAATTTTTTTAAATTGCCCTAAGAGTCTCCAAACTGTTGATAAAATTCAATTGCCATAACTGCAGTTGAAACAAACGTCTGCATAAATAATTATTTATAGTGATATGTATAACACTCAAGTGGTAAAGGTGCTACCTGAGTAGAAAATTTAAGGGTTGTTCAATGAAATCCCAAACAGAAATGCTTGGCAAAATCCAGTAATACCAGCTATGGGGTTGTTTTGAGGTTTGAGTAACATGGATAACAGCGCTCATTGTTGCTTTTGTTTCCTTCATTATTACATTTTCCAAAAGCTTAAAGAACATGAATCCTAAAGGATCTTAACAAGCATCATAAAAAATATTCCATGGTCAGATAAATTTGGGACATATTGGATTAACAGTTAAATACCTGCCCTTTTTGTAGAACTTCTCAAAATCAATTACATACTGAAGTACTTTTCTAATTTCCAAAAAATATGCAATATTTTCCAATTCTATTTACCCCCAGAATTCTTTTGGAAAGGAGAGCCTCTCAGGATTGCTGTTTCTCAGAACTCACATTGGAAGGAGTTCCAGGCAAGATGGAGGCATAGGCAGAAACGCTTCGATTCCTAGCACAACCGAAAAAAGAATAACCAATTTTAAAACAAAAATACAACAAGAACTGCCAGAAAATCAAACTGCATGGAAGTCCAACAACCAAGGAGTTAAAGAAACATTTATCCAGACTGGTAGGAGGGGCACAGATGGGCAGCTGGAGTGGAGTGGAGTGGGGAGGATGTGTGACCAGGTGGCAGACTGGGTGGCTAGCAGAGGGGAATTCCCACATTTGTGTGTGTATAAGCCGGGAGGAACAACTGGGAAGCAAGACAAACTGCACAACCCAGGATTCCATTGTGGGGAAACTAAAACCTCAAGATCTCGAGCTGTAAACATGTGTCAGAGATACAGGGGCAGGAGAAACTCCCAGTCTCACAGGGGAGCCCATTGGAGAGACCTTTGGGATGCTAGAATGTACACAAACCCATCCACCTGAGAATCAGCACCTGAAATGACACAATCCACTTGTGGGGGGAGGGGAAGTGATGGAAAATGGGGCAAGATCTGAGCAACTGAGCAAGTGATCAAGTGGTATTGTCCTCCCTATGACCCCTCCCCCGCATATAGCACCACTATGCAGCGAAGTGGGTTACTCCACCCTGATGAATACCTAAGGCTCCACCCCTTAAAATGTAGCAGGTGTGGGGAGACAAAGAAATATGGCCCAAATGAAAGAACAGATCAAAACTCCAGAAAAAGAACTCAATGATGAGGAGATAAGCAGCCTATCAGGTGCAGAGTTCAAAACACTGGTAATCAGGATGTTCACAGAAATGATTGAGAATGGCTGCAAAATGAAGGAAGAAATGAAGGCTATACAAAGTGAAATAAAGGAAAATATACAGGGAGCCAAAAGTGAAGGGAAGGAAACCAGGACTCAAATCAATGATTTGGAGTAAAAGGAAGAAATAAACATCCAACCAGAATAGAATGAAGAAACAAGCATTCAAATAAATGAGCACAGGCTGAGGAACCCTGGGATAACTTTAAACGTTCCAACATCCAAATCATAGGGATGCCAGAAGGAGAAGAGGAAGAGCAAGAAACTAAAAACTTATTTGAAAAAATAATGAAGGAAAACTTCCCCAATCTGGCGAAGGAACTAGACATGCAAATCTAGGAAACTCAGAGAGTCCCAAAGAAGTTGGACCCAAGGAGGAACACACCTGGACACATAATGATTAAGTTACCCAAGATTGAAGATACGGAGAGAATCTTAAAAACAGCAAGAGGAAAGGAGACAGTTACCTACAAAGGAGTTCCCATAAGACTATCAGCTGATTTTACAAAAGAAACCTTATAGGCAAGAAGGGGCTGGAAAGAATTATTCAAAGTCATGAAAGGCAAGGACCTACATCCAAGATTACTCTATCTAGTGAAACTATCATTTAGAATGGAAGGGCAGACGAAGTACTTCCCAGGTAAGATCAAGTTAAAGGAGTTCATCATCAATAACACCTTAGTATATGAAATATTAAAGGGACTAATCTAAGAAAAAAGAAGATCAGAAACTGAACAGTAAAATGACAACAAACTCACAACTATCAATAACTGAACCTAAAAAACAAAAACAAAAACAAACTAAGCAAACTGCTAAAACAGGAACAGAATCACGGAAATGGGGATTACATGGAGGTTTATCAGTGGGTAAGGGGAGAATGGGGAAAAAAGGTACAGCGAATAAGAAGCGTAATTGGTAGGCACGAAATAGACAGGAGGAAGTTAAGAATAGTATAGGAAATGGAGAAGTCAAAGAACTTATATGTACAACCCATGGACATGAACGAAGGGTGAGGAGGAATGCTGGAGGGTGGGAGGTTCGGGGTGGGGGTTGGGATAAAGGGGAGAAAAAAAATGGGACACTGTAATAGCATAATCAATAAAACATAATATAACATACTTAAAAAAAAAAAGAACCCACACTGGGAACAAATTTCACTAAATCATGTGACCCACCTCATGATTGCAGTACTCTAAACACAGTTAAACAGATTATCAGTGACAATTCGCTATGAAGTGACCACTTTTGCTTTTCTGGTTTTATCAGTTACTAATAAATGTCTTATACATTCTGAAAAATGAAATATATCTCCAAGAGTCATTCATAAGGATTTATAAGGATATCAGGTTCCCTTCAACTCTCTAACATAACTGGAGTGTTTTGGTTTTTTTTTTGGTATATTTTATTTAGTATACTATTACAGTTGTCCCATTTTCCCCGCCTTTATCCCCTCCACTCTGCACCCCATCTCATTATCCCCACACATCTTAGTTCATGTCCATGTGCTGTACATATCAGTTCTTTCGCTTCTCAATTTCCCATACTATTCTTAGCTCCTCCCTGTCTATTTTATTTTATTTTTTTGTCAACATTTTCCCACAACCACTACCTCAACCCCACTGACCCCCACCTACCACCCTCAATCCTTTCCTCACTTGGCTTTGTTGATGGGTCCTTTATGCATGTTCCTTGATGACCCTTTCCCTCCCTTCCCCCTTTTATGGCACTCCCTCCTCCCCTCTGGTTATTGACAGTTTGCTTTTTATTTCAGTGTTGCTGGTTATATTTTGCTTGCTTATTTTGTTGATTAGATTCCACTTACAGGTGAGATCATATGGTATCTGTCTTTCATTGCCTGGCTTATTTCACCTAGTGTAATACTCTCTAGTTCCATCCATGCTGTTGCAAAGGGTAGCAGCTCCTTCCTTTCCGCTACATAGTATTCCATTGTGTAAGTGTACCAAGTTTTTTGATCCACTCATCCTTGTGGTCTGAGAAAAGGCTTGATATGATTTCAGTTTTCTTAAATTTGTTGAGGCTTCCATTCACCCCTCTGCCATCTTGATTTTCTGAGTGTTTTGTTTTGTGTCCTATCATGTGGTTTATCTTTGAAAATGTTCCAACTGTATTTGAAAAGAATGTGCAGTTTGCTTCTTTGGGATGAAAGGTTCTATATATGTCGGTTAAGTCCATTTGATCTAATGCATCACTCAGTTCCACAATATCTTTGTTGATATTTTGTTTGGATGATCTATCCATTGTTGACAGTGGGGTATTAAAATCCCCTACTATAAGTGTGTTGCTGTCTATATCTTTCTTGAAGTCCTCTAGGATTTTCCTTATATATTTGGGTGCTCCTATGTTGGGTGCATATAGGTTTACAATGTTTATGTCTTCATGATGGATTCTTCCTTTGAGTATTATGAAGGGTCCTTCTGTGTCTCTTTTTATGGCCTTTGTTTTAAAGTCTCTTTGGTCTGATATAAGCATTGTTACCCTGGCTTTTTTTTCCCTGTCCATTTGCTTGGAATTTTATTTTTCCAACCCTTCACTTTCAGTTTGTGTAGGTCTTTTGTTCTGAGGTAGGTCTCTTGTAGGCAGCATATATGCAGGTCATGTTTTGTTATCCATTCAGCTGCTCTATGTCTTTCAATTGGAGCATTTAATCCATTTACATTTAAAGTTATTATTGAGAGGTACTTATTCATTTTTTTCCCCTTTGTACTTGTGCTCCTCTTTCTCTCACTCTCTTTCTTCATCTTCTTAAAGCAGTCCCTTTATCATATGTTGCGATGCTGGTTTGGTTGAGGTGTATTCTTCTAGCCTTCTTTTGTCTGGGAATCTCCTTATTTCACCTTCCCTTTTAACTGAGAGCCCTGCTGTGTAGAGTAGTCTTGGTTGCAGGTCTTTGCTTTTCATTGCTCAGAATATTTCCTGCCATGCCCTTCTGCCTTGTAGTGTTTCTGTGGA